>JAPTYQ010000012.1:16993806-17029704 GCA_029814465.1 Ostorhinchus cyanosoma | reverse complement strand
GGTTTATTTTGTGTGTGTGTGTGTGTGTGTGTGTGTGTGTGTGTGTGTGTGTGTGTGTGTGTGTGTGTGTGTGTGTAGGACTGGGGAAAAGAATGAAGGCCGTCAGTGGCTGTGTCCTTTACCAAGGACAGTGACTTTCATTACAGTAATTTTCACCTCGGTGCATGCATGTAACTGGCACACATATATGCAGTGCATCCAATTAGAATCCACGTGTGCATATACAGTACATATTGTGTATAGCTGCTATTACACTAATGTTATCATATATTCTTTCTGATCCAAGCCACTGCTCCCTATTCCCTCACACATCATCTTGTCTCTGGATTCATCCAACAAGCAGCAGCATGCACTATTAATTAATCAGCAGCCACAGACTGTCATATCGGCACCGGGAGCCAATTAAACACTTGGTTAAATGTTCTTTTTCAAACAGGTTCTCATAGATCTTTATTATTCCAAATAATTGAGCTCAGATTTGAAATTACCATTTAGTCCGTCACAGTCTCCTCTAATGATTGCTCCAGTATGCCATAATGTGGACAGGTCTTGTTAGTTACAATTGAACAGGAATTTCTTATGTGAAACAAAGCCTTTTTTAACATAAACGTCAGCTCTGCAGTTCTCCATTGAGCCCTATCTGCATAAAATTGTCTATTCATTTATGATGCATCTCTGCTGGTAGAGGTTTATTTAGTTTATTTATGTATTTGTCAGAGACTATGCTCAAAAACATCAATCTCAGAGCAGAAGAGATGCATCATACCAGATTTAGCTAATTTCCTAGGGCAGGGTAAACAGAATAATAAAGATAAAATACAAGTACATAACCAAGTACAAATATGATTATGTGATCAAACATACATAAACATGACAGACCCACGCCTCCCACCCCATTTGCGTCAGTTATGTATATTTTTGTTTTGTGCATATTTCAAGCGTATGACGTTTCACAAAATTTTCACATTAGCACAGACCATTTGATTTTAATTGGGCTGAAATTGGATTCTAATAATAAATATGAAATGAATGTGTTTTCATGTCTTACAGTGACGCAGTAATGTTTTACATGCTCCATTTTCATTACTTTTCATTTAATGCATCATTGATGTACTCTAATTTTTCACTTTACCCAGTTTTAATGTATTTATCTATGTGTGCGTGTGTGTGTGTGTGTGCGTGCGTGCGTGCGTGCGTGCGTGCTCCAAAGCTTGTGTGTGCACGACTATCAGTCTGTCTTTTATTTGGTGCATGACAGCAGAACAGACACATTGGAGGAGGATGTGATGTTGTGTGAAGCGCACAAGCTTTTAGATGCCTGGGGATCAAGACAAAAGTGAGAGCCAAATACAAGTCAGGGCCGCTGGAGCTGGAATGACTCTGGCTGCTCCAGCTGTCAAGGTCTCTGCCTGGCATTAATGTATGAACTTATTGTGAGGCAGAAGCTCACAGTGGTGTGTGTATGATTGGGTCTGACTCATATCACTTTCCACTTCAAGGCTGTGAGCCTAAACTATCTTGGTCTCTATTACAGTGGTTTCTGCATTAGCCGAACCCACCACCCAGGGTAGGAACGGCAGCATCGCTAAATGAAACCACAAAGCTCTAACACACAGTGCAGCGTATAATCACAAACCATTAATGAATAAACCATAACATCCCACAGATGGAAGTTTGCTTTACACACTTTGGCATTTTGCCATATGCTTCACCTGAAAGAGCAAAGTAACACCTGCTTTGATGCTTCCAATGCTGACTATTACTTACTAACAAGGTTTCTTTTTTCATTTAATTGATTATCTGTTTAGGGATAAAAACTACACTTTTAGGAGTCAGAGCCCACATAGGTTTTGAACTGATGATCATTAATACAAAATCTAAAGATGCTAAAAGAAGATACATAAGAAAAACTAACTTTATTAGCAACAATAAGTCACCATTTAGAGTTACAGTTAATAATTAAATTAGCAGTGTTCTCAAACATTGAGACGCTGTTCTAAAATTATTTCCAACATCCACATTTATGGCATTAATATATTGTCTTTAGTTGTGTATCGTTAACATGCTGGCATGTGGCAATTAAAAGAAAAACTATAAACTATATCATAAAGTGTGTGTAGATACAAAGTGTTGTTTCTGATTCTACAGTCTCTGAACTTTACTGCAAAACAAATGACAAATGCAATAATATTTTATATTGCAATAAATATCAGAATAAACATCTTATTTCATTTGTTTTTGTCATCATTGTAAGTAGTTCAACCTTTAGATTTCTGACCATAAATAATGATTGCAAACACCACTGACTGTAACGTAAGAAGAAAAATCAGCCTGTAAAATTAAAATAAATATATATTTGACATTTACCGTGATAATTACTGCCCACTGACATGAATATTACTATCATAACAATATATGAAATCAACAGGGAGGTGCTGCAAGCTTTCGGTGTGTTGTATTCCAGTATTTTTGTCCATATGGTGTATTCCCTCATTTGTTAGCCTATATTGGTGATGGAGGTTGGATCCAAAATCTCCAACAGCTGCTTAATCTGGTTAAGACCGTAGCATGTGGTAATGAAACTGCAGAGTGATGTCCTGTGTCCTATGGATGAGGACATTATCGTCCTGGAAGCGACCACTCCCATCTGGTCCTTCCTTTCATTTGTGTCACATCTGTAGGCGAGTACATATTGTACTGTATATGAAACTCTAGTTGCAAGGTGATTTGTTTATTCTCTTTGTTTGTATTTATTCCTATCTGATCACTGCGAAGGCTAAAAGCATTCTGTTTTCGCCTCGCTGTGCGTCTCATCTGTCCTGCGAGGCAGTCTTTGACTCCAGCCTGCTGGCATGCTGACTGTGCATTGAGAGTAAACATCGCACAATGTTTCATGCTGTTCTTTCAACAGCTGAGACCAAATTATAAGCTTTGTTTCACTAGGAAACATCCTCAGTTCTTGTGAGTGATCCAACTCTTTCACCATGTCCGTCTGCATGTCTGTATTCATGGGTGGCTGGGCCAGATAGAATAAGGAGGGTGGGCTTCAATTGCAACCCAAAAAAGTTTTAAGTCAGTCTTATCTTGCCCTCTGTGCCTTATTCTGTGCTGTTCCAGCTTCTAGGCTGCAGCTTAGTTTGACTTTGACTCACATTTCAGGGTGAGGGAATCCAAGTATTGGATTGGGTGTAGTAATAATGAAGAGATTAATGTCTTTTGTGTGGGGAGCTCTGATTCAAAGTCAAGATTAAGTTTTTCTCCTCCGTCTTTTTAGAGGGGGAGTTGTGATGAACTTTGCTGCTGAATACCAAGATGGATAAATGACAGAGAGAAAGGGTAAGAGAGGTGAGAAGGGGGAGAGAAAGGGAAGAAATTGACGGTTCACTTGCCGGTGGAAAGAAAGATGAGGGGAGCTGAGGCGGGAGAAAAAGAGAAAAGAGAGCAGACCGAAAACAGAGAGTGGAGGAAAAAAAATATAGCAACACAGCTCATTGTCTCCATCCTGCCCCTGCCATCAATCTCCCGAATGGCAGCTGCCTTGCTCACACACTTGCGCACACACACACACACACACACACACATTCACACGCTCACACACGGCACTCTGCCTACACGGCTGATTCCCCGAGTGATGAATCATGGCGCGGTATGGCATGGCACAGCAAGGCATTTGTTAGAGGCAGTGTTATTCTCCTGCTCTGACAGGCTGTACAAGTGCTTTGTATTGTGTGTGTGTGAGCATACATATGAGAGTGCGCTGGTGTGGGTGTGTGTATTGTGGATATGGACAGTAGTGGCACGTGGCGTGGGCTCGATGTTGCACTCGGTGTACAGCATGCATGTGTTTTAAGAGTATATGCAGCGCTGGAACCATGTGTATTCTGGTAAAACGCTTGAAGGCAACACGACAACAACAGTTTCATTTCGACTTGTTACGTCTTTCTGTTTGATGATTTAAAAAAAAAAAAAGCAAGAGACAATTTCTGTGTATTTGTTAAATATTCAGTTCTTATATTATTACATATTCATACACTGTGAAACTAGATTTAATTTAATGTCTTATTCCCAGTTTGGTAAAGTGCAGTTTGGTTGTTAGGAGCTAACTTCCATTTACTACAAGTATGATACTGTACAAGGAAACAGAGGTGGTTACTTATTATATCTGGTCCATGCAGGCATTGGAGCCTGATACCTCACTCAAAAAGTATTTGCAAATACCTCTTGGCATGTGTTAAAATCAGACTGGAGCAGCAGATGGTTGAGTTTTATCACGTTGGTTTGGAGCTGGAGTTTTTAAGTCTGCTTAGTAAAGTGCATTCATTTTATAAGTCATTACTTTTCTCTTCTGTTCATTTTCAAACATTAATTTCAGAGTCACATCACACCACATTACAAACAACCTTTTTAATTCATTTAAAACTCTGGACCTAGACCAGTTTGGTGACCTTCTCTCTATCGGGATAGTGTTGCGATTTGGTGTTAACTACTTCGCCATCCCCTCGGGCTTCCGCTTTGTTTGCATTACAGCAGAGGAAGTCGACCTCATTTCACCTCATTTCAAAAGGTATTTTCCAAACCAATGAAAAGCATATGAAATGAATTAAAACCAACGATGAATTAAATTATTTCAGTTGCAATGAGTAATGAAATGTATTTTTGACATGTTCAACCATGGCAATTTCTATCAACCTTTTTAATTTTCAATAAAGAGCTGAATGTTACATAGATATATCTAGTCATGACTTCTCCTGTCAGTGAATGGGCTCATACATCAAAAGTTTTATTTACTAAATCTCTGACTTTGCCAAATCCCCACTCACACATACATACAAAGAGCACTTTTTTCTCGTCCTGCTGTTGCTTCGTCCTTTCACAAACTCATATTAAACACATGCTGTGTTTGCTCTCATTTCCATTCACCTAGCTACACTTGTGTGCATATGCATCATAGAGACACACAAAAACACATGCAAACAACCTCTACCTGGTGTGAGTTAATAGGTTCTCAGTGTGGGTTGTACCAGCTCTGGCCTTACCCCCTATTATAGGACACTTTAGTAAAGGAAACAGGTGCAGTGGAGTGAAGCAGAGCATTATGGGAGTAGAACAGCACACCAACTCTCAGCCCGAGACGTACCAGTTCCAGACATACTGTCTGAATCAGAGGTGCCAAACGTCCAGTCTGTGGGGATCACACAATGGCACTGGGATGAGCTTGACTGTTAAATATCGCGAGACAGAGAAGAGAGAGAAAAAAAACGAGTGAAAAGAAAAGCGATGAGGTGAAAAGGTAGTCTGAGATAAAGAGCAGCTGAGTGAAGGAGAGAAAATGAAATGCATCGACAGCTGGGGGAAAGATGAGGGGGAGACTGAGAGGGAAAAAAGTAGTTGCATCTCCCTTGTATCAGATCCAACATAAAAATCACTCTCTGGAGGGACTCACTCCCCCAGTTTCGTCTTTGATCCTGGTTCTGTTATCAACTGAAAACCCAGCCTTGACCCAGCTGGCATAATTTCCTCTGCACTCATATATTCATGCCCTGAGAGAACAACAGACATACACAAACTACGCGTGTATATATGTGTGGAAAAGCCTCATGGAAAAGAAAAATAACTTCTCATTTCCATACACAGGTTTTATTTGGAGGAAAAGTCAAGCCCCAAGTTAAGCTGGAACAGAATCTATCAATATTAATATTTGTAAGACGAGATTTGCCCCACAATTATATAGCTGCCAGACACAAATGGATCAGTATCCTCTAATTCCCACTGAGGGAACAATCATCTGTTGCTTCTGAAATCCTCAGAGGATCCAAAGAATATGATTTACACTATTTACACAATACAACAAGCTTTGGGATTTGATTGGGTTATGAATGTTTATAAATGGATAAGACATGTTCTGTATAACTCATCCTGTACCTCCTCAGAGTACACCATTGAGATATGATGCTGTAGGTGTTCAGTAGGAATTCAGACAAGCATGAAGCATGTCAAAAGATATGAATAATCAGATCTGCTGTGAAGTTGAAAATATAAAGGGAACTGAGCATAAAGGAAACAAACACGGGCTGAAAAGCATTACTGTTTTACAAGTTCTTGACAGGACTAACAATGTTCAACATTCAGTGAATTGATGATTACTGTTTTTTTTTCTTAACTCATAGGATTAAATAGAAAATCTACACAACAATCCAAGGAGAATCAGCGAAAAATAAAAACAGAATAACAGAGCAGCCTCTCATGATCACATGCAGAGTTCATGGTTTGTGTTTGTTGCAGACTTTCTAGGTTTTCTAATGTAGCAGCGCTCAGCCCTTATAGAGCGACACAGAGAAAGGGAATAGTGCTGTAATCTCTGGAGAGAAAAGTATGAAAAGGGAAACAAGGGAGAGAAAAGGGAAAGTGGATGTAAGAGGTAGAGGGTCTCAGTGGAACAGTGTGTACCACGTGGGCCGCAGGTAATGTATGACTTCTTGTGGTAATTGCAATAATGAAGGTGGGAGCGGAGCAGCTGTGTTCACGTCCACAGTCCAGAGGGGCCCCCAAGAGCTCTGCAAATGAGCCCAGAGGTCCAGGTGATGGAGTGCATCGGGTGGGAGGGGGCAGTCGGATGAAGCAGGATGAGGGATATTTTGGGGAGAGGAGCAGAGACGAAGACAAGGATAGGGGCAGGGAAGCTTAGCCGGCTCTCTATGTGTGTCTGTGTGTGATGAATGCTTCATTTCTTTGCTGCCAATGAGAGGAGCACAGACAAAATGGATGTTTCTGTGTCCCTGTTCATTATTTTGTCCGATCTGAAACCATATTCAGTTTCCATTGGAGCCGTTCAATGAGAAGAGATGGAGGTTTATACGTATAATCTGATTATTTTATATAACGCAATGAGTGAGTGTGTGCATGTGTGTGTGTGTGCATGTGTGTGTGTGTGTGTGTGTGTGTGTAACTGTTTTTTTAAGAAGCAGCAATGGCTGAGGACTGGGAACTGGGAAATGTGTTTGACAAGGTCCTCGTTGTGAATAAGAAAAGCTCTTCTGCTATTTGAATTCAGGAGAGATGGCATGTTACAAACACAGATACTGGGAAAACATGCTGAATACTTGTGGCAACTTCCAAAATCTAGAACGAAAATATTTTAAAGGGGCATATTTCCGGTTAATTGCTCAGATCTTCGTGGGCAAGCTGTTTAAAAAAGCATGTTATTGCACTTAATTGGTTTATTCAGTGATCATATGCTATTCAGTGTTTGGGTGTAGCTAATAAAGTAGGATAGGGACTTCTACAGCTCATAAACACTCTGATATTTCTGTATTTATTTCTTGTAAATCAGATCATCATTGCAATATCATACAGTGTTATCACATCACAGATTTTCCTCTTACTTCAAGTGTTTTCATTAGTACTTTTCATCATGATTTAGTCACTGACTGGAGAATATCTTGGCATTTTTGTGTGATTTTTGGTGCGTGCATAATTACTGCTATGTCCTCAGACAGTATGTAGGCAGATGGAGTATGCTGTTACCATAGAATATTTATGGAAATGTGGTCACTTCATACAACATAGTTGAAAAATTATTCATGCATCTGAATAAGGAAAAGGAGCACATGCAGTAATGAACTGTTTGCTGGTGAAAATATTTGTGTTTTTTTAAGGCGCAAGACATCATTTGACAGAATGATTGTACAGGTGACAGATTGAATGAAATAAATGCCTTATGTGGACATTAGACAAAAATATTTCGTGCAAAAATGATAAAACAGAAAACTTGTCAGTGTTCATCATAATCCCAAAATCACCAGAGCTAAGGATATGTGATCTGTTACATTTGGACAAATGACACTATAAGAAGTTAGGGGAACATTATTTTGGTCATGACTAAAGAAAACAGGTTCTGAAAAATGGTTTCTTAACTCCCAGACTTTGCTCTGTTTAGTGAGCTGTCATCTATGCAAACACAGACGTGAAACATAGAGAGAGAGGATTACGCGCAATACAGATTCTAACAAAGCTGTAATCAAACCAGGGTTGTCTTTGTCATGACACGAGGAGGCCGCCACATGCAAAGACATTTTGCGTCATTGCTATTTTGAGCACATGGTAATTAATCACAAAGACTGCAAAAAGAGGCTCATCGTGAATGGGTGGAGCAAACAGAGTGAGCAAATTGCTTTTGTTGAAACAAGTCTTAGTATCTCAGACATTTTTCGGGACGATAATCTCACCTCATCATCTACTAATATTTCTATTTTTTTCCCAATCAAATCAAATATTGTAATGAAAAGAGTTGTGTTTAAATAAGGTCAATATTTGCCATTGATAGCTTTCCTGGACTTGACATCATGATGTCAACGCAGTGCACATCACAGGTCCCTAATATTGCCCCGGTGTAAACAGCAGTCTTGGGGCAGCTGGCAGGTGACAGTTTGTCTGGTCTGTTTGATCAGCCTCCTCATCCATGCACGCCTTTTGTCTGTGTGACTGCTCCTCTGTGCTTTTTTGGCTGCATGTGCACAGACGTGTGTTTGTGTGCGTGCCTGTACATGTGGGAGTGCTTTTGGATCATCCTGTAGGCCGACTAGGAAAAGAGCTGTAGATTGGCTGAGGCTTTACCCCCCCCCCCTCTCTCCAGAAACACAAGGAAAATAGCACCGTGGAGGAAGGGAGCAGATGAAAATAGCTCAGTAGGCAATAGCTGACTCACAAGGCAAAGCTGGGAGTCAGGAAGGCATCCAGTCCAGTATACATCAAATCAACTAGCTGTTGTGTAACTGCCATACTATCCGTAAATCAAACCCGTGTGCTTAGCTGTGCCTAGTGTGACTTTTGTGCACATGCCCCCTCTATGATTGGATTAGAAGAAGTTGGTGGCATCAAAGGTGCCGTTTATCATTTCTGACAGTATTGCCTGGAGTCACTGGGGCAGGGGAGGGACACCAAGGCCAGCTGGCTGTGATGTAGCCTGGTCAGCTAACTACCCAGCTCATTCATCATGCCACTCAAAGAGCGTGGGCTGTCACAGCTCATGTTTTATTAAGTACTGTGAAATGGAACAAGAGCACGTACCGGCCTGATTTCCATTTAAATTCCATGCATTGGTTACTCACGAACCTGTGGGGGGACTTTGATCAAAATAAACGGTTAATGCAAAAAGATAAAGGTAAATCTCTTTGGGCTATAGCTAGGGTTAATAATTCTGGAAAAAGCAGCAGAAAAAAAAAAGTGTTTTACAGCCTAATCTGATTAATGCACTGACATATAGAGCTGTAAGACATACCAAAACACTGAGTCGTCTTAAATTTCATATGGATTAACTGTGTCCCTTCATGTTCCTCCAGTGTCTATGCCCTCTTTGCTTTTGAATATTTTACATTGTCTGCACCAGCAATCTGACTGCTTCCAGTGCAGTAACACTTTGTTCTTAGTCTTTTTTTTTGAGATGCTTTGTTGATGTTTATAGCATTTCTGCAACAATGGTGCAAGAACTGTTAAGTATGACGTTAGTTTTGGTTGGTATCTTTGCTTTTACAGGAGTAATTTTGGGATTAAATTATTAATAAGAAAATAACCGTCTGTCCCCAGGTTGAGGCTCTGAGTGATGCAGTCTCTGTTTGGCGGAGGGGAGCTGGGGCTGCTCGGAGGAGGTAGCGACGCAGGAGGCCTGAAGGAGGATGGCTGCGGCAGCGTGGCATGGCGCCCTTCGCCCCTGCCACCTGATGACGTCTACTCAGCCTCCCACTTTGCCCTCATCACGGCCTATCAGGACATCAAGACGAGACTGGCCTGCCTGGAGCGAGAAAACACCAGTATCAAGAGGAAGCTCAAGATTTATGAGATCAAGGTGAGGGCTTTTCATGTCATTACAAAGTCAAATACTGCCAGATTCTTCAAAACATATTATCATATTGTTTTTGTCCTTGTTGGTATCAGGTCGACGGACTCCAGTAGTGACAAGGCTAAGGCTTGCTTTTGGCTCTAGCGGCAGGGTGTTTTTTAAAGGCGAGAGCTGTCCAATCACCTTGAGTGTTTTCTCTTTCTAAAGCAATGAGATTGTACACAGAGATAAAAGGGAGAGAAAGCTTTGGTGGGCTTTGATTCTGGACTAGAACGGCCATTAATATGGGCTCAAGAGTAGGAATGAATCACTCTGCCAATTTGCATCTAAGCAAAAATAATAGTTCCATCGTAAAGAGCCAAAAGAGAACCTGGGAGCAACAGAGTTAAATGAGCTTAATCCTTTTAGGTTATTTTATGCCATTCAGTTTCCATAAAAAAAAAGTAAAAATCAACATAGCACTGTTTGCTAAAAGTCAAGGACATTTAATATTTCTACATGGCCAGAGGTATTTGCTAGATGGTGGGAATCAAACAATTTTTGGATGGATTACTGAGTTGGTGAAGCAGAAAACCATCATAAAGCAGAAGGGATAAAACACGATCTCAGGGATGGCTGCAGCTGAGCCAAGGCACACACACACACACACACACACACACACACACACACACACACACAACAAACAACACACAACAAGAAGGTATGCACACCGAGAGCAATTACAGGGTGAAACATGTGGGAAAAGAAGGGGAATTAATGAATAGAAAGGAGAAAATGTTAGAAAGAGTGAAATAACTGAAAGAGCCGAAATTAAGAACAAAGAGAAGATTAGAAGAAAAAAACACTTGAGTCTTCTTATCAGTCTGTGAGGTTTAATTTCACTCCAGGAATTATACGATGATAAAGCTGTAATGTACCCTTTTTTTTTCAGTTTTCATCATCTACTACTACATGGTCTCCATCAATACCTACTCTTTTTGCTGCAAAAAAAAAAAAAGGTTGGACTGCTGACAATGATAATACTAGAGATTGGACTATCAATAGCAGCTTAGAGGAAAGAACAAAATGTTTCAAATGACAAAAAGCTGTCAAAGAGACTGTTATTCAAAAAAATCTAAGATGATCCAAAAAGATGCAAGCTGTTGCAGCATTCTGGTCTACTAGGGATACAGTTAGCAAAGAAACAAAATCTTTTTTTCTGGAAGTTGGTAGTTTCAGAAAGAGGCGTGCTCTGACTCTGATCACAACCTGATCATGAACTTTATGTTTCTAAAGTTCATGCATATAATATAAAAAGATGGTCGACATGTGAGAGAATCTCTAAATACTGCTGAGATCTCCAGTTTGCCACTTGACTCTGTCCTTCCTTTCCTGACATATTGTATTTGTCAGTACAAAAATCGTGCATCCCTTTAGTGAACAGCTGTCAACGAAGGCTGCAGGCTCCCACACTGATGTTGACTTACTCACAAACGGCAGGTTGTTCGGGGCATTTTTCCACTGAGACAGGTGTTGATTTTGGAGAGCAGGTGCAGATGTTGGGTGTTTGGAACAGGACTTGTCACACCTGTGCCTTTGCAAATAGTCTTTATAGCTTTAATTGATAACAATAGTACTGACATCGTGATATTTATCCATGAAATGTTTAAATCCGAGTAGCAATTGTGGCATTTAGACTCCAGTTTTGGTGTGTGTGTGTTTTTTAAAGGTAGGTTTGCTGCAGGCCTTTTCTAAATGGAGGATGCTCAAGCTCCTGTAATGATGCAGACACTCAGTAGGTTCTTCCTGCTGTTTTAAACATGGGTTGAAGTGAGTTTGTTCTCATGTTTAGAGTTCCTGATGCTCAGCAGTGTGAGATTTCCTGAACCCCCTGGGTATGTGCCCATCTTGCTAACATTTACTGCTAAACTGAGCAGAGAGTGGTGTTCTGCTAAATGGAAAATGGTTGTTTGGTGCTCAAATAGACATTGCATCAGTTCCAGTGACTTTGCACAGAAAATGAAAAGCCTGCTCTGCTTATGGTAGACACTCTAAATGTAAATGTGTTCATTTAGGTTGAACCGTATAGTTGTGTAAAGTCGTCTTGTGTCTCTGTCAGTTTTCTGTTAACAAACAGCAGTTTAGCACGGTAACCTTTTGATCTATTCCAGCAAGAATAAATGTTTATTTGGGTAAAAAAAAAAACAGATGCAGCACAGCATATTAATGCATACATGTTTTATAACTGCATAATCAGTCAGAGTCGTTTAAATGCATTTTCATATGGTGTAATTATTCCTGCATAATATATATGTTTTCATGCAACGAAGCTTCACTATTCCCAACTACTATCTCTCCTTTGAATGCTACTAGTGTTGGTTACATGTAGAGGTAATTCTAAATGAATTGTGACCTCAAAATCCTTGAGTCTTCCAGAAGACTGTGCTTTGTTCAGAATGTATTGATTGCATGCATTCTTGTTTATACAACTGCACAGCAACATCTCTCCGTCAGTCTGACCAAAAGCAAACAATAACAGAGGAAGCTTTCTACCAATGCTCATTTTTACCAAGATCCACGCATGGTGGAGGGGATATAACCCAGATTTTTTTTTTTAAGAATCAAAGAAAGGGATGGGAGGAGATTAACAAGCCTCTCAAATGCTATCAGTGTATCCAAGATACAGCTAAAAACAGTCCATTTTTATGTAAAAATCAAATCAATAGCACATTTAGCAGCATGTGCTTTGGTTTAAAACTGGAGCCACCTCCTGGCAAATCAATGTAATTTAAAAAAAAATAAAATTGCCCTATGTAGTGAAAAGAAACATTGTGGTCACTTCATAAAATACTCTTATTGTTCTTTCAGACATTTATAGGCCTTTGTAGCAGTTTTCAGTTTCATCAAAAACCTTCAAGAAACTTTATATTTGCAAGGAAGAGTTATTGTATATGTGATATGCAACATAAATTCCCACATGAGTTTATGTAGAGCCAAAAATCAAAACCTCATGTATATTTAAAAAAAAACATAAATTAGTTAAATAACTCTTATAGTCTAACTGATATCTGGGCCAAACAGAAGTTAGAGTTGATGTGAGATGAATCTTTAATGATCTCAGCGTGAACTCATCAAAAATTGCTGAACAGAGTGAGAGAAAGTGAATGTTACGCAAACAAAACGAGAAATTATAAATAAGGAAAAGAGGGCAGATGGTGCGTTGTTTTACTAGATCTATACTGGGCTGTCTGGCTTCATGAATCTGGTTTTCTTTTGTTCCTTTAGTTCCCTATGATCAGCGAGTTTGGAGACGACACTAACTCCTACTGCTCCTTCGAGAGCAAGGAGACGGCTCTGCTGCACTCGGAGAACGGCAACCTGCAGCAGAGAGTCAACGTCCTGACCCACGAGGTGAGAGGAGACATGGGGACGCTTATTAAGGAAAGTGGAAAAAGATGGGCGGAAAACGAAAAGAGGCTAAGCACAGGCAGAGGCAACATGGGATATAAGTAGAAATAAGAGGAAAATTAGCTTAATGATGCATCCTTTCTTCATGAACTGGACAGATTAAAAAAAAAAAAAAAAAAAACTTTATCACCCAGGAAGCTTTTGCAAGACTTGAATTTTGTAGAAATACAGCAAATTAATTGAATTAAAAAAGAATTGAGGCCATCCCTGGTGGACATGTGCTGAAAGATGTCCAGAACTAATTAAGCGCTAAAGCTGCTGCCCAAGCAAAATTATAGATAGGGTGTTTTTAAGAAACCATCCGTGGAGTACTGTGACATGGGATTTTCACAGTGCTGTTCTATTTTTGAGACACGGTATAATTGGACTAAATCTGGCCAAGAATTTGTTGAATGTGTGTGCTTTATTAAAAAAAAAACAAAAAAAAACGTATAACACTTCCTACATGTATGTTTTGGATTATTATTAGCACCAAACTCAAATATAAGTAATTGTATAAAGTTAAACACAGACTACTGTTGGTGAAGTATCGAACTAGTTTGACTATGTGTCTTGTGTATACTGTAAAAATAGTTCCATCCAAACATGGGTTGGAGCAGAGAGGAGACTGGCAGCGGCCATAATATGCTTGGACTACTCATTCCCTCGCTATAGTAAACCTTATGTTTCTGTGACTGTGTGAACGAGAGCGTGGGGAAATAGAAATGAGAAATGACTGACACAGGAAGGTAGTGGTAAAACCGGCAGTAGCAGCGGTAAAAAGGGCTCGGGAGGAAAAAAGAGAAAGGAAATGGTTTATGGGAGCAGAAGAAATGATTAGCGCGGAACACACAAGGTCACAGCGCTGACACAGACATGTACCTTAAGTAGCTGAGCATGCTCTGTTGAGACCTGACCCCCCCCTCCCGACCACAGTTACTAGGCTGCAACACAGGTGAAAAAATCAATTTTAAGTAATATGCTCATAATGTGATGCAGATGCACTTCTTTGTGGACTGTATAACATAACAAGGCTATAAATATGGGAAGAAAACCATGATTTTTAGGTGTTGGAAGAGTTTTAAATCATCATTTCTATATATTCTGAGCTCTACAGTACATGCACTGATGCAAATTTTAGAGCGGGCAGATTTCTTAAAGAAGAAAAGGGGATGCCATGTTCTAAAATCACCCCTACTATAAAAAGCTAATTTAAGTAAATCCCTTGAACCAGGACAAAAGCAATCCCACTTAGACTGTGAAACCAGAGTGAAGGCATAAAAGGTGATAATTAGAATGTGACAGCATCTGTGGAATTAAATTTACTTTTTGAGATGGGTTTTTTTGTTGTTGTTTTGTTTTGTTTTGCTTTGTGTGCATGTACAAGAGAGCTCACTTGGTAGTAATCTTGCTCTCCGCAGTCACGACGCTGTTGACAAACTGTCCTCACCTTGGTGCCAGTTCTTACAGCATATGTTACCATAGACACACTGAATAGGCCGTACTGCTTCAGCTCACAGCACTGATATACCTCTTTGTCCTCGCCGGCTCTCTGTTTATCTCATTATGCTTCTGCTGCTCGCATGCTTATTTTCCTTGATCTAAAGTGGCTGCATTCTTAAATTAAATTCACTTCTGTATCCTTCTCCCGCTTTAGTCATCAAATCACTCCTTCACAGTTTCTCCAGGTTTCTAGATGTCACTGCCCTCAGATCTGTCTAACAGTGTGTGATTACAACATCCAGCGACTCTTACCCCTTCATTAGACTGTGCGGGATATAACAGCAGGATATCAATATTTTTTAGTCTTATTAAAATCATTCATTTCATCCATTTGTTGAAATGAGGGAGGCGTTGCTACGTACATGCTGAGGCGTCAGGATTGTGGTGTCCTAAATTTGGTTGGTTACACAACAGTTTCTTAAGAGACACATTTGATGACTCTCACAATAGAAAGTTTTTAGTGAGTGCTTTGTGTAGAAGTTTGAAAACTGACAAAGAATGGAAAAAGTCAAGGTTTTTTTTTTTTTTTTTATTTCTCCCTGTATGTTTTTTTCAGCTCCAGAAGAGAAAGGAGAGGGAGGAGCAGTTGGAGGATGTGATCCAAGCCTATGAGAAGATTCACATGGAGAAGAGTAACCTCCAGAGGGATCTGGACAAGATGGTCAGAAACATAACTGGGCTCGCTGCACAATGCATGCATTATTTTATAGTAGCCATATGGCTCATTAATGAGTTATATTTTTACATTATATTTATGGAAAGCAAAGATGAAATAAAAAATGGAGCATAGCAAAAGTAATGATCAGACAATGAACATGACAGTTTCAACTGCCAAAAGACAATAAATGCATAATGCGTTTGTGCACATTCATTTACTGAACATAAAACACTACTAGTGACTTTAGGTATGTTCAACAGCCTGCTTTCAAATTAAATACAGAATGTGGCCTTCACAGAGCACTTACGCACTTGGAAAGGGTGTAGGAGGAGTGAATGTAGTTGGAGCTCAGCCTATAGCCTTTTCGTCTATTTTTTGGCTGCTACAGGAGAAATTAATTTACTAAGCATTCTCTCGACAGAGATGTCAAAGGTCAGGGTCGGCAACCAAAGGCTCAGATGAGTCAACAAGCTTTCACAGGACTTTAACAGAGACTTTTCATGGTCTGTCCACTGAATCAAATAATATGATATAAACTCATGATAAAGATGGAACTGAATATTCTTTTTAACATGTTAAATGCTACAATATGCTAACATGGAATATTTACATGTTGGGTTGTATCATGTACATCACATCTTAACATGTCTGCTTTCCTGACAACTTTCCTCTGTTTAATTAACACAGATTTCTGGTTCAGTTCATGTTGATATAACTACATATACATGAAATCTGGAAAAGACCATTAAATAAAGCAGGAAAATTGTACCTGGATGTGGTTAGAGCAGAAACACTGGTTTTTTTTTTGTTTTTGTTTTTTTTTTTATTTATAGATGCAGAAACATAAAGTACATTGGATCACTGCATACACCTTAGATTTCACCACTCATCTGAAAGTAATTACTTTCATTACAAAGTTGTCATTTCTTCTAAACTGTGTGAACAGCACTTCAGAGTGAAAAGCCTTTTTATAGTCATTAAGGAGAATCTCTCCTTAGAGACAAAACGCACTGACACTCCTTTTGCACAATTGTAAACCCACCAAACTCAATATTGTCTTCAATTTTGCAGTGTTTACATTTGTACCATTTCAGTTTTTTAGTCAGTTTTGCTTTCAACTGTATTCTAAAATTAATGTATTTACAGAAGCTTTTTAAATGGTTTTCACAAATGTCTGTAACTGGTTTCAAATCAAAGCCGATCCAAACCAGGTAGAGGCTTCCAACTGAACAGATTGGCTGGCTGCTCTTTCCCAGATCTCGTTTGTGATAATAAACCATCTCATATGAGACTCAAGTCCATTGAGTAGCTCGTGCCCAGCAGCCTCAGCAGTTTTTTGTGTTGAGAGTGATTAAGGGAAGAGGTGTGCCAAAGACTGTGGTGCTGCCAAATGACACAGTGTCAATGTTGCCTGAAGTTTGTGGCTGAAATCATTAATAGCTTTGCATCCACCAACTGGGCCTCATTGACTTTTTGTCCTCTCAATCTGCACTCACTTCCGAATTTTTTGTGATTGTACAGTATGACGCTAAGAACCTGATGTTACAGTATGTCTCAACTCTTATGCTTTATTGGAAGGAAAGACTGAAAATAATTGTAAAAAGTACATTATGGCTATTTAATGTTCAGTCATGAAATTACACTCTTGACTTTCATCTCCACCACTTTTACCACTTCACCCACTTTCATCAACCTGTAACTATAGATTAAAAGCCGTCCGTTAAATGGTAAATGTTAAGTACAGTGGAAAAAATCCATCCTGCATTATTTAAACTACCATGTGTGATTTCAGACCAGCCTGGTTGAGAAGCACGTCGAGCGTATCCTGAGCCTGGAGTCAGCTCTGAGGCAAAGGGACAACTCCTTGCAGAAACTCAACATGCAACTGCACAGCAAAGACATGCAGTATCTGCAGCTGCACGCCGGGCCAGAGGCACACAGTGAGTGATTTTGACTGTGTTTGACAGTAACTCTGGAGCAGAGTGTCTTTTGCTGCACATGAAACATTTACTTGAATCCCTGAAATTGTAAAATATTGATTCAGATGTGTTTTCTGGATCTGTTTTTTACAGATATTTATCTGTGACACATAATTAGGTTTTAATATTACTGTATAATTTGACAACTTTGCATGGCAGTAATCTCTGTTAATCATTGCTCATCTTTACACCATCTTTCATCCTTTAATCACATCCAACAATCTGGCTTGAAAGCATTTTAAGGTTGGGTTCATCCCGGGCCTCTTGGACAGAATCATCATGGACATTTGTTTTTCACTCTTCAGTCACAGAGAAGGAGAACAGCAACCGATGTGGCTGCCAGTGATTGAAATTTACTCATACTTTCTTCAAAAACATTATAAGTCAAGTGACTGCTGCTGGAAATGTTTTGAAATTCTCTGTATTATTCAGCTTGTTGCCTCCATCTGATATGTCCAACCAGTGCTTTTGTAATTGGTCTGTTTTACCAAATTCTGAAAATCCTGACAGATAACTTGAGTGTTAAACATCACAAAGTATTTTTTGCATTAAAATTGCATGAACTGATAGTTGTTTGGAGTTACTTTAAATATTCAGCTCTCAAACAGGGCCTTTTATTCTACAGCTTTCAATGTATTTATGCCAAAATACATTCTGAATCAAAGATGATGGCCATATTTTGGATTTCACCAAGTCAGCACCACTACAGCTATAAACTATGGCTATATAGTGCTGTATATGATATCCATGATGCTCTGAGTCAGTAAATTTTAAACTCTGGCCTCATTAAGGATGTGGGTGGCTGAAAAATGGAAATCTCCATATCAACAGATGCTTCTAGTGAGGTTTAAAATAAGGCTGTGTATGCTTTTTATTTCCGAATTAATGTGGAGGGGTCATAGGGAAGAAAGTGATGCATTTTATTGTGTCGATTAATGGCTCTATTGTGTATGAGAAAAAGCCTCATGCTGTTGATGTAAACATACATCTAT
Source organism: Ostorhinchus cyanosoma (assembly GCA_029814465.1). Lineage (NCBI taxonomy): Eukaryota > Metazoa > Chordata > Actinopteri > Kurtiformes > Apogonidae > Ostorhinchus > Ostorhinchus cyanosoma. The sequence continues at coordinate 17,011,311 of JAPTYQ010000012.1, read as the reverse complement.
GAACGCTGATATGAGTGAGGAGGCAGGAGGAGCTTGTATAAAACATAATACTGCTTTACTGGTACACTGTCTTCTGGCTCAAGGACTGAGTCTGTGTGAGCGGAGCTGAATCACTAACATGCCCACGCAGATCACATCACCCAGGTACAAACTGAAAGAAGCTACCCTTGGAAGAAGTCAGCTCTTTTGCTCTTTCAGTTCGCACCTATTATACAGTGACTGTGGACAGAAGAACATGTCCTCACACACAAGAATAGGAGTAAAAGCGTGTTGTGTTGTTTTGTCCTCTCTGTGTATGTTAATGTCATTTAAGGTTTATGCATCACTTTCTCTTACTTTACTTTCCTCCCAGTGCTGGACTGTCCGGCTTTGACCCTTCAGAGCTCCCGTAGTTTAGACGCCCTGTCAGACCTGAAGCTGCAGCGACTGGAGGCGGAGTTAGAAGGGGCGCGGCATGAGGCCCAGGGGGCGTGTCAGCGGGAGGAGGAGCTGAAAGCCGAGTGTGAGAGACTGAAGGAGGAGATGAGACAGCTGCAGAACAGCCAAAGGGAGAGGGTCAGTGACGGATCATGGACGTAGCCTACACACATATGAGTCAAACAGCAGCATCACAGTTAGCGTTTGTGTAAGAGTAGAGTTTTCTGCATCAGGAAAGGTTACATTTAGTTGATGCAGAATATGGAAATGGTCATTTTTAAGAATCACACAAAGCATTTTGAAATCTCCACATAACTGGGGCAGAATTGGACTATACCCCACTGAAAAATCCTGTTAGTGCTGTAGCTGTTAACCAGCTGGACCTATTCTTACCAGCTGAACGGTGACATGCATTTAGATAGCACTATTCTACCTCACTGCTACCCAACGCACACAGCCCTGGCAACTAGGCTCTTCTCATTTCTCCGTTTCGTGCCTCCTCTCCTCCATTCTCCTCCTTGCGACCCAGAAATCAATCTCAGTTCCTAAAATGCATCTAGAGGAGAGCAGAGGCTTACTGGAGGAGCTGTGAGGAACCATACACAGGTATATCCTTTACTGAGACGTGACACTAGGCTGGAATATGTAATATATGGCAGAAGCACAACTCTACAAATGAAAGAGTTGTTGTTTAGTTTATTTCGAATATGCAACAAAACAAAATAATTCTACTTAGTCCTTATAAACGAAACAGCTAAGAAAAAATAAATACCCCCCCCCCAAAAAAAAAACCATACATATACATGAAAACAAAGTATGACTTCATTTGGATATTTGAAAAGGAGTGGGGGGGAAGTATAACTTATTTAATCCCACCCCTTCTCCAGAAAACAGTCTATCATTTAGCTTCCTATCAACATAATATATGAAAAATCAAGTTCCTTGTGTTCCCATATTAGTTATTAAAGATCATCAAAAGCATGACCAAACTGTGTGTTGAATAAATCTGAGAATAAAACCATCAACCGTGCAGTTTGTGGATGACTCACTATAGCTGTTGAACCACATCCACTCCAATGAAATGCTGCACATTTGAATAATAATACTAATATAATTACTTTCACATGTTAAAAATTGCATTCAAATATTTTTTTTTTTTTTTTTTTTTTTTTACCAAATTTGTTTTTAAAGGGGTTCTGTGTAATATTAATATTCCAAACTCTCAACAACCTTGTAGAGTTGCAAACACCAGAATACACAAACTACCAAAACCATGCATACATGTATGTATGTATGCATGTTTGTATGTATGTATGTATATATGTATGTATGCATGTATGTATGCATGTATCCACTGACTATCACTCACTGAATAAAGTATAAAGCTCAGTGCTTTCACATACCATATCTCTATCATAGTATCATCCAGTTTTCAAATAAAAAAAAACCTCACAGCTGGATTTTAAGGCACTAGAACATTTTACAGACACTGTATTTATAATTTTTTCAGACACTGTATAATTATAATTTTATTATCAGAATTAGCTTAGCATTAGACAAAAAAACAGTCACAGTAAAATCACAAATCACCTCCATTTTCTGTACAGTTTGTGTTTCAATAGCTGCATTAAAAATCTGTTTGGAATTGAACAATGTCATAACTGTTTAGTATGAACAGTGGATCAACAAATGGTTAACTTAGCAAAGATAATAACATCACATAATAACTTTATACCTTCATCAGCCACATAAGCAAAGTCACTTGTGTCTTTTTCCCATTCAGAGCTGTGTCCTGTGGTGAAAAAACAACAGTGCCTCTAGCTTTTAGCACTAAAAGTGTTTTCTTAGTGGTTCTCATCTGATCTTTGCACTTTCATAGAAAACCAGCAGAATGACTCACTACTCCCTCTAGTGGTTACATAAATCAGTCAGCCCATCAGGTTAAATAGGTTCAGTTCATATTTCAATCTAATACTTTAGTGTCTTTGGCATAATTTATATTATGAACACTGTAGTGATACTTCAAGTCATACCTGAATATTTTAAAGAAATACTGCATAATGCACCTTCAAAGTTGAAATCTGTAAATCCAGGTAGATTCTTATTTAAGTTGTGTAAATACAGTAAAATATAATGTAGGCCTTCTGACCAGTGTCATCAGCACAATGATCTTGCCACTCATCTCTCAACCAGTAATAAAATATAACCTACAAGATGATCAACTGCTTCAAATCCAGCTTGACCACCAGGTAAATCCATGTCACTGACCTGGCTTTAGCTGATTTTTCAGTGGGGTATCCATCACATTATACATAGTGCAAGTTCATATTTACTGCATCTGCAGCTACACCATTTTCTATTTGCGCTGCACATGATTTGTGCCATTTTCTTTCAGCTGCTTTACACCTTTTTGATGGATGGTTGTTGGTGACAAAAATCAAAATTTAAACAGTATTTTATTAAAGGTGTTCATCAGAGACTAGTGACCCACAAGTCTCCAACACATTTCTCCAAAACATGTTGTCTTGATAGACTTGATCTGTCAGATTTTGTCCAATATTCCTACAGCACCTGCATTCTAATCTAATTTCACGCTCTACTTTAGCAGGAAATGACTTCGCCATGCAAGCAGTGTGATGTGGAGTGGATAAAGAAGGTGGGAGATGAGCAGTAAGTAACTATGGTGGATCACTGTGTGGAGGGGGAAGGGAATAAGAGGGTGCATCAGAAACCAGAAAGAAAGGAAAGGAGGGAATACAGAGGGAGGAAAGCAGCAAGAGCAGTGATGTCGGCAACAAAGGAAAAATGTAGAGATAATGGTGAAGGTGCATCATCACAGGAGAAGAAACAATACAAGAGGGAAGGAGACATGTATCACCAGCAGCCCCTGCTGATGTGCATCTTTACCCACACACTGTGAAGTGCTCAGGCTGACCTCCAGGGGCCTCATTAGAAATCAGGCAATGTTTTCTATTACTGGCTAACCGGGTTCCAAAGCAGTATATAGAATTTTTTTTTTTTTTTTTTTTAAAGGCACTGTTCTTGTGCAAAGCTGTATGTATTGGATATTCTACAGGTCTGTCTGTATGTATGCATCCAACTATAATAATGCTCTACAAACATCTGTTATCGAAGCAGTAGGTGGCAGTATAAGCACAGTGGTGGATATCTTCCCATCCAGTTTATCTGATTTATGTTTATTTCCATCTATGTGTGTGTCCTGACTTTTAAACCTATGCATAGCTTCATTTCATTCATCCACACTTGAAACTGACAAAAAAAAAAAAGAGCAGTTGTAAGTGTTAAGTTGCAGTGATTCCCCACTTGAGTCAGCAGTGGAAATTTTTCTTTTAAGCTCAAATTCAAGAGAGAGGATAAGTAATGTTTTTCTATAGTTTTTTCCAATTTACCCCAGACATTGCATGACTGTTTACAAGATGTCGTACATAGGTAAGAAAACCACAGTAGATTGGGCAGCTGACTCCCACACAGTGAAACCCCATAATAAGTGTTTCGGTGGGGAACAAAATGAAACTAAACAGTACGGCAGCAAAGAGACTGAGTGTGACGGAGCATGCGGTAGATGCCTACTGTTTTTTCCAGATCTTGGTCACCTTTTGGTTTTACTCAACGATATCAGTACCTCCCACTGAAAACCTACAAGGCCTATATTTCCTTTTCCTGGTGCTTTTTCTTGTAATTGGGTCATTTAGTGTAAACTGCACTGATTGATATAGAAGAAAAACTGTTAAAAGGAAATCACCAATTTTTAAAAGAAAGCATTTTGGCAGGATTACAAATTCATGCTTCTTCACCATATCATTTTTTTTTTTTAATTCTTTTAATTTTTTCTTCTTCTATATTATATTTTAGACATTGTTTTATTTTAGGTAATACATTTTAAAACTTTTAAGACAGCTTGTGACTAGTTTGGATTAATATATAGTTCCTATATTGGTGGCTCTTTATTTGCATTAGACACACTATAACTAATTATATAAGTCTGGCTAAATGAGTTGCCCCCACCAACCATAAGGCACACTTTTGAAGCCACCTGGCAGGGTTTACTTTAGTCTGCATGTTGTCTGACTCATCTCTCTTCAGGTTTAGGATAATTAGAACCATTTCCAATAAATCACAACTTCATTCCATTTAGCTGAAGATTAATTTGTACTTTCTTGAAATGTTACAAACTCACAATAAAAGAAAAGCTCTTTTATTTAAAAAAAAAAAAAAAGCCCAGACTTGCACACTTTACATCGCAAAACTCACATCTTGTCGATGTAGTGGTGCTCATGGCTGAATGTTTGATGTTCTGTAGCTTGGTGAGAGGACTGTTTGACACCTCTCTACGTTTGCCTCAAAGTGCTTTATGCAGAAGCAGAGTGTGTCAGTGTGTGGACTGCAGAGTGTGAAAAGCCCCCACCGTGATCTGATGGCCGTTTAACACCTGTTCTCCACCAGTTTGCATGCAAGCAGAAAAATACACACAATGAAGCAAAAATTATAGTTTTCTCTAAAACGGCAGCCTTTTAGCCGCATCCAAAAATTACCCTTGCAGTTATATGTCTGTCCCTACTTTATCAGACTTAATTATGCATGTATTCAGATCCTTGTTTTCTCTTGGGTGTTGTCCTTATTTGAAGTGACTGAGTTCGAGTGTAAGTTTAGACAGAAAAAAAAATACATTATTGCTTTGACTGTAAACCAACAAAGAGGATTTCAACTCTCTCAGGCAGCTGCAGTGACAGTTCTTTCTTTGAAGCTTCTGATCAAATCACAGGTCAGATACAAGCCCACACTCACCTCACTTCAACTCCCACTCACATACAGTGTTGTACCTTATCGATTCACTAGCATAAGGCTTTCACCAGCGCTGCATCGCCATTATCACATGCCTCCTACGTACTGTACATTGCACAGTATGCACTCACACACGCTCAAACTTACGAGCAAACAAAAAGGAAACAAAATAAGTGCGAAAATTACATATAAAAAAGAAGACACGCACTAGTAGACGCAAGGCATTTTGAGACATTAAAAGAAAAGAAAGAACCTGATTAGTATAATATTAGTTTTCCATATACCTGAAATAACTGCTCATGTTTTGTTATAATGCATCTACGTGTTTGGACGATTTTTTACTATGTACCATGACTGAGAGGTGCTCGAGTCTGGCCAGGACCTCTGCCTCAGATGTCAAAATATACTAGTAGAAGTGACAACTGAAATAGTGCAGGTGTGAAAAGGAAGAGGCACATCAATCTAAACTGTTAAATATATCTGCCCTTGTAAAGACAACATCACTCTGTAAAGCTGGAACTGAGACAACCAAACTACATCAAATGCAGTGATGGATATTTTACATTTATGAGTTCTACACTATGCTCATATCAACAGTATATACTCCACACAACATGTAAGTAGCTGGAATGATTGTTAGTATTTTCATAACGTTGCATGAATTTTTTTTATTTCTGTCTGAGAGATCTATGAAGCCGTAGAGAACCATTCGTTTAAGCATATTTAGAATGAATTATCACAAAATTATAAATTTTACAAATGTCAAATTGCAAAGAAGGAAGTTGTTTGTGGTTAAGTGGGAGTAGGAGGGGGCTTGATACCCTTCTCTGGGTGAGTCACAGCAGGTTGGTGGAAAACCTGGTGGGCCACTTTCAAAAGCCAGCTACCTCGTTTTCATGACTTGTTTTCAGTCGGGGATTTACAGGAAATAGGGTCCCAGATTTTATTTTAAATGACTTTGGAGTGAGATATGTATTTAGAGTAATGTTCACAGTTTAACTAGTGCTATAACACCACAATAATAGGATGTCTTCAAAGATGTTGTAAATGTGAAAGGGCTGCAGAATTTAAAGCAAAACTGCTTTTATTTGTATAAAAATATGCATTATGTTCTGATAAGTAGCAAGCATATACTGTATGCACTTAATCACAATAGTGCAAAGTTTGCTGGAAAGTATGCTTTTAATCTTACAGTCTGCTTTATTTGCTGTGTAGGCAGGATACATATGTATTTTATAAATGCTGGTGTTGCAATGGAAGTTCATATCTATTCCTATTTATGCAGAAGAAATCCCCAGGAAACGTATAGGTGTTAGTTGTAAAAAAAAAAAAGAAAATTATCTGCCACGATCAAGTGTAGGAAAAAGTTGAGTCAGATTCTCATCAACAAAGACGTTAAAATTGGGTGAAGTTTATCTCATCTGAGTCTGGGGAACAGTCTGGTCACCAACAGTAACCACATCGTCTTTTCACCGTCTTAAAAACATGTTTTTATAATTGATGTGTAGAGATTCAGTTATATTATGCAAGTTTATCAGTTGAGGCCAAAACACATCAGATTGTTATTGGATTCATAAAAGTGATTAAAACTTTCAGTTATTTGTAATGATACACTCGAATAGGAATGACTCAAACAGGCAGGTTAAACTGGTTATCTTAACAGATTTCAAGTCAGATTTCAGGGTTTCACATTTCGTCTATCTCATACTGTGCTTAATTCTGTAATCTACCACTGTAAGCACAGAGATGAGGGAATTTCAGACCAAGACCAAGGGGTTTATAGAAAATTGGTGAGACATTTTAGATAAGCTGTACCTTATCAGATTTGGGGATCAGTGGCACAGACAGCGACACATGACAAGCTGCTTTTTTCTGTAGGACTAAACTCTTACTGCACTGCCTCTGTCGCACTGCTTTTAACCGCATCCACCTGTGTATCACTCTTTATCCATCTCAGCTATCAAACACATCCTAAGACAAGCACAAGTACAGCGTGTGCTTCTTACAACAATTCACTGTATACTGGAGGTTTAACAACTGGAATTTATAAACAAATGTGCAGAGACAAAGTCAGCTCGTTGCCATGGTTAAGGCACATAAGCCTGTAAGCAAACCAGCCTTGTTTGTGATTCTCAAAATAGTGTGGCTCCGTCAGTGTACGGCCCCTGAGAGAGACATGACACATCTTGCATGAAATGGTGTGATTTTATGCATTGCAATTATGTGGTGTGACATGCACTATAAAAATACAAGAATATGAGCTTCTCCATTAGGAAACTGATGTTGGGGTCTTGCCACTACGGGAAAAATCATTTAAAGTGAGGAGTTAAGAAGTAAGGATTAATGAAGATTTGAGTTCAGTCCAAGACAGTTTATATTTCAGTCTTAAAGAAAATCTATGCTTTACTTCCAGTCTTACAGTATGCAACGCTCATATAATAAAACATACATTTGAGCATTTGCTTGTAATATACTAGTGTAACACTTTATCATTATATTCTATAATGTCAACGATTATGATAATTATCTAATTATATTGTGCCTTTATTCCTTCAGGGTAAATCTGGCTCTGGCCTACACAGAGTTAACAGAGGAGCTGGGTCGCCTTCAAGCACTGAGCGCCAAGCAGACAGAGATCCTGAGGAAAGCCTCACAGGAGCAGGCGAGCCCAGGTTAGTATGAGCCTCTGTGATCCTTAACCCATAAAGACCCAGTGCTACTTTGGTGGCAGTTCCCAAATACATTCTCTCTCTATTTAACCTTTCTGACGTGATTTACCACTATTTATTGTAATATTATTCTCTGTATTTAACATTTTTCAGTGTAAATCATGTATTTCTTCCTATGTATAATTTACTGATCATATAGATTTTTGTGCAAACTCAGTAAATTCAAAGGTTATTGTATCAAAACAGGAAAAACTGAAAAGTGACTTTTTCAGCAAATCTATCAATAACCAAGCATAAAACAAGAGTCTTCATCGTTTTACTGGTGAATCAATGTTGTAGAAGATGACAGTGTTTTCACATCCCAGTAGTTCATATATGATGACCATTTAAAGATGATAAACTTCATTTTACACCAATTATTTACATGTACTGATAGGATTAATGGATGAAGATTGCCAGTGGATGTTTGGGTCTATATGGGTGAAGGAAAAAAGAGACGTAACTGCAAGTATTTGGCTTTTAACCAGTACAGTGTAATAGATGCACACTCATACACATGGAGATGGAGTTGTTCATTTACATAAATTATTTTGACACGTTTAGATCTAATTCTTGATTCAGACTTTAGATTTCTGACATGTAACACACAAGTGCTCAGCAGTAGCAACACCTCTCTCCTCCTCTGCACATTGATGCAATTCACACACATAGCTACTGTCTCACAACTGCATCTACTACTTACCACAAACCAAAGGCTCTATGCTTAGCACATCCCCAGAGATCTTACATCAATAGCTTTGCAGTTTAACTTAACAGTTGGAACACACTAAAAACATCACGTTACAGAAGGCTTTTCTTTCCCCAGGGCCATATTGTGTCAAATTAATTTAAAAAATTCAACTTAACTGGCACTTGCGCTTAATTAGTTAGAGGGTTATGTAAAAGATGTGACTGCCTCTAGGAAATCCTTAGCAACAAAGCAAATACTTTTTGTGATTCACTGGAAAAAATAGGAGAGTAGAGATGTATAAAAGGACATTAAAAGTCTCCATAGTGCTTTTCTGTCTTTAGGCTCACAGAGCATTTTAAAACCAAAAAACTTCACCTTTTAAGAATTCTGTAAGAAAATGCTATTAATTTTGCTCCCTCTTATAAGAAAAGCAGAGCTGAATGCTGAGTTCTTTTACCGTAGAGGTGACTTACTCATCGATTGTTCATGTAATTTCAAGAAAATCTGTAATTATAGTTCAGCAGGGCTACAGCTTTTTATGAATAGAAGGAGGGCTATTGTTCATTCAATAGGACCTCCTGAGTCAAGTGTAGGAAGGCTTATCACAAGAAACTCATCAAAAGAAATAATTATTTTTGTACAAAATGTCAAATGTGTTTGGTGTCTTTATTGGTGTTTCGTGACAGTTACTCACCTCTGACCTTGCAATCCAGCCTTTTATGTTTCCATAACAATTTTTTTTATTTAGTTCATGTGAAATTTTTCCAGAAGATGAATGTTTTTTTCCAAGGTGCCAACAGTTATTTTCCAAATAAGATTTCAGTATAGATTTATTTAGTACTTAAGCAGTCCAGAGTGTTGTTATACTGGGTCAAGTCCATTTCAAGTACAATACTAATAAGTGTAAAATAAAGTGAGATTCTTATGCTGTTTTTCTTGTTGACATCCACAGTCCAACTCCACTCTCCGATCCACCACCAGCGTCACTCTCCAGTATCTCAGCGTCATTCGCCCATCTCTCAGCGTCATTCTCCTGTCCATCCTCCACCCCACCACTCCCCAATCCAACAGAGACGTTCACCATCACTGCAGCGCCTCTCCCCGGACATGCACCGCCGCTCGCCCCTGCTGGACGTCAGCGATGGACCGGCGTCCTACTCCTGCCGGCCTCCCACCCAGCACCTGAGGGCCAGCTTCCAGGGCCGTCGCAGTTACTCAGAGGTCGCTGACCCCTCCGCATACCAGTGCCCGCCCCGCTTCTCCTTAGACCCCGTCTCGACCCTGCCTAAACCCAGGCCCTATGTTGAGGGTTACCCTAAACAGCAGCCTCAGCACGTGGGCTCTCCTCACAGCGGACTGCAGCACAGAAGCTCCCCCTCTCCCCTTCAAGGCAATGCAGGAGGAGACGGCAGCCATGGGGAGACCTCCATGCGCCACTCAAGAGAGATGCCATTCCCTCTGTCAGAGGTGGCCCACCTGCATTTTGAGCCCCCTCCCCCTTCCACACCAGCCCCCCAGCCGCCACAGTCCTCTGAGGATGAGGAGGAGTGGACCTGCCCACACCCCGTTAGCCCACCGCGGACACTGGGCGTGCTCTCTGCTGCAGTGCCCACGGGTGTTATGAGAGGGCCGGCATCCTGCTCAGCCTTCCCCATCCCTCAGAGGTCAAACACCCTCAGCTGCCACCCACAGTCAGGGTACATGTCTGCAGAACATGCTCAGTCCTGGCCATCCATCAATGTAAGTTAAATGAAATTATCTCTGAAAGACTTAGTGCAACTACACATGTATGACTCAACCTGAAACCACAAAGCTGAAGCAGTGAAACATTTTGAAAAGCACCCAGCATTTAGATTGTCAAGACTGTGTGCAATATAAATGTGCTGAGCTGGTTCATAGGAAATTACACTTGTCATTTTGAGTATAAACTTTAGTTAACCCCAAAAGACTCAAATAAGGAATCTCTTAAAAAAAAAAAAAAAGCATTACAGTTAACTACATTTCAGACAAGGCTGTAGCAATAAATATATACTTGACATCACGGTATGACATTAAATATAAATTGCAGAATTCTGAAAAGCAAAATGTAATTAAATAGTTCATAAGTTGTTCATTTGTAAATATCAATAAATTAATGAAACCAGATGTGTGTGCTACTTTAGAAGTAGGGTTTTTATTTTGCAGTATGTGTTACATGCAGGAACACCGTATACTGCAAACTAGGAGCAGGAAGCAAAATGAGGGCTTAAATACATTGCTCAAGGGCACACCGACCAACTAGCCACCTGTTGGTCTAGGGAAACTGGCAACCCTTTGACCATAAGCCACTTCTCTAACCCTCTAGGTTCTAGTACCGTGCTTTACCAGCTGGGCTTTCTGGGCTCTGACTGTCTGTAATTACACCAGCTCATTGAGTATCAGCCCATTTTGTAATTGGTTTCAAGCAAAATGAGTGAACAAACTTGGTGATTTAAAAAATAAAAAAAAACCCTTATGACTCATTTCACAACAGGCTTTAAACAAATACACATACAGATGAACTTGTTTCATCAGCTCAAGAAAAACAAAACAAAAAACAGAATAAATCATCCGGTACTATCAGTCATCAGACTAAAATCTTGTCGAGTTTGATGGCCACGGGGATGAACGCTCACGAGATGAGCAAATATATGCATAAATACACATTTTACTGCCATTTATGAGATGTATAATATTCTACCTCGAGTAAACCGGCCAATTCTAAGAGATGTTTTGTGAATGTGTTATTGTAAACATAAGCACATTTGTTTTAATATACATTTAAAAAGAAGAGAACAGCAACGAAAAAGTGCACAGAGTAAAACTGATAGAATATACACTAGTCTTTCATATTAAGTGAGTAAGTTTTATTTGTAGAGCACTTTTCCCAGGCAGGGGGTCACAGACCTTTACAGTGAAGATACAATTAAAAATGCAAATAATACAATTTTAAAATGCAATTAAAGTGTGATAAATACATTAAGTGCAGTCAGTTTATTGCAGCCCTGAGTCAGTTAATTTAAAATGCCTGCTTGAATAACAGTGTTTTAAGGTGTTTTTTTTTTTAAAAGTCTCAGAGTCTATGGACCGTAGGTGTAGGAGGAAATCATTCCACAGACTCGACGTCACAGCTTTAAAAGATCTGTCACCCCATGTCCAAAAACAAGTGCGGGGGACCACAAGCAGGTGCTGCCCTGAGGACCTCAGGCTGCGAGCCGAGCTGAAATTAGGTTCAGTGTTATAATTATCAGAACATTCACGGCTATCAAGCACTCGAGTCATGTTGAACAATCTTTGAGAATTAATATTACATCATTAAATGAGTGATTAATGAAATGACATTAAAAAAATAGAGATAAATCTGATAAAGTGTGTGGCTGGTACAGACTGGGCATGTTGTGACTCCAGCCCACTGCTTCATTAAAATGTAAATAAGCAGGGAAAAAAAAGCAAAATGATAAAGTTTTCCTTCAACTGTGGGATTGTATTGAAAAGATAACGGTTGTAAATGTGTTTTCTGGCAAAGCAGAGGAGTCCCAGTTGTGTTAGTGTGAAGTGATCACTCACTATGTTGATGTAATTTTGTTGCCTCCCACAGTATGAGTAATACAATCACTAACACGGTGAGGTGAGTAAGTTGAGGACTTGGTGTAATTCATCTTATTTTCCACTTATGTGTGGACCTGTGTGTGTTTTCCTGCAGCTGTGGATGGAGACCGAAGAAAGTGACATGCGCAGCTGCCCTCTCTGCCAGCTGATATTCCCGGTCGGTTACCCGGACGATGCTCTCATCAAGCACATTGACTCCCACCTGGAGAACAGCAAGATCTGATTACCATGGCAACAAGCCTGCACACATCCGTGCTCTCTTCCTATAGATTATGTAAGCGATGGGCGGACCTGGCCATTTGGAAAGTCAAATGTAGAGTCACACTTGATCCGTTTGGGGCGCGTACCACTTAGCTATGTGTGAAAATCTAATGGTAGACGTGCAAAATGGCACCGGGCCCCTTTTTATTTGGTCCCCTGCTTGACAAAAGTATCTTATAATTGTGAGTCTACATGCAGAGTCCTTTAAGAGAGCTTTAAAAAAAAAAAAAGGAAAAAAAAAAAACAACAAAAAAAAAAAGAACCCACTGTAAAATCACTGGCTCTGGTTGCTGCTGTTTTGTTGAGTATTGTTGCGTGGTTCCAGGCGGTTTCAGGTATCGTGTTGTTTATGCTTCACAGTGTAGTTTACTTTGATTTAGCAAAGTATGCCGAGGAGGAATGGGCTTTAGGGGCTCTGCTCGTAAAAAAGGTTTGCGTCGGTGTTCATCAGTCAAATGATCAGGGAGAACAGGCGTCTTCGAATAGCTCTGTTTTGATCAGGCTATTTGCACCACTTAGCTTTAAGTACAGTTTACCTTTGAAATTTTCTATCACATTTACTACATTTTGCAGAGGAGCCTGTGCAGTAAGCGCCAAGGACAGTGGCTTACCAGTTGGCTTATTAAAATGATCTAACAGACATACAGCAGTAGACAAAGGTTTCTAAATTCTTTATGCTGTAAAAGGACTGTCATGACACATATTATTGGCTGTCTGTTAATCAGGGTTTGATGCCACTTCACTTTTAGAACTATGTTTGTAACCGTATAAAACATTCCACTGACAATATCTCACAGTATTAGCGGAGGACAAAGGAAGTGACAAGCAGATGAATATGACTGTGAAAGTATGTTTGGGTGTCGGTATAAATCAAATGGTGGTTTGCTGATGCCCTGCAGGGCGGGGCTCTGATGTTGATGCTTTTTCTTTACAAGATGAAGGGAAATTTTAGTGAGAATATACTTTTATGCTTGCAGCCTGTTGACGAAAAAAAAAAAATCTTAGCACTTTAAGTTAGCATAGCCTATGTGTCTGTTCTCAATCCCCATTTATTTTTCATGTATAATTTACTATTTATATTCTCTGTCTGTAATTTTGGAGGCAAAAAAAAAAAAAAGAACAAAAAAAAAACACAAACAAAAAAACATGATATATTTTTGCAGATATTGATGCACCACGTCTCTTGTTGGTGGCATATTTCTCCCATGTGCTTGCACACTGTTGTAAATAAAGAAGGTCAGAATATCACCGTGCTGATGGCATGGGATACTTTTCTTTTCTGAAGACTTGAAGTTTCAACTGGGATTCTCCTCGGTCTTCCTAAATATCTGCCCTTCTAAACAGTTTGATGTCATGACTGCCCAGACCGCCCAACAAAAAGAAAAAAAAAAACTAAAAACACACAACTGGCTGGATGAAATCAAGACTTCTGATCTGCTTTGATAGTGTACTGTATTTCTATCTCGGAGATCTAATAACAGAAATTTCCAATCAGCAAGTTAGCGCTGCAGGGTTTAAGTAAAGATAGAACTCTTCTTTTTATACATGGAATTCATTTTCATCACGAGTGAAATGTTAACTCAAGATTTATTTGTGGGACTTTTTTTTATTTATTTAATTTATTTATTTATTTAGGATGAAAAAAAAAAGTTACACTGATGTCAGCTCCTCTGAGGCTTTCAGTTAAATGTGCAGTTTCTAACTTAGGGGATGCCCCCAAACACACAACACACATATAAAAACTGTTTTGAAGTTTCTGAAGCGATTTAAGTGTGGTAGATTAGAGCACACAGAGCAGCGATTGGTAGATAGGAAACATGGAATAGGGGTTCAAGTTTCTGAAGTACCTTTGAGCAACACTGATTTACAACTTTGGTGGTTTTCATCCAAGTTCTGACAATTTATTGAAGGTCGAAAGAAAAAAAAAAAAAAAAAAAAAGCATTTCTTCTGTTGAAAAATGACCTTGTTCGGGTAGATAAGGCCGCACCGAGTAACTACCAGTAAAACCATGAGGGCTTTATGATTCCCAGTTATTATATACTGTATGTATTTTCCTATATCACTCTGTGTAAAAAAAATATATAAGCTGTGTACAGACAGATAATTGCAAGTGTGTAAGGCTAATGCAACATGTATGTATTCTATCCAACAACTTCAAATTGGAGTGTCTGTAAATTATATCAAATATATAATCCTAGCCACCAAAACACATATAAAGACACCAGATATATACTACCCTACAGTTTTTCCTCTCTTACGCACTAAATAATTGTATGTCCTCTAGTGAACATATATCCAACAGCCTGCAGATGAAAACATACCAGTCTGTTTGAAGCTGCGGGATGCATGACATCTTGGTGTCATATGATTAAAACAGTGAGCACTTTCAGGCAATGTGATGTTCAGACCCACTGATCGATCTGGACTGACGATGTTACCACAAGTGCACTCGGTGTAAAGAGAAGTCAAAATGAATGTCTGTTGGAAGGTTTTGGAGGAATATTTAAATCGGTTTTATGACATATTTTTGTGCTTTGATATTTCTTACATTAAAGTGAGAAACACGCACAACAAGTCAGTTTGTATTAATAGTGTTGTAACATTGCATCATAAAACTACAGATAGAAGCAGAAAAGCCCAAATCACAAGTGTGTAAACTGCATCTGGAAATTCCAAGTTACAAACGTCAACTTGAAGGTAACAGCGGCTCATATGCTTGTGGTTTAGAAGTTGTTTTTTTTTTAATGTGATGCAGTTGAAAATCTGTTTTTTTTTTTTTTTTTGGTTTGTTTTTCAGAGGACCTATGTTGGTATACAACCAAAGATGAGATTATTTCCTGTATTCTGAAAAACAGAGGGCATGGCAACAGTTTCATGTTCATGTCGGCGTGTGAAGACACTACATTGTGGTTAATGATAAATGGGTGTTTATAGCTCCAGTCGGACAGCAGAGTATGATGTGTGACACAGTTGGATGCAGCACCACTCTTCTGGGTTTCACTGTGTTCATCTGCACATGTAGAAACTACTCTGGTGTTGTCCACATACACATTATACAGTCTAGTTCAGCTTTAATATGTTCTTTTGTTGTTTTGTTGTCAAGATGTAAGGCAAATCAAGAAATCCGCTACAAAATCTGATACCATCTCGTCTCTGTGCTTCTTCTTTTTTTGTGTCCACACGCGTGAATCCAGTCGTGGAAAATTAACACTTTGTCAACGCTGGATTGAATAAAAAAAACACCCAAAAAATTCACACCCTGAGTCACTTTTACACGTGGTGAAGTCAAAATTTCTTGGTATTTACTCAGGAGACAATGGTTACAATCCAGCAGAATTGCAGTTTAAAAAAAAGAAAAAAAAAAAAGAAAGAGATGGAACTCACTTGTGTAGATCCACTCTCTATAAGTAATTCTGGTTCAGGTTTCTGTCCAAGGTGATGTTAAAGCGCACATGTAGACCTCAGTACTAATGAACTCACCACAACACTAATGAGTATTGTCTACAGCCTTTGTGTGGTGGAAAAACACTGTTGGAGTTCAAGGATTTTACAGGTGTTATTTAAAAAAAAAAAAAAAAAAAATGCTAAGAATAACAGACGTATATTAAAAAAATGTTCTTTGTAAATATTCGAATAAAGAAACTGGAACTTGCACTGAAGTATGTCTGTGAATATGTGTGTTTCTCTTGATGTAAATGACATCATTTGTTGTAGGTTGCATTTCACATCCTCTTTCACCACTGATATGAACCTTAAATCAGAAAGGATAAGCTGCACACTTAAAGGTATGTGTCACTTGTTTTCTGTTATGTTTAAATCATACACACACATTTCTGCAGGAATACATGTGAAGAAGAGAAAAAAGGAAGTGTGACTAGAATTACATGTTTTATCCTGTAGAATTACACTGAGATAAAACTCATTTCTTAAATCTATCATCTATTTATTATTTTTTTAACAGGGTGTGTGTATATATATGCGAGAGTTCCATCAAGAAGACTATTAAACAGCTGCCAGCCACCAAAATCATCTGAGCCAAACATTTAATAACATAACTTTTTAACCATTATTTCTATCGATGCATTAAAATAATCATGTAAAATGCACTTTTGCAGCTTTTCAGTACTATCAGATATGACCTGTTTGGATGTTCAGCAGCTTCATAGTATGAAACCATCATCTTCTGTGACACTGATTCACCAGTAAAGCCCATGTACTTTGATATACATCAGTGGTTATAGACACTGACTTTTATGTTCAGTTAACGACATATTTTGCCGAAAATATTACTTTTTCTTCATCTTTGTCTGTTTTAATAATAGTAACCTTTGAATTTACACCGAGCTGTAATTAACCCATACAGGCCCAGTGCTACTTTTGTGGCAGTTCCCTAATTAATTTCTCTCTATTTCTCTTAACTGACTTACCACCATTTTTTTTTAAAAAGATTATTCTCTGTATTTAGCTTTTTTTTTTGGTGTGAATCATGTATTTTCCTATATTCGATTCACAGATCATGCAGAAAACAAAGTAAATTCAAAGCTAATTATATCAAAACCAGAGAAAAGTGAAGCAAAAGTTACTTTTTCAGTAAAGATATTAATACCTGGAAGTAAAAACAAGTGTCTCCATCCACTGTCATCGATCCAACTCCACGGGATTTACAGATAAATCAATGTTTTAGAAGATGACAGCGTTTTCACAGTAACTACGAAGCCTCTGAACGTCCAAATGGCTCATATCTGATGGCCATGAAAAGATGATAAACTGCATTTTTCACCAATTATTTACATGGATTGATAAGATTAGTGGATAAAGGGGTATTAAACAGTTTATATCTGTAGATAGTTTGTATTGCCTGAGGCTGTTTAGGTTTTTATGGGTTAACATTTCTATAATCAGTGCTGTAAATATGAGAAAACAGATTTTTGCTTAAAATATTAGAGTAAATACTGATAAATCACTTATAAAAACATATCTTCATCTGCTCACAAAAT
>JAPTYQ010000012.1:16913129-16929788 GCA_029814465.1 Ostorhinchus cyanosoma | reverse complement strand
TCCAGCCATCTTCCTCTATCTATATCTATATCTATATCTATATCTATATCTATATCTATATCTATATCTATATCTATGCAAAGCAGGTTGGTAGTATCTGGCTCATGCTGCAGCCTCTAGAAAGTTTCAGTGGCAGCTTGATACTTCAAGAGTCTGTAGTATTTTTGTCAGAAGTATATAGACAGTATGCAAGGACTATATAGGATATATACAGGAGCTATATAGGCAGAGAGTATACAGGCAGTATAGAGACAATATGTATGAAGTACATATGTACAATATACAGGCATGATGTAGACAGTATATATAGATGATATATAGGCAATATATGGCAGTACACAGGGAGCATATAACTACAAGTACTATATAGGCAGTATATAGGGAGTATATAGGCAATATGTAGGCACATTATAGGCAGGATATATCAACAATATACTGGCATTATATAGGCAGTATGTGTAGAAAATATCTGGACATTATATAGGCAGTATACATGTAGTATAAAGACAGTATACAGGAAATATACAGGCACAATATAGGCAGGATATATAAACAATATACTGGTATATATAGGCAGTATGCAGGGATTATGTATGTAGACTATTGCTCAGAAAGAAACATATTTTTACCTCTTCTCATGAAAATGATGTGACAATGTGATTTATTCTTGATAGACAAAGAATAACTGGGGCTAAGTATGTAGGCTAATGATTGCACTTGGTCATTTCTGATGTGTATAAATAGAAAATAAAAGAGGAATGTGACTGAAAATAAAATTATTCCAACTTCCAACAGGGGTCTTCACATTTATATTGATGAAAAACCATTCTCCTTCTTTTTTGTCCATTGTATACCTTGAACACAGCTCTCTGACTCATGAGTTTGCTGCAGCCAGGCAGATACTTTACTGTTGACCGCCGTGTTAGCAGAGGGGAGCATCCGTGAGGCTGCTGCTGTACCTGAAGTGCACTGAAATATGAAAAAAAAAATGGAATTAAATTTAAGTCAGGTGTTCCTAAGACTTGGTATGTGCATAGATTTAAATGTAAATGTTTATTATTCACCAAATCTCCATTTATCTGTGCAACTGTGATGTTGTGGGAAAGCGTCTGGAGGAAGCCACTGTGAACATGAGCGGCCTCATTCTTCTTGTACAGGCGGTGTGCTTGTAACTTAGTTACCCAAATGTAGAAGAGTTCATGGGTTTTTGCCTTGGTGAGACAACATAACATTACTCCATTCCAGTTCCAAACTGACTGAATGATTTCAATTCAATTCAGGTGCTAAACTGTTGAACGTTGCCAGCACATTAAACAGTTACCTTCATATGATAGAGAATGTCTCCTGCATCCAGGTCAATCCGGTTAGATTTTTTGTTTATTGAAATAACAGCGAGGCTAACATCTAGTGAGCCCTGGACTCTCCCCCTGGACACCTGATGGACAAATAGGACTGTTGTAGTGTTTTCATAAAAGACTATATTTGTTTTCAGATTTACTCATTACTTACATCTTGTTGATTTTTGGAATACCGTAAGATCCCTGCTTCTAAGATGAAATACCGCTGAAATAGAAGTCAAACATCCTTTTAACAAACTCACAAAGTGGCCTGATATATGACAAAATCTAGCATTTTCTTGTGCAACTTAATAGTGTGAATGCATGTCTCACCTTATGCCAACCTTTGAGAGGCCATTTCCTTCTTTTCTGCAGGTATCCTTCACAAATACCTGGTGTGGTAATTTCCTGAGGATTTTCACTTACTGTGTGCATTTCATGATCATCAATCACCTCCCAGTCTTTGATGATCTGTGAACAACATCAACCAAAGAAAGCTTTGCTGTTTGGCTGTGTTACAAGTTTCTCTGTTGTGCTACTAAAAGTGAAGAAAAATACCCTGTACTTTTTGGATTACTTTTATTATTGGCATCCCATAATAATGATTCATGGCAGGGATATCTTTTACTCATGCAAGACAGTCAGAACAAATCATATGTGCCATCCTGAAGAACTTGTTTTTGTCGTAGCACCAGTAAAAAGAAGACCATATATGTTCTCATTTCTTTGACACTTACAGTAGAACTTACTTCCAGTATTTTAAGTCATGCTTCTATCATTAATTGTTTGGCAGTTGGTCTGGATGGAGCGATGTACTTTCAGCAATAAAAAGGTAGATTATAATATCAGATGGAGTATGAATGTTCAAATATAGTGGATTTAGAAATGAAAATATACTCTCAGTTCTGGATTTGCAAGAAATGCATCACGCTGATAATTAGAATTAAAGTATTTTTCATTCATTGTAATATGTACTGGGAAACTAAAATGTCATCCAGTAAAAAAAAAAAAAAAAACCTATAAAGAATCATGAAAATATCTAAAGTCAACAAGATAAAACAGATAAAGTAAATTATAAAGAATACAACCACAAATGCATACACGACTGCACATTCTTATCACTTATTGATAAGCACCGTGTGTGATCATTTCAGAGCAATAACTGCGAAAATGGGCCAAGATATGGTTCTGATCTGCCTTGTGTAAAAATCTGAAGACAAAATGTCCTGGAGATTTTGAGTCACAGAAAAAGAAAGATACACGCCTGATTGCAAACATGTTGCAGAGGTAACTACACTGAATTCTGACTAAAACAACTTGGAAAAACTTCAAATACGAACACCACTGTCCCGTCCCATAATCCCCTTGTTCAACATGGACAATAACCTCTCGTGACTCACCTGTCTAGAGTGTCGCGATGAGAGAGTGCTACTGCTCCGAGAGTGGGATGTTTTGTTCCACGCAGGTGACGTCTTCTCCAGGCCACTCGCTAACGACTGACTGCGGTTGAGGGAAACTCCATAGGAATCCATTTCAGAGAGCTCACCTCAGATTCCTATTTGTGTTGTGATTGGCTGGTTTTTCCTCTTCAGTCTGCCATAAGCCCCCTGCCATGTGAAGAGAAGAAAGTCTGGTTATGGGAGGATCAGAGCACGCATAGGTACCCAGGTTTACATCAGATAATGCAGGGTAGATTTCTGTAAGGCATTTTCAAGAATGGACAGATATATTTAGAGAAAGATGTGGCAAAAAAAAATTGTTATTTCAGCATTAATAATTATTTTTGATTAACTGTTGTTCATAAAATGATAGAATATTCCATAATATGCAAAGCACATTGCATTATATACAATCTAAACCCCAGAAAAGCAGATATTGATAATATTTTGAGTTCTAGTTTATCCTTGTCGTCAACATTCAACAGCTGCAACAGCTGACATCCCATGAGACCAAGATCACTGCACAGGCAGGACACCAAAGTGAGAGTGGTAGACTCCTCAGAGCAGGAGATGATAAAAGACTGTGTAATCCAGTTACCTAACAGAGGTGAGACCTGAGCTCCAGGTATAAGGCTTTGACGTTCCAGGCACTACCTGGCTCCTCATGTGAGCTTTTCTCTGAACATTTGAACTGAAGGATGAGTACAAAAAATAGAAAATAAAGAATAAGCACAGCTCATGTAACCAATCCTAAACCCAAAATGAACAAATATTTCCTAAATTATCACTTTATTTAAAATCACAGTTGGCTGTTCATAAATTTGGAAGACTTCATCTCTGTTAACAAATTATGTGGTTCGACTATCACTGATACTTTTGAGTATTTTGAGATTTAGGGGGTGGTGGCGTCAAATAAATGATGTAATTCTGACCACTGTTATGAAGAATTAAGAGGCTGTGTCAAAGAGGTCATAAGAGGAGTCATAAAATAATAACTATTGTGCTCATATATTGCTACATGGATTTTCAGTTACATAAAAGTTAAGCTTAAAGATAAAACATTCAAAACAAGTGTCTGGATGTATCTGCATGATACATGTTGAGTCCTTTTTAGTGAATATGACTTCACTGCAAAGGATAGTGCAGGCTTTGCCCAAGCCGGTATGTGACACGATGGACGATACAGTCTCCAAGTAGAGGATTAACAACCTCTGCTTAATTGGTTTTTCAGGGGATGTTTTTTTAGCATCTTGTCACTTGTGCGTGGACTGACAGATCAAGAAAGGGAACAGTGACACAACAAGAGCACAATGTGGTCCTTAGTCACAGCAGTTCCTTATCTATGTAAAGTCAATGCATTTCTCTATATTTACTACTTCAGCTATGATTATTCTGAAAACTCCAAGGAAGGAAAATTATATTAAACCGTATATAGAAATTTACTGGTTACAAATGAAACCTGAAGCAGCTGCTGAAGATTTTAGAAGGTGAATGTTTTCATGGAGACTTTTTGGAAGAGAGATTAACTGCTCCATTGTATCCTATTGTCACCTATAATGAGAACACCATGCAGTGGAAAATATACAGCAGCTTACACTATCCATAAAAAGACAGGTTGATTATTTTCTTAGTGTTTTCCCTCCCCTCTAAGGCCAAGCCAAGCAGGGTTTGTTATTATGTAAGTGCAGCAGAGGGTGAGAGTAACTGACCTCAGTGATGGAAGCGTATGGTGGAAACAGGATGAAAGGATTTGCAGGTTTCTGAGCTTGCCTATTCAAAGAGGCGCACACAGATCTCTCTTTCATTTCATTATTAAATAATAAAAAAAAAACTTTATTTATCCGATCCAGCTGTACAAGATTATATCACTATTTTTGATCTGAATCATAAAATTGGGCTATTGCTTTTTTTTTTTTTTTTTTTTGAAAGTCAAATCCTGTTGAATGTGTTATTTTTAGTATTATTGTTTGTCCATTAAGACTATTTTCAACTATTAAAATCCATTTTGTTCTGGGTTGTTGTTTTGTTTTTGTAAATCCTACAGGTGAGTCTTGATCCCATGTTCCATCACACGACTCTAACCTGAATAAATACACATATAAAAGGAAAATTCGGACCTTTCTCAAGTTGTTTTGCACATAATAACATTTTCAGCTGTACATTTTCTGAAGCTATATTTACAGATTTTAAAAACTTACTTGAGATTCACCTCCGAGTCGCATCGTCTACTGCGCGTCTTCAAATCATAAATCCAACAAATGCCTTCGTGTGATACTGAAGAAAATTAAAGGGAAAAAAACTGTGTCGAACGATGAAAAAATATATATATACAAAAATACAAACTACATGTTATATTTATTCTCTTATTCCGGTGGAGTCCTCTCCAGTGGCCGTGGCCTCCCTCCTGGTGGGTGACATGAGCACCCTCCAAATCCAAGAAGAGCTGTGCGTCGCAGGCAGCGTGCGCAATGTGCGCAATGTGTCCTGGGCATTATCCGCATTAACTGGAATTACACAGTGTCTAGCAGGGATGTAGTGGAGGGTAAATCCAACCAGCCTACACTGACTCTGCACAGCTAATTTACTTGTATTTATTTGGGAGTGAAGGGGTTGAATAGGACTATTTCACACAATGTAATATGATTAAACACACATTCTGTAAAGGTGAAAGTGTGCATTTATAGCCCTTGATGTTTGTGCAGGTGTATACTACTCCTATTTTACATTACTAACACAATGCACAAGGAGGCTTACGTGTATTTTTTATTTGCTGCTAATATAAAAATACACTTATTTCCTGAAATTATGCTTAATATGATTTACTCAATGCCATCCAAAAGTTGGTAACTTTAGACTGACATTTAAATAACAAAAATAAATAAATAAAATCTGACATCCTTTACTTTGCAGAACCAAAGGTTGAAATGAGATCCTGAGTAATGTCTATTATGTCCTGCTTTTCTGAGACAAACTGACCCAGATTAACGTGCTGTAATCTGCAGATTAACGTATCAGGATCCATGACTACTTGTGTTTATTTATCCTGGACCAGTTCATGATGCTACTTATGCCTTCACACAGTTGTAACACTCCTGCTGCTAAGGTATTGAATATCTGAGGGTTTTAATGCAAATAAACACAGTTTAACAAAGAATATATTGTCCAAATTATTATGGTCATTGTGCAACAGGATGAGACTGATACAATCTTCACAAAAGTTCTTGAATGCAATAAAAGGAAGACACGGAAAGCAAAAGAGTTTTCAACTTTAATTTATGCATGACAACATCATTAAATTATAGAATCCATTGAGCAACACTGAAATGTACACAGTATTGTTCCTCCAAGAATTCTGCTGCATGAAACCAAAAATGTCTGCAGACTCCTTTCACAGAATCTACACAGTTGGGTGGATGTAGACTGTAAAACACTGTTTCAATCAGTGACAGACCTTTCAGCTCAAACAACAGAAAAAAAATTGAGAGCAAAAGTCCCATTCCTGCATCCATCTACAGTCTCTCATTCCAAGTAGCTGCAACCCTGCAGATCAACAGTTACTGTAAAATCCTGCAGGATAAATTCTACGAGTCGGCCCCTGCTTGGGAAGCTCCCTCTGTGCCGTCGGTGCTCTGCTGCTTGATGTACTGTTGGAGCAGAGCTGAGAGGTGGGCCGGGTGCCTTTGGAGCATGACAGCCGTTTGGGAGGTAAGCATGGTAAGAGCGCTGACGAGCTCACCCTGGACAGTGGTCACTGATGGCAGCTTGGAGTAGCTCATCAGCCCCTGTACAGTCAGTATCGTGTCCTCTATGCAGGCTCCTGTTAAGACGAGTGGACAAATAAGCAATGCAAGGAATGTCAAGTGAAAGACCTCAGTCAATCTAATCAAAGCTCCCATCACATTATAGAAGCAAAGTATTGAGAGAGACATGTTGGGCTGTTTCCACCTTTAAACTAGGACTTTTTCAGTATGATGAGCAATTGTTTAATCACTACCTATATCAAAATAGAAGAATTTCAAAATTACAACTCCTCAAATGTGAACACCTAGTTACCTCCACCAAGGAAGTTATGTTTTCATCAGGGTTTGTCTGTTACCTCCCTGAAGGACGGTGGAGGTTATGTTTTCATTGGGGTTTGTGTGTTAGCAAGATAACTCAAAAAGTTATGGATGGATTTTGATGAAATTTTCAGGAAATGTTGACACTGGCACAAGGAACAAATTATTACATTTTGGTGGTGATCAGGGGAGAGGGGATTGATGTGTCTTGGTGGAGGTCTGTGCTCTTTGAGTGCTTTTCTCATTTTTACTGCAGCCATCAAATTTTCTTTTACTGTTAGTCATTTAAAAAATGTGAGTGGATAAACTGAACGACATATTGTCTGAACGAAGAACTTTTTTAGGGATCATTTCACAGGGTATAATGAGGAGGGAATCAAAGAGTAACTCATGATTAAACAGTACGTTGTCCACAATGTTTTTATGATAAAGCAGTTTTGCTGCACATAATACCATGATTAAATGATGTTTGTAAGAAGAAAAAAAACACTCCTAAAACAGGTAAAACAAAGAGGTTACTTACTGTATTTATTCAGTATACTGTGGTGTCAATTTCACAGAATTTGACAACTGAAAAAGAGTCACAGCTTTGTACCATCTATAAGACATGAGCTGGTTGGAACTTCTGTGTCCATGTACCCAATGACTTTTAATAAAAAATAAATAAATAAATAATGAGGGGGAAAAAAATCTATATTTGATGCCAGATAATGCATTGCAAAATAATCCTATACATTTAACACTAAAGTTCTGAGTTTTTTCTGCCATAGATTTAAGACAATTTTCTGTTCAGCATTTGAGTACACATGGTAATCTTTCTTAAGTAAACAGATCTTTTTAAAATCTTACTTGCTGCTAATCTAATTTCCATTGTTCCAGTAGCAATAACAATAAAGATCTATTCCATTTTATTTTTGATACATGTTATGGTCAATCTTAGGTCTCCTGTTGGCTTATTGCTCTGGATACAGTGGAAGCTTTGTTTAAAATAATTTTTACCTTTAAAGCTTTATTGAATTTCCATATTCCCCATGTTGAAGATGTCAAACACTGTCACAAAGAGTTTGCGTCAACTTTTGTTTTCCCATTTCGAATCATTACTCAACCAGGTTTCATGACAGTCGCATTCATAGACACAAAGTTAAGACAGTTACCAAGGCATAGAGACGGCTTTGCAGTAGTTCAATCACATGTTACACTTATTACTGTGCAATCAACCACATGTAGCTTGCTCTAACCTGCAGTTTATGACACAGTGGTGAACACTTTTGCAGGCCTGGCTCAATTTGTTTAAAGAAATTATGGATTTCATATTTTACCCTGGGAACAAATATTCTGCTTTCTTTGTTACACATTCTCCACACCTGGAAGTTACTCAAGTAGTAGTAAACCAAATACTATATTTTTTATTTGTGTGTTTGCTTTCAAAATGATTGAACTACAACCCTGAATTATACAGATTTGCCCTGTGGTAGAAACATAAAACTTACCAACGAGTGTCATCTGTGGACTGGCCCTCAGTGTAGTCAGCATCTCCTTCACCTTTGGATTTTTACTAACAAGTAGAACCGTTGGACCAAAGAACAGAGGAGCCATGTTGATGTAAATATTGTCATTTAAAAATGATCGCATTACCTGAAAGAAAGCAAGAGGACAGAGGGATTGTTAGTATTTCCAACATAATATAAATTTGTGTAGAAAACAATGTGATGACCAGTAACAGCCTAGTTATTTGCCAGTAAAAAATTATGCTACATTTAACATGCTATATTTACATTTTTCAATCAGCCTGAAACATTCTGGCACATGTAGTTATTTATTCTTCTGTACAGCACTTTGGTCCACTGTGGTTGTTTTAAAGTGCTTTACAAATGAAGTAGAGAGAGAGAGCTTAAATGTTCCTGTAAGCTTATCTGTCCCTGTAAGTCGCTTTGGAAAAAAGCATCTGCCAAATGCATAAATATAAATGTAAATGTGAAGTAACAAGTAAAACAGATACTTCCTTGCCAAACACTGCGGAAAAACTTAAATTCTTAAATTCTCAGAGGGCAGTGGATTTTTGTTTTGTTTTTTGTGTGAAATTGCTCATGGTATGACATCTAGTTTTCACCCGGTTAGGGAAGAACTTGATCATGATCCCATGCTTTTGAAGCCGGTTCTTGAGAATCATCAGGTCTTCAGAACTGCTACCGTTGTTCTGGGCCACAGCAATCATTTTAAAATCCTGGAATAAATTCTTCAATTGCCTCTTCTGAAGTAGCATCAACCCGCTCTCCTGATGGATCAGAAAAAAGAAGTGGCTTACAGTATAGGACCAGCATTTAATGTATGTTTATCATTGACCTACGGTGGACTAAATTAAAAGTGAAATTAGACACATAAATGGAAACTTAAAATTAAATGTTAAAGTAGTCACTGGTCACTTGCAAATACACTACTCCAAGACAATGAATACATAAAACCAAGATTTCCTAAAAAAAAAAAAAACATGCTGTGAGAACCACGTATCCGTAAAAAGTAAACTGTTAAGACCTCAAAAACAAAGGCCTTTTTTTTTTTTTTATCTTAGTGAGACTGCACTTTCAAGCAAATGGGGGCACATAAAGATGCATGTCTTCAGTCAGAAGGTGGAGAACTTTAAACTCAACAAAATAGAAAAATAAACACTGGATTATTGCAAATATCCAAAAATTAACACATTTGAAAACATGTTTTTCCCTTACCCGACGGCAAAAAATGATGTTAAACAGTAATGTTAAAAAGAACCTAAAACTGTGAGACAAAACCAGGGCAAGTACAAATACAATTTCCCTCATGTCTGTATACAAACAGTACTTGAGTTAAAGTAATTACATGAAAATATGAGATCAGACTGGACTGCAGATAAGAAAAGAATAAAACTGTGATGAATGAACATCTACAGTAAATCACCTCCTGGACTTGTCTCGTCTGTGTTGGATAGGCTCCTGGAGGGGCAGCAGGTTTTGGAGGAATGTACCTTGTAACAGCCATCAGTTTCTGTTTGGTGATGTGCATAGGCTTTCTATGGCGGGTCACAGCTTTGGAGCCGTGCCGTACACTCTGCGTCAGGGGTAGCCATCCTGGTAAAAAGACACAAGAATGAGTGAACTCCATAGTCTGCTAATATCTAGCAATAAACAAGCCCAATATGCTATGCTAGCAACGGCGTATACCTCAATAAAGTGCTTTTAGAGAGAATAATTGCTATTACAGTCAGAGAGTCACACATAAACAGGCGTCTGTAATATCAGGTACTGAAAACTGACGTTAGAATAATAAAAAAAATGCTCTACATTACCTTGTTTCGGCAGCAATTTTGCACACAAGGTCGCCGCCATCTTTGACGGGTAAGCACTACAGGAAGTTGTCATAGTGCATTATAATGTACAGTTTTTTTTTTCCTAATCGTATTTTAGCACATACCTTCCTAAATTTTCAATCAAAATAGCCAAATGATATAAAATAATATTTCTAAAAATGGTCACGATCATCTTTTCTTTGTTACAAAACCTTTTCATAATACTTTACGTAATGCGTGGTTACGTCACAGGCTATTTAACAACCATGAGGCGCATACTCAGTAGAAATTTATCGAGCACTATTAGTTTATTTGGTAGAAATCTCCCGCTGTGTACTTCTGTGGCAGTGGGCCAACGAACCGTCCTTTCCAGACTTTTCTGCACAATACCAACGGGCACAAGTATGGACCTCAGTGACATGAGAAAGAAATACAAAGGGGATGAGGAGGTGAGCAGCTTTTATAGATACTCAAGTTATTTTTGACAGGTGAGATATTTAACTCAAGCCACTCAGTCAGTTTTGTGCAGCGACGTTGGCGTGAGTGCTTATTAAGTCCAGCCTGGTTTGTACTAATGCATGTGGAGCAAGCGATTCCATGTTCTCCAGATGTTTCAGACGTGCTTTGGGAACGTAATTACCCAAGACAGCGATACAGAAATGCTCAAACGGACCCTGAATAGGTCAAGGACAAACGTATAGCCTCCTATATTCAGTATAATTCAATGGAGGTATTCACTCTTTGAGAACCTGCAGGAAATGTACTCGTGCAGCAATTTGTCCATCATACCAGTGCATTAGTATGTCATTTTCTGCGTTTTTGTTCTTGATAAAATGATCATTGCTCTCTTCTGCTAAAACAGCCACACATGAAGAAACATATTAAACCAAAAATAGAAGTTTTGCCTAATGATCTTGCGCAAATAGACTTTACTAATGCGCCTTTAAATGTTTCCTGTTTATTTTGATTCTTTTATCTACAGTGCTTTGAGGAGAACCAGCTCGCCTCTCTGGACCCAATCAAGCAATTTGGAAACTGGTTTGATGAAGCTACTAAGTGCCCAGAAATTGGAGAGGCAAATGCAATGTGCATAGCCACTGCCACTAAGTAAGTAGTACCACCTGCATCCAATATCACAGTTCTTATTTGCTTTCATGGCATTTCTAAACATAAGCATTTTGACTGTCAACTTAGGGATGGACGTCCATCTGCTCGTATGGTCCTGCTGAAAGGTTACAGCAATGAAGGTTTCCGCTTCTTTACAAATTACGAGAGTCGGAAGGGTGGTGAATTGGTTAGTGAGTATATACAGTAGTTTGTCTAATTCAGGCCTGCATCATGTCAGTCATACTAACTGTTCTTTGTTCACAGGAGAGTAATCCATATGCATGCCTGGTTTTCTACTGGGAACCCATTAACAGACAGGTACAAGCACAATATCTGTCTCATCAGTTTGTCCAGGATATGAGAATGGATTTTTATAATTTGATAAAACTGTGTGCAGATTCGCATTGAAGGCAACGTGGAGAGGATCCCATTTCAGAACTCCTGTGACTATTTCCATTCTCGACCAAAGAGCAGTCAGATTGGAGCTGTTGTGAGCAGACAAAGCACTCCAGTTCCTAATAGAGATGTGAGTGACAAATCTGTTTTTTTGACCATAACATTTATTGATTTTTACACTCAAAACAACTCAAACCCCTCCCCTTAAACCAGAGGTGGGTAACTCCAGTCCTCGAGGGCTGGTATCCTGCACGGTTTAGATATTTCCCTCTGCCAACACACCTGGAAGCCATTACTTCATTAACAGGCTTGTGCAGAGCTTTATGACGAACTGATCATTAATTGAACCAGGTGTGCTGGATAAG
Organism: Ostorhinchus cyanosoma; assembly: GCA_029814465.1. Taxonomy (NCBI): domain Eukaryota; kingdom Metazoa; phylum Chordata; class Actinopteri; order Kurtiformes; family Apogonidae; genus Ostorhinchus; species Ostorhinchus cyanosoma. The sequence continues at coordinate 16,917,767 of JAPTYQ010000012.1, read as the reverse complement.
GGACATATCTAAAACAGGGGTGCCCAATCCTGGTCCTCGAGCTACTATCCTGCATGTTTTAGATGCATCCATCTTCCAACACACCTGATTTAAATAAGCCAATCATTAAGCTCTGCAGAAGCCTAATAACAACCATCAGGTGTGTTGGAATAGGGAACCATCTAAATATGGCCTCCATGTTTTAGATGTTTCCCTCTTCCAGCACACCGGATGGTATTATCAGGCTTCTGCAGAGCTTGATCATAGGTTTATCATTTGAATCAGGTGTGCTGGAAGAGAGAAACGTCTAAAACATGCAGGCTACCAGTCCTCAAGGACCAGAGTTGCTCACCCCTGCCCTAAACAATGGCAAAAAGCAAAGGAGCCATAATAGTCATGTTCTACAGACAAACCCATCAGGAATGCATAAACGTTTTCTAAATCGGTTTCATCCTGACCTGAAGTAGGCACTTGGATGTTTTAAAGTAATAACTCATTTGACATGCAACAACCAAACATGTCAATTTTCTTTACCTTAAGCTCACCAGAAAATCAAAATATATAAAATAACCAAAGAAAATCTGTCCAACATTTCAAACTTGCCATGCTCTCACATGCAATGAAATATGGAACATTTTTGTTTGTCCTTTAGAGGATGCATGTGTTGTTTCAGAGGAGTAATGTTGGCTCTCAGTAATCATTTGTAAAATGGTTTGATTTCATGGTGAAAGACATGTTACCACCTATGCCAAAAACCATATTTTTTTTGTTAATTATATACTCTTAATGTTTGGGGTTTTTTTAGTATCTGAGACAGAAAAATGCAGAGCTGGAAGAGAAGTACAAGGATAGTGAAGTGCCTATGCCCGATTATTGGTAAGCATTTTTTTTTTTAATTTGCAAGGTTTCGTAGTGTCATGATGTACTAACTTTGATGTTTTAACTTACAGGGGTGGCTATATCGTCAAGCCTTACCTGATAGAGTTTTGGCAGGGTCAAACCAACAGGCTTCACGACCGCATTGTCTTCACCAAAGTAAAGAATGAAGAGAAGGAGCTGGGAGAGTTTCAGCATCCTGCAGAGAACGGCTGGGTATACCAGCGTCTGTCTCCATGAAAACGACCCAAAATATTCACTCTTGGAACCGTGGACATGCATAGTTATCTAGAGGAAAAACCTTTTCTTTAATTGAAAAAGAGATTATCTATGCCTGATTTGCAGTAAGCACCCAGATAATGATGGAAAATATATGTTAATTAAAGAGGTGCTGCTGTATGAAGGGTGATCTACAAGCCAAACATCAATGTGCCGTCTCTTCATCCTCACCTTAATTAATTGACGTCAGCAATATCTGAATAAACTGTGAAACTTGACATTTTCCATGCAGTATGAATTCAGAAACGCCTTTGTGTGTTAGTTTGCACATCCTGACACAGCAGATCAAACTCCACTTGGTCTTGTTAAATAATGACCGACAGTAAAGTTATACAACGATCACTGAAACCTCTGGGATGTGAACTGTTTTAATGTTAAAAGTACAGTACTGACAGTGCTTACAGTCATAGTGGTACTACATTTTGTCTCCATTGTTGTAACTTTATCTGTATAAGTTGCACTGATAGTACTTATGAATATGAAAAGTTTAGTTTCAACATGGAGTCATTGTAGCTGTCTTATATCTGTACACAGTAAATCCAGTTGCCTTTTAATAACGTGGTTAAAAGAGCTGAGGATGTTTGTGCCAATTTTGTGACGTTTATCTAAGACTTATAATGTTGAGAAAGAATTTAAGTGGTTATTGTTGAATAAAGCCAGTAATGTTCTAATTTATAACCTTTCATTGTTTGTTTTTTTTACCACCAGATGGCAGTAATAAGACTTGTTAAAGCAATTTTCAAAATGAGAACAAACTTGGTACAGGAAACAAAAGTAGGGGTAGCAAGAAGAGTATTTCTTGAAGTATATCTGCAGCCAAGCATTGAAATAAATCAATACAGTTTGCTGAATTTTAAAATGTAAAGCATTAGTATTATGTCTGTCTCCAGTGACTATGAAGCAACAAATGACCAGGTTACCCACAAGTATGATTCTACTAGAAATAGATGCTAAATCACTTAGTTTAAGTCAAAATAATTTTTAGATAATGTTCTGTGGAATAAACAACAAAAGCAAAAGACTCCTTTACATTTATGCATCTTTTATTTATTTAGAACATGTAGTTTTCCTTCAGGATTGCAGAAAAGATTATATAAATTACAAATATTTTTTTTTAGCCCAGAAGTGGAATATCCACATTGTTTTAGTTAATCCAGCAACATCATTTTTCTTTTAATTTACTGTGGTCATAAAAATGTTAGAAAAAAAAAAGTGCTTTGCTTGCACATGTTCTCTTCACATACTGATTGTGTAAGACATACAAAACAACATTAAATTCCAAAAGATTGACATCCATAGTTTTACAAAATCTAGAATAGTACTATATATATTTAGGCATTAACAATGACCTTCATATCTCTGATTTTTTTTTTCAAGTTATATAATAGTCACAAGAAAGTCACTGAATAACTAAATATTCAGTTTGAGAAAGATAACCCTAATGAAATCCTTAAGAAAATGTCTTCAGCACCATGTTGAGCCTCCCTTCGCTTTGGTGAATGTCTAATGGTTGCTGATATCAGATGCTTGTGTAGGCATGAGTAAGAGTCTGCCGGTTTCAGTATCTGCTTGGGTGTGGTGCATAGAAACACATCTTTATCCACCTTGCATGTCTTAAGTATCACCGTGGTTGTACTTGTAGGTATTTGCATCTTTAATTCATCTTTACTTTTGGGGTTGTGACACTCACATATGACACATTTAAGATGAAGTTTGTGTTGTTTGGTATGCGTTGAATGTTATTTTTCAGTCTGTTTGGTTTTTTTATGGTTCTCGTCACTAAGGTTGTGCTCAGCGAACAGGTTAGGGTTCTCTGCCAGTGTGGCGCGGACCTTCTTCTTCTCCTTGAAGCGGCCAGAGTGGGACACCTTGACATGGCGGCCTTTGGTAGCAGATTTATCTACAATCTTCTCCAGTCTGGCATTGAACTGGCTGTCCATATGGTCTGGTGGGGGATTATTGCTTGAGTGCTCTTTATTCCCAGTATTACTGCCATACTCGGCTGGGATCTCATATAGCACCTTAGCCTCAGATTTTTTCTTGCGACTAAAGGTCAGCTTCCACCAGCTTGGGTCAGCCATGGCACCAACAAACCTGAAAGGCACAAAGCAAGCACAGAGTTAGGACTCAGAGGAGCATAATGCTGATGACACCTGTTTTGCTCACTCCAGATAAATAGACACATGAAATATTACACAACTTAAACAATTTTATGACCAAACGTTGATGATATTCACTCATTTCTTTTCACCAAATAAAACCACACATATATTTCCTCTTCCTATTGTAGCTTTAAAAATAAGTGACAGATTAACAGGAAAAACAGCATAAAGTGTCTCAGTATTTCCCTCCAGGACAGTTTCAATGCACCATGGCTTGATTCTACAAGTATGTGAGCTGTATTGGATGACTAACTGCCCTTCATCTAAAGACACTCCCTCATTTGTATTTTTACAATGGTGATGTTTCTAATAGTTGGGTTCAATCTCCTCTTTGACTGGGTTGAGACCTCATTTAGTGACTCCTCACTGTCATCCTGAAAGACACCATCCTTTCAGTTTTGTTTTGGTTTTTTTGCATTTGTCTCCCACAGGTGATCACATTTTTTCCACTCCATTTTCAAGAAATAGTAGTGGCAATATTGCAGTTTTCTATTCCCTCTGTAGTCTTATTTCAAACTGGGATAGGTATAGAACATTTATAAGTGACTATGTTTAGTCTTTTCATATACACTGCCCGGTTCCCACATGGATTTAACAAAGCAAAAACTTTAGATCCTTCCAGTGGATAATTACTGCAGTGATTAACATGTTTCAGCCAGAAATAAGTTCTTTAGTGGTAAATGATGCAGTGAGAAGCTTCTTGTTTCTTAAACAACCATTAGTTTGATAGAGAGCATAAAGATCGGCTTGGAGTTCAATGTATAAAGGTGATGTTCCTGTGGGATGGGTGCATCAGGGGTAGAGGGGAGATAGATGACATGATTACCCATCATGCCTAGTGCCTACAGTACAAGCCTGTAGGGCAGGAGTGAGTAAATCCTGGTCCACGAGGGCTGGTGTCCTGCATGTTTTAGATATTTCCCTCTTCCATCACACCTGGAAGCCATTACATCCTTATCATTCTTCTGCAGAGCTTGATGATGAGCTGATCATTAATTGAATCAGGTGTGATGGAAGAAGGAAATATGTAAAACATGCAGGACACCGGCCCACGAGGACCAGGATTACCCACCCCTGCTGTAGGAGTACGATTAGGATCTGGGGTTGTTTCAGTTGGACAACTTGGTTCAGTAATGTAATAAAGATAATAGAAATAAATACTGTGACATTGCATAAACTTACTGAGAGAATGCCATGATGAAAGCAGGCAGTAATCAAAGCTAAAGGAACTCATCAACATTGGTCTCTGATGTGTTGCATAGTTTTGGGCAATAGTGGAAGTCTATAACCTGGTGGAGTAAACTGTATCACTCCTTTGCTAAACACAATCAAGATTAGCAAT
>JAPTYQ010000012.1:16894024-16908160 GCA_029814465.1 Ostorhinchus cyanosoma | reverse complement strand
CACACACACACACACACACACACACACACACACACACACACATACTGATGTGATGGATATATAAAGGCTCTTCTTTAAGACAACCATAGCCCACTGTTCCTACTTTGAATGTATCCTTTAAGAGGTTTAATTTTACCAAAGCTGCTAGTTGTAACATAAAATCACATTGTTTCCACAGACTGGCTGGTTGACAGACGACACTGCAATTTGAAATGGCAGAGTGCAGTAAAACTAATAAGAGAGAAGATCAATGCTGCCATCCAGGACATGCCAGAGAATGAGGAGATCAAGCAGCTTCTTTCTGGCTCATGTAGGTTTCTTAAAACCCGAGTTCGTATTAACATGAATGGTTTTCATTCATTGATGTTGATTACTTAGAGAGCAAAGCAGACAAAAATCAATATATAATGTTGATATCATGTTGTTTTTATATCTGATCGAACACAATACTATAATAGTAACAATAGCAACAATAATCATCATCTTAACAAATGAGATTCACTGTAATTAACTGAACACCTTTTTATATATCATTATGTGTACATTGTTCCTGTTTGTGTCAGTAGATCTATGCAGTGTGTGTGCACTTGCAGCCAAACTGTGATGGGTGCCTATATGTAGGTGTATCTGTGTTAATTTAGATTTATTTACAGGATTTGTGATATGATCAGATCAGGATAATTATAATTATAATCATAATACTTTATTATTTCCAGAGGGAATTTTGAAACAAGTCTCATAATGCCAAACAATCAGCCCAAAATATTGACCAAACAATTACCTGGACCATTTATAATTACCAAGTGTATTACTATGTGATGTAGGGTATGTCTTCCAGTGGTACAAGCAACCATTTTGTTAAAATTCAGTCAGTATAATGTGTTGCCTTTTATAAACCTGTGTCTGTTTTGCTGGGTTTTTTTTTGCTAGACATTCACTATTTTCACTGCTTGAGGATAGTGGAAATTCTGAAAGGAACAGAGGCTTCATCTAAGAACATCTTTGGCAGATATTCATCTCAGAGGATGAAGGTGAGAAAGAATGTGAAAAGGCTGCATTTTCATCCATAGTAGGTTAGTCTTATTTCCAGATGGACAGTCAGGATACTGAAAATAGTCTGGGTCTTAGTAGGTTTGGATAATTTTTGCTGTAGTGCTCTGCTTTTATCAACTCAAACTGTGAGACTTCTAATATTTTGGATTTGAATTGTATTTTTTCTGTTCTAGGATTGGCAGGAAATTGTGTCCCTCTACGAGGCAGACAGTGTCTATTTGGGTAAGGATAAACCTTTACATTTTATATCTGTGTGCACCCAAAGAATAATATATAAGGGGAAGTAAGTTTCCATTAGATATGATTATGAGACAGCCTGCAGTCCCAAAAACACTTTTTCTTGTCTTTAGGTTAGGTGTTAGTATATTTTAGTTTTGTTTATAGTGCTCAGGTCCAGGTAAATCATTTAGGGCATTAATGTGCACCTATAAATTATTGCATATACATATTTTTTGAATAATAGTAATTCTATTGTACATCTCAGCGGAGGTGGCCAGTTTGCTGAGTCGTAATGTCAGCTATGAAGGCCCGGCTCTGAGGAAGCAGCTGGCCAAAGCCCAGCAGCTGCAGCAGGAGCTGAGCAGGCGGGAAGTGGAGTGCCAGAGCTCAGCTGCAGACCTGAGGGAACGTTATTATGCTGCCTGCAAAAAGTATGGCATCAAAGTAAGTGCAAACACATGCATATCCACAGCAGAACATTAAAAACAGCGATTCTGAACTGAATACAATTCTATATTTTGTTGCCTCTTTTCTACTTTGCCAGGGAGAAAATGTGGCTCGTGAGCTGCAGGCTCTTGTGAAAGATCTACCATTGGTTCTTGAGGAAGTTGGAAAGGATTCAGCGAAGTTCGAGGAGCAAATCCAACTTTACACTGCTTTCACAAACTTTGTATGTGAGTGGTAAGTAATTTGTAAAGAAACAATGTTTCTTCTTTGTTATCTATACTGTCGACTCAAATCATTCAAATCCCAGTATGTACCAGCTGATAGTTGTGCTGGGGTATTGCTTAATTATCTGTTAAGATGTACGATACAGTGTGCCACACTGTGCTTGTTGCTTAGAAGAGTCTGAATGAAAATTAAAATACAATTTGAAAATGAGCCACTTCACCTTTGTAAATTAAAAATGTCTGAGTGGTTGCGATGGTTATTTAGTCATTAAAGTGTACATGTTCTTATTTTTTTAGGTCTGAACCAGTCCTGCCTATGCTGACGTTTGCCCAGAAGAAAGGAAACTCAACCTTTTATGAGTGGAGAACTGGGAATGTCCCCAATGTTGTTGAGAGGCCCATTGTGGAGGAAGCACCAGCTGAAGAAGTCACAGAGGATATGGTTAGATTTGTGTCCCATTTATTTTCAAGCTGTTTTTGGAGGGATGGAGTTATGGAGGAATTTTGATGAAATTTTCAGGAAATGTTGATACTGGCACAAGGAACAAATTATTGGATTTTGGTGGTGATCAGAATGGGGGGGGGTGATCTGCCTTGATGGAGGTCTGTACTCTCCAAGTATTTTTCTAGTTGTCTCTGTTTCCTTATCTAGACATATTCTGCACTCTACGTACCATGCATTTATGTAAATTTTAATTAAACAACAGGGTAATTCCCCAGCAGCCACACTGATGAGACTACCATAGTTTGCCTTCACTGCAGATGTGTCTGCAGTTATTTTTTCTCTTAGGCCTTTCAGTAATAGCTGGCTGATGTTATCAAAAAATTGCCAATTATCAAAAAATTATAATTAATTGTTGTAACACTGCTATGAAATATATTCAGAAATTCCAGCAGAGGTCAGAGTAATGAATGTACATTTTCATTTACAAGAGATATTCCTCACTGAATTGTCTCTCCTTGTGGTTTAAAAACCTGCTTTAGATTGACTGGGGAGACTTTGGCACAGCCCAGAATACTGACCTTGGCATTAAAGTTGAGGATGGAATTGACTGGGGCATCAGTTTGGAGCCTGGCACTGAGGTAACGGCCTCGATCCTGTTTTTATTTTCATTTCTTTGTGCACTTATTATTTATTCTGTTTAAATAAGCACAATGAAAATATTCTATTAAATGAAGAATAACATGGACATAAACAGCAGTTATACCAATTATACTTTAACAGTTACATTAATCTTAACTTATGGTTTCTGTCTTTCTGAACAGGACACTGGTGCAGATGGTATTGACTGGGGAGACAGTGAATCAGCTCCCATTGAAATTGAAATTGTAGATGCAGGAACAGACTGTAACTATCTTTACTTCCTATTTATTCCTACTGTCAAATTAATCACATGCGCAGCAGCAGAAATGTGGGTTTACTAAAAACATGTACATTATCTTGTAGGTCCTGAAGGTGTTGCGAGGGGTGAGGATGCTTTATCTATTCTGGAAAACTCTCAGTCACGCAGCCAATTCATCGATGAACTGATGGAGGTAAAGAGAAAAGCACTAATTATTAAGATTTATTCATAATATACAGCACTACTACAGATCAATTACAGCTGAAATGACTTGAATGTCATTATCAACAATAAGGATTAATTCATTGCTGAAATATTTTTAAAGCAAATGTCCAGTTACAGCCTCTGAAATGTAAATATGTACTTTGTCTTTTTTGGGTTTTTTTTGTTATATATTTGAATGTATTTTATAAGGACAATATATGTTGTTATCATTGCATTTAAATAAATGTAATGCAATGTACATGTAACAATACAAGCAAAGACAAATGAGAATAATACAATTACTGAAACAAAAATTACTAAAAATGACAATAATTATCCCATTGTGTACCTGAGTGTTCACAGATGCTTTTATTCAAGCAGTAGTTTTGCTCTTTTATTAAAAGCTTCAAAATAATTTATGGTGTTCAGTTCCACTGGGTTTTAACTCTAAAGAGAACTGGCAAAATGTTGTTTGCTGTTTTCCAGTTTGCAGTAATTTCTCCCCTTATAGTGGCTCCATAATGTTAATTGTAAAACGTAAAATAAAAAGTGTAGGAACTTATTCGATAGTAAGTTCCTTATTTTAGGACTTTGCATATTTGTATTTACTTATTTACTGATTTAACAACTACTGACATCTTAATTTAATTACTAGATGAGAACACAAACATTTTTCTCAGTTAAGTAACCATGTTTTTTTTTTCTTTATTTCATAGCTTGAAGTGTTCTTGACCCAGCGTTTGAATGAGATGAGTGAAGAAGCAGATATAGTAGCTATGAGTCAGTTCCAGCTGGCTCCCTCCATCATCCAAGGCCAAAGCCGTGATCACATTCAGAAAATGCTATCGGAAGTCCATGGACTTCTGGACAGACTCACCTCACTTCGGATGCAGCACCTTTTTATGATACAGGCCTCACCAAGGTATACTAATAAATGTCACATCATGTTGAAATTGTTCTATATGTTCACAACATTTAATAATGGGAACACAGTGACAATGTTGTTGTCAGTTCTTTCTATTGCAAATGGAAAGAAAAAACATGATAATTTGGATAATTTTGCCCTATGTTTTTAGTTACAATTGTTTATATGAAATGTGTGTTCAGATATGTTGAACGTGTGTCAGAGGTGCTGAGACAGAAGCTGAAGCAGGCCGATATTTTGGTGCTGAAAAGCGCTACAATGGTTGAGAAGAGGCAGGAAGCACTGGAGGAACAGTCCAGATTAGAGCCTCGTGTTGACCTGCTGGCAGGATGCACTCGGGAACTCCAGAAGCTGGTACGTGTAGATTTGTAAAATTGTAGGTATCTCAGACATAACGTAACACCGTTACTACATTATACTGTTTTCACTGTTGTTTATTTTGGCAGATTGAAGCAGACATTTCAAAGCGATACCACAACCGGCCTGTCAACTTGATGGGTGTTACCATATAGTGGACTTAAAATTTGCATATTGTAGTTATGGCAATGTTGTTCACTTTATGGATTCTGAGAAAATAAAAGTCTAACTTAAAGTAAAGTCTTGTTTGTTCTGTCAAGCTACATTTTCCATAAACAGTAAGTAAGAAAATTGGACATAAAACACACAAAGCACCTTCACAATATTTACCTGAACAAATTTATAGAGACAGAGCAAAATTAATAGAAATACACAACAAAAATGGTTGTATTTTTTTCTGTGTGAATAAGAATAAAAAATATTTTAGATGATAAAATTATTAGTGTCATTGTCTGCATTAAATCTATGTGCAAATTGTACTTTATTATTTTTAAAGCAAATTAGTGGCACATTCGCTTTCTATAAGGTATTATTGGTATACATCTATTATTATCAGTGAGGGAATTTTTAGTCGGCTGATGAAAGCTTGCCACTAGAATGTTCTACGCATGCTCTGTGCAAAAGCGTGTTTTGGTGTCAAGCGGTGCTGCTAGGCTAGCCGGGCCAGCTAGCAATTCTGCAAGTCATGGTGGGCCATTCAATGAGGAAAGGCTGGAGAGTGCTATATCGGGAAAAACTGTGGAACGTTTACTGAAGCAGGACCTTATTATTATTGGGTGATGCGGACTCGTGGCATGAAGACACAGTTCCAAAATCTTCATGCGTAAGTATAAAATAAGCTATTTTCAATTACCGATAATACGTAAGGCGTTACTTGGGATTGCTGTGATTCATAGTAGTAGCTAACGCTAGCAAATATACAGATTAAACGACAGTGCATGAAGGTGTCTTAGTGGATGCAATAGTGTGCTCAGTAAAGACAGTTGTTACTTTCAAACTAGTCGAGGGGGCAGGCAGTTAGCTGCAAAGTAGCTTACAAAGCTAGCACAGTATGTATGCACTGAGTTCCACTAGTTTAGCATTTCGGCTAAGGCCCACCCACTCTCAATTTCTATTGGTTGGCAGTCGATGGAGTCATGTGTCGCTGACGTATTTGGGGCCTGGGAATGGGTCACCAGCCTGTCACTCATCTTTTCACCACTTGTTGCTAGGGAGATTGTTTGATGCTAGCTATAACGGAAGTAGAAACTCAATAAATACTAGTTCTGATGCTTGTCACTTTCTAAGTAATCAAGCATGAAAGTATACTAGCAGATGTCGTGACACTTTACCAAGCAGCAAGTCTTTGCAGTGTAATAGGGTGACTGTACGTATGTAATAGCAAATACAAGGTGGCTAACGGCTAATATCATAAGGACGAAGATAGGCGCAGCTGTCCGCGTAGAGGGAGGGACCCTGCCTGCCACCTAACACTGCTGTTAGTGCGTTTGCTAGCCAGCGAGCTTTCCAGACTCCCTCATTCACCTTCAGCAGCACCCACACGAAGTAGTCCTGTCAAGGGTGGGGTGATGCCAAAGCTCTGTATTCATCATCAGTAGTCCGCTGAATTTTCAAGACTCTAGAGGCACTGCGCGGTGCAAGCCGACATCACTTCTCTGGGAGGATGGACTGGTTGCAGTGGGCTAGCAAGTCTTGATTTCTTTATTCATTAATATGGGTTTAATTTTAATGTAGGTATGTAAGACTTTGTTATCTGGGGGATCAAGGCTGTGTGTATTTTTTGCCAAGCTAAGATATGCAGTTTCATTTCTCACTTTTGTCAGGTATGAGAAGATGAGAACCTTATGAAGAACAAAGTTTTCAACACAAATTGGACTCTATCTGAAGTGGAAACCCAACCTTGGACCTTATACACCTTACAAATTCACCGAATCCTGTTGAAGACCCTTTCCCCCTGCTATCTTAAACTATTTTTTACATTCATGTGTCCACCTCAGTCTTCTAGCAGAAGTACAGAAGTAGTGATCCATAGCAGTTGGCCCCATTTTTGTTTTTGTTTTTTACTTTCACCTTTTGTTCCTTTGTAAAGAAATGCTTTACCTGAAAAAGTACTTCACAGAGGGCCTGATTCAGTTCACCATCCTTCTGAGCCTCATCGGGGTGCGGGTGGACGTTGACACCTACCTGAGCAATCAGCTGCCCCCACTGAGAGAGATAATCCTGGGCCCCAGCTCAGCCTACACCCAAACACAGTTTCACAACCTACGCAACACACTGGACGGCTATGGCATCCATCCAAAGAGTGTGGACCTCGACCATTTTTTCACCACTCGACGGCTTTTGAACCAGGTGCGCCAGCTGGATCGCCTCTCTGTGCCCAGTACTGAGCTCAACACCTGGCTAGTGCATCGTGACTCTGAGACTGTGGTGTCTGCCAGCAGCCAGTCCAGTCCCAGCATCACCCTGGACAATGGGGCCGGCCTAGAGGACGTTAACAACCCTGACGCTACCCCGGCCATGAGGGGAGGAAGTGGAGCACCTGAATCCACATACAACTTGAATGCAGCCGAAAGCAGCCTGGGAGCTGTAGCCTCAGAGGGTAACCAGGAGCAGGGCAACAGGGAGGGCAATGACGACCTCACCAAAGAGGTACTTTAGTTTATTTTGGCCTAATGGTTAACAGGAATGGTGTGTTTAGGAAAACATTTAAAAAAATATATATATATATCTATATATATCTATATATAGATATATATATATATCAGCACAACCATACAACTAAATTGTGTTTAGTATAAACAGGTGAGACACTAAAAATGTAATTCATTGCCTACACCCTAGGTAGTTTTTCAGTGTCAGATATTTTAAGTTAGACAGGTTGAGCCACATTCAACTGTGGTCCTAGTCAATGGTGTTTTTGGAGATGCCTATCACAATTGAGGGAATGCACAGGAACCAGTCACTGTCTACAATTAAGGCCTGTAAATTGAAGCCAAATACTTGTAGTTAATATGTACTTATTAACAACATCTATGGATATGGCACCTTTTAGTCACTATTTCGCAGTTGAATTCAAGTTTTGTTTGTTTAAGAAAATGGGCACAGAACTGCCATACTGAAGCAGTATAGTTAGAGGTTACACAAAGTCATTGCTGGATTGTAATTAACTGAGACTTTTTTCTGATCACATGATAACCACCGTGGCTAAGTGTTTATGTCCTGGTTTCATCATCTGACTGTATTCTGTTACATGATCTGCTGTTCTCTTCTGCCAAAATTAAATCATGGAATAGCTTTAGTGTCCTATTTAAAAAAAAAAAAACACACACATATTAATCAACTTATTAATTATCATAATTATTAGTACTTATCCTCAGTTTCAGTCAAGCTACATTAAATGACCCATGCCTGACATACTTACATTTCAGTTAAAGTTTTGAAAATACATAACATTATTTAATAATCATTTTAATATTTTATTTTTCCAGGACATTGATTTGATTGACATTCTGTGGCGACAGGACATTGACCTTGGTGCAGGAAGAGAAGTGTTCAACTACAGCAACCGACAGAAGGAGGCTGAGGAGGAAAAGCCCAGCCCACAGGAGAACAAGGACAGGACTGAGCAGCAAGAGAGCTGGAGAAATGGAGTGAACTCACAAGGGGCTCAGCCAGTGGACGGGGAGACAGGAGAGAGCATTCCAGAGCAGGTTAGTTGACTAAAAGGCTCTACATATGATAGGGTTTACTTTACACCGAACTGCTTTATACTGCATGCAAAAGAAATTAAATCACTGTGAGTTGAGAATTTGTTGTGACTAAAACATGAATTTCCTCACATTGTTGACTTGCACCACTTTTTGACTGTGGATGAATGAAATGAAATTTTCCATATAATGCCTTATAATACGATTTAGATATAGATGTTATACTGACCTAGTCTGTTATGATTTTGAGTTATTTATCTCAACATGTTTGAAGAGTTGACTTTAAAGAAACAGTTGTTCTTTTCCTGCCTGTACCATTTAAAGCACTGTCTTAATGACATTTAAATGTATTTCACATTTAACATTCATTGGTATCTGTCACTTTAATAATTTCCTATAAACTAAACAAATAAAGATACATTTCAGCAAAACTGACAAACCTCACCAGTACCTTATCTTTTTTTTAGTTGCCTGGTCTGGGCTCTCAGACATCACTGTCTCTACAAGAATGCTTGAGGCTGTTGGAGGCCACTTTCCCTTTTGGAGAAGAGACAGAGGTAGAAACAATAAAAGAGTTTAATAATGCAGATCATTAAAAGTCTGGAATTCAAATACTGTACATAAGATATTAACATATTACTCATCTTTGACTTATTAATTAGTTTCCAGCCCAAGTTGTCACCCCGGAAATATCCGTTTCCAATGAAGAAGTTCCTTCTACATCTCAGGGCCTCCCTCTGGCATCACAGCTGCCTCAGGCAGAGCCACAGCTAGACCTGGAACAGCAGTGGCAGGACATTATGGCCATCATGGAGCTACAAGTATGTACTTTATTTTATCACAGAACCATCAGTATTTGTCTAAAGGGAACTGATAGGCATCTGTTTTCAGTCGTGCATATATTTATAGGATAGGGATAGATTGACCCGGCAGGTTATGGGATCTGATATTCTGCGTTTGTCATTATTAGTATTTGCATTTCTAAGATATCCAATAAAATTTAGCAATTTAAGGTGGCAAGCAAGCAAGGAGGTCCTGGGTTTGATCCTAGCACAGGTGGGTTGGGTCTTTCTGTGTGGAGTACCCTTATGTTTGTGTGGTTTCTCTTCGGTTACTAGGTTAATTGGTTTATATGAATTGTCTGTAGGTGGGAATGTAAAAGTTGTATATGCTAGCCCTGGCATGAACTGACCACACATCCAGGGTGTACTCCACCTACAGCTGTTGGTAGTGGAGATGGGCCACATCTCTGTGACCCTCCTTAGTGTTAAGCAGTTCAGAGAATGAATCTGAAGACTTAGTCAATTAAAAAATGTGCCTCTCTGTTGCAGCCTTGTTTCTGTTTGTAACGTCCAGTAATATCCTGCTCACAGCACTGTTTAATTGGTTGCACAAATAACACTACATCAACATTTTATTTACTAGGTCTTATCTTTAACTCCTCCAGTTTATGAGAACCCAGTAACTGATGTTGAAATATGATTGAATTATACTAAACAAACATATTGGTGTGTGTTTTTATAATATATTGAAAGTGTTTCATGAAACATGTGCATTTAACCCTGAATCACTGTCTGTTCACAGGCAATGGAAGTGAACAATACTACAGCCCACACCAACTCCAGCAATGAGAGTGGCACAAGCGGGACACCTGAGTCAAACAATGCCGGAAACTTTGGGCTTTCCTCTCAATCAACACCGATAAACCAGGATGTCAGCCTTCATCAGGCCTCCCTCCCAAGTTGCAGTCAAGACTTCCCCCAAATTTTCAATCCACAGTTGGACTCTGTTAGCCTCACCCCAAGAACCACCATGCTCAGACTGTCATCCAGCAACAATACCAACATTAACTCCACATTTGGAGCCACTAACCTGACTGGCATCTTTCTGCCACCACACTTGAACACTTCTAGCAACAACATCACATCCACACCTATTCTGCCTGATCCATTCAGCACCTTGCTGGAAGAGTCCATGCTCGATGAGATCAGCTTGTTGGATCTTGCCATGGAAGAGGGCTTTAGCCAGGCCCAAGCTTCCCAGTTGGAGGATGAACTTGACTCTGATTCTGGTCTTTCCCTGGACTCCAGCCACAGCCCGGCATCTCCAAGCAGCTCCGAGACATCCTGCTCTTCTGCAGCTTCTTCCTCTTCAACTTCTGCCACTTTCTCAGAGGAAGGAGCTGTTGGCTACAGCACTGACTCTGAGGTAGCCACTGTGGAGACAGAAGAAGGTGCTGTTGGGGGTTATCAGCCTGGGTACAGTAAGCTGTGCCGCATGAGCTATCAGGACCCCTCCCAGTTCCACAGCCTCCCTCAGCTTGACAGCATTAGCCACAATCACACTTACAATCTGCCTCTTTCTTCTGCCTTTGTGGAGCACCCAGAGCTCCCGATTCCAGCCGGCAAGAAGACTGTCCGAGACAAACAGAGCTCAAAGCTTCAGCCTCCTCAGGACTTGCTAGACAAGCACTCAAGTCGTGATGAACGCCGGGCCCGAGCCATGAAAATCCCCTTCTCCAATGAAAAGATCATTAACCTGCCTGTGGAAGAGTTCAATGAGCTCCTAGCCAAACACCACCTGAGTGAAGCCCAGCTAGCCCTCATCCGTGACATCCGGAGGCGTGGCAAGAACAAGATGGCAGCCCAGAACTGTCGCAAACGTAAGCTGGACACCATCCTAAACCTGGAGCAGGGTGTCCAAGACTTGAGGCGTGACAAGGCCCGTCTCCTGAAGGAGAAGATGGAGTTCATACGTTCCATCCGGCAAATGAAGCAGAAAATGCAAAGTCTTTACCAAGAGGTGTTCAATCAGCTTCGAGACGAGGAGGGCCGCCCCTACTGCCCCAGCGAGTACTCGCTCCAGTACAGCGCTGATGGCAGTGTGCTAATCATGCCCCGCGGTATGACAAGTGCTGAGCAGAATCGTAAACCAGAGAAAAAACAAAAAGACAAAAAGAAGTGAGGGGGCAAACTGCTGATTATTATCACTTTGCAAAGTCAATAAGAAAGATTTCTGCAGATGCAAGAGAGATGTCCTTTTTTCCTTTGAGAAGATACTGGTGAGTAGAAAAATGGCATTGTTGACTACTCTTCCTGCATTAGTTTTTCCCTTTTCATTCTGTTCCTGCATTTTTTTCTTGGAAACAACTTCGAAGCAGAAGTAGCTCTACGTTTGAGTACTGATATTTAATTATTTAGATGAGGGGGAAAACAAGCAAGGAGATGAGGGATCTAAAAGGACATAAAATGAGCTATTAGAAAAATTTAGCTGCTCTTGATCCTTTTGCACCAAACCACTGAGGAAAGAGATTTGTTGTTTTGTAAGGGTAAATGAAGGGACTGTTGTCAAGAAAAGTGCGATTGAAAGAACAGTCACAAAGGATGGTTGGAATACCTATGCACCGAAGGCAATGATTTAAAGGACTATCTGATCATATCCCACCCTGAAGACTTTTGAGTGGTTTTCATAGTCATCGAGGCTTCAGAGTCCCAAATCTTCAGGCATCTATGGTTGTGAGTTTAGATACCAAAGGCTAAAGGAAGTCCATCATTTAGGATGCCATTTACACCTATACTAACCAAAGGTTGTATGGTGCACTTCAACATGCTCTGTATACAACTTGCAATTCTCAAACCCTGCACTCTAATACTGTGCAAACTTCAGTTTTTGAGTCCGTTTGTTAATGGGATCTAACTATAGAAAGTCCTAAAGCGATTGGGTTTCATGTGTACAACGTTGAGTCAAGGGAGAGTCGGTCTGAGTGTGTTCCTGGGCTGGCCACTGTTAAAGACGCCTGGAAGTCCTGCAAGTGGAGCAAATGGATGGTTTAGAGAGGAGGCACACTGCATTGCAAAATGTATCAACTTCCTAATTATACATAGCACTGTAATTTGTCCTTAAAAGGCTTGGCTATATGCATTTGCCGTGTCTGTTGCTATTCCTTCGCTGCAGGTTTAAATATGGGAGCTGCGATTAGGAAGGCTCTTATTAAATGTTCATAATCTGTAGTATAAGCAAGGTTATAAATCTAGCCACATCAGCTTTATGTAAGTCTACACCTTCTTTGTTGATTTAAAGAATTTGTGCCGAGCCTGTAATCGTAAGAGGTATTTAAGGCAATGTGATGGGCCAGGAGCTCCAGAGAGTACTGTATGTTCACCAGCTCCAGCCTGTCACAGTTTAACGTTCGGAATCATTTTTTTGTTTGTCTGGGATGCCCCATTTTAAGCATAAACAGGCTCAGCTGGTGTAGCTATATCCCTTTTAAATAACTTATTTGCCATCCAACTGAAAGCCACTTGAGGTAATTAAACTTTTTTAACTGCTGTAAAGCCAAGCCGTTGGCTTAAATATTATGAGCTCTACGATTTTAAGTTGTGTTAAAAACAAAGTGAGCCAGGTTTTGAAAGAAGTTGTTTGTATGCGTGAATTGACAGTTAGCAGAATGTGTTTAGTGGCCACTTTGAGTTGAATGCCTTTATTTTATAATCTCATTAAATTCACTTTAAAAGGTTTTGAGAACCACAGAAAAATTGTTCTCAAAGTAGAAGTGCTATTACTTGTCTGAGTGAAGTTTGTCGGTAAGTGTACTTCATCACCCTTTAAAAAAATAGGTCAGTCAATGCAGCTGAGATAGCAGTTAGGCTAGAATATTTACAAACAGAATTTGCAACATTAAGATGATGTCCAAAAAAACTTTTGAAAGAAGAAATGTTCTCATTAAATGTGATATTCAGGCATGAACTGGTTAACATTCACTTCAGTGTAACCCAGTGCAACACCAACTATTTAGTACTGCTACTACTTAGTGCACTTTTTTTTGTCTTGTCTTATGTAAATATTTCCATGTTTGTGTTTGTCATGATTTATGTAGTTTGTCAGTTGTCTCCATAACAGTCTCACCCTCTGCTTTCAGTTTGGATGTAGTTCCCTGTTTTGAGATATTTGCTGGCAATCAAGAATTGTTTTTATTGATTAATAAAGTGTTTTTATTTTCACCGGTGACTCTTGTGTTCTAGTTGTCATGACTGGTATTCATTGAATAATACAACAGAGAAACCTTAACTTAAGGAGTAAAATAGCCTTTTTCCACTATCACTTTGTGATTTAGGCTTTACAGGACTCCCATGTTTCTCTAGTACAAATTACTTAATTGTGAAATCTGTCACCTCTTACGTGAAAATCATCACAGAATGCTACAGAGCTGTAACAAAAAGTGGTTTATTCTCCAAAACAGACAAGCAAGACATGTTTTTGGAAAAACACTACTAAGATTACCAATGAATAAATGACTAAAGTCCTACAGAAAAGGCTAAGATGGACAAGTATTGCCCTCAAAAGTACCCAAGTAAAAAAAATGGCACAATTACTGAAAATAAAAACATCACCTCACCAACACAATGTCAGAGCAAGATGATAAGCACTGGACCAAATGTTATGAGAACAGGATACTGAAGAGGCCGAGCAATTCTTAAAGGGGTGGACACTGAAAATTAACACTGCATTTTACATTTCATTTGAGCTGTTTTCATCGAGCAAACCGAAGCATATACACATTTAGATTTTATCCAGATAAAAGAATCAAATGAGTGATACTACACCATAAGACAAATGAGTCCAGAGGTGTCTTGCTTGTCTTTTATCCCCTCCAACAC
>JAPTYQ010000012.1:16875135-16887232 GCA_029814465.1 Ostorhinchus cyanosoma | reverse complement strand
TCAGGCTTCTGCAGCGCTTGATGATAGGCTGATCATTTGAATCAGGTGTGTTGGAAGAGGGATATATCTAAAACATGTAGGATAGTGGCCCTCGAGGACCAGGATTGGTGACCCCTGTATTAAACTAATGTTCTGCTGATGGTAATGTGCAAATCCCTTTTAAAATACTCTTATATCAACATGTACTCATCAAAATCTGGACAAAAAACACCCATCACTCTCATGCGTGTATATGCAGAAATAAGGAACCTGGTGTATTTGCACTAGAGAATTTGTTGTTCCTCTATACTTATCTCTCAATATGTTGTATAATATGGTCAAGTACAGCACAAACAGATTCATATCTGTGGCTTAAAATACTTGCGTCTTTGTTTCTGACAGGAGTTTATTGCAGTGCGGGTCCAAGATCCCCGCATTCAGAATGAAGGATCATGGAATTCATATGTGGATTACAAAATATTTCTGCATGTAAGTACTAATATGTTCTTACTGGGGGTATTGTCTTTACACTCATCAGCCGTAAGTAAACCCCTGAAGTGCATAGTTTCATAGTGCAGCATAGTTTGGAAGCCAGCAACATTACATAACTTAACCCAATTTTTGTAAAACACTGCAGCTAAAACATTCTTTACATTTTGCTGAGTCAGGAGTTGGTGTTGTTGACCAGGAACCTCCTGTGTTTTGTAGTGCTGTGTCATCTGCAAAGCTCACAGCCTAGACGTTTGTGTTGCAATTATGTGAGAGTTCTAACCACGAAATTAGCCAAGATCCAGTGAGCTCACACACTTTGATCATGTGTATGCTCTGTGTATTCTATTCACCTGCATACAAAAATACACTCTCCAACAGTGTCTTGTCTGTCTATACAACTTCCGTCTAGACAAGCAGTGTTCTTTGTATGTCTTTTTCTCTTGACTTGAATGCCAGATTGGGGTTTCAAATGAATAGAGAAATAAACACAGGAAGAACAATGCTTCTGAAAGATTTTTATCCTCATCCTTTCATTAATTTATCTGCAGTACAGACAGGAAAACTCCCAAATGGAGTTACTAATTGATTATTACTTGGCAAAAGCTGGGTTGTCACACATTAGGGGAACAAATCTAACGTGATCACGAGTTAAATCCTACTATAGGTTTCACAAGCTCTGCTGCAGCAACAGTTTGAGTCACTGCAGTCACCACCCCACTGAAAATATAATAAACTAAATTAAATGGAATAATCATAAGATGTGCTTTAATTTTGAATTCTTCTTTTATTATCCTTAGACCAACAGTAAGGCGTTCACAGCCAAGACATCATGCGTGCGTCGGCGCTACAGCGAATTTGTCTGGCTCAAGAAGAAACTGCAGAAGAATGCTGGTCTGGTGTAAGTTGCTGTGGAGAGTGTCCGAGTCTTGTTCTTATAGTGTTTCTGTAATCATTACAAAGGTTAAAGGGGGTATTTAATACACATAGCTTCAGAGGAGAGTCCAACTTATTTGATTACGGTACATGTCATTAGTCCTTTCTGAACTTCAGTTTAATCTAAAGAGGAAATGAGCTTTAAGCTATAAAAATCAATTTTTGTTTTCCCATTCTTCCAGACCAGTCCCTGATCTTCCAGGAAAGTCCCTTTTCTCATTCAGCAATGATGACTTCCTGGAGAAGAGGAGAAAAGGACTTCAGACCTTCCTGGACAGGTCAGTTCATTGGTATTTTTAAAGGAAAGCATAATTCCAGGCCTGTTTTAATCATGTTGTGACACAAACTATCTGCTACACTATATTTGTTGTATTATCCAAAAAGATACTTGGTATTATGAATCAGAACAACCCATCATTAATCAATCTGCTAAATACGTCTCATTATGATTGTGTTTAGAATTCCACCAGTTTAAAACCCATAGTGAGCTCTTGAAATGCTCATTAAGGCTATTAACTGATCCATTGTTTCAGCTCTAATTATTTTTGTATGCCTGTGTTTCTTTGTGCTCATATGACAGAGTGGTGCACATGACAGTGTGTCTGTCAGACAGCCAGCTTCACCTCTTTCTTCAGACCCAGCTGCCAGTCGGTCACATTCAAGACTGTGTGCAGGGTCACACCCCCTACACTGTGACGGACGCCATCCTCACCTACGCCTCGTCCAACCGCGGCTTTGCTCAGGCTCAAGAGGAAGATCCCATCAAGGAGCCTAGTTTGACGGTGTCCTATGAGTCCATGGAGAGGTATGAGCTGAGCTGTCATACTATGTTTAGCTTATTTTCATTTGCACAGATCAGTCACATCAGTACCATGGTACACAATCAATGTGCCTTCGCAAGTCTCATACTTCAAAGGAAGGAGGTTAATTTACATAAAGATGATGAAGTTACACTGAAGGACTGTTCAGTGTCCAAGATCCTTCCATGACATGAGTCTTTCCTTTGGAGAATTTTCCAGGATGATTCTGTGAATCTTTAACACCGTTCAAACCTCTAAAATTCTCTGCACATCTTTTAAAAGTGCTGTAAAATGCAAAAGAGCTGACCATAACTACAAATCAAACATTAAACCTGAAGAATAAAGAGGTGGTTACTTCATAAATGCAAAATTAATTTCCTATATTTATGAAATCATATAAGTCAAGGCAACTTTATTGACATTATATAGCACATTTTATACACAAGGAAATATAACAGGCTTATAAATAAAGTTAAATAATTAAAGAATGATTAAAACAATTAAAGGTACAATAATTTTGAATGAAATAGTAAATGATATGGTACAATAGTAATTGTTTTAGAATTCAATCATAGAAAAGAGAAATGTTTTTAAGTGGGTTTAAAATATCTGCATTTTGGGTTGAGCTAGCTTTGTTTGATGTTGCAGAACAACAAATAAATGCTACTTTACCTTTTATTGCCCTTGTAAATGTATTTAGTAGTTTTCCATTAATACTACTGTTGTATGTGCCAGTGCATTACTGAACCAGTGAATTGGGGGTGGGATCCTTTCTGCAGACTGTTCCATTCATAGGAATTACTGATCAGTAGGAAGGACTCTGGCCTGGTGACAATCAAGGAAGGATCCTGGACTATGAGAACCAGCTTGTAATAGTTTCACACAAAGATGACTGTGGGAAGGAACAAGAAGACAAAATATTCGCCTAAATGCTGTTATGGGAAATACACTTTCTTTTTTGATTGTTTGGTTCTGATACCTTGAATCTGATGGAAGTCCTGGAACTGCTAAAAGTAGTTGAGATGCATCCATCCAGCGCAAACCTGCCCTATCAGTCCTTTTCTCTAGATCCAAGTGGTGTGGTTACTTACTGGACATTTATCTTTCTTTGCCCTTGAAACTGATTTTGGAACATCCATATCAGCAAATAATACAATAACAAGTGGTGCCAGGCATAATGAACCCCGCCCCTCGTAAATGTTTTACCCGACTCGTCCTATCTCTTATCAGTGCGAAAAAACATTTTTGATGACCTTGACCTTTGACCTACTTTCACCAAAATTTAATGGGATCTATTCTGGACCACCTCGCACCTTTGTTGAGAATTTCATGGAAATTGGTCTGGTAGTTTTTACGTAAAGTTGCTGACAAACAAAAAAAAAGCTGAACCAAAAACAATACCCTCACCTCCCCTTTAGGGGGCAGGGTAACAAAAGGTACACTATGTTAAAAAGCTTCAATAGTGAGAATGTTATTCTAAAAGTTTTAATGTTTATTCTACCTGCAGCTTCCATTAATTTAAGTACATGCATTTTTTTTTTCTTCACAGCCCAGCACCTCACCAACCTTGCCTACAAACTAAAGGGCCCTCCAACCCTGAGCTTTTCTCCTCGGAGGACTTTGACCCTCTGGACCGTTTACTGGAAGATACCACTGAGTCCCAGCTCAGCCACTCAGACAACTGCTCCATAAGGGTCCTCCAGAAGAGCGACCATCTAGAAGCCATCATGGAGAACTGTGGCCCGACAGAGGCAAGGTTTTTTTTGGGTGACAACCAAGATGAACAAACCCCTGAGAGCCTTAGGGAGCAGCCCCTGAGCTGTCTAGTGCATACATCAGTGGAGCTGCATTCACCCATGGGGAACGGCTTTGAGGACAATGTACAGACAGACATGGTAGAGACAGAAAAAGAGGTAGTTTCTGTTGCTCAGAATGTTTCTCATTCAGACAGCCAAGAGGCAGAAGGTCAGCGTGACAGTCCCACAGAGGAAAATGGAGAAAAGGTCACCTGTGACTATTCGGAAGTTGCTTTAGTTGACGAGAATGATGGCTTTGTGGAACAGGATAGAGAAAAGTCTCAGGAAGATGTCAACTCTGAGAAGCTGGTTGTTGTGAATGGACTAGAACATGATATTACTGAGGGTCACATCACAGGGGTCAGCTCTTCAGAACAGATGCCTGAGGAGAATCTGGATGAAGGAAACACAAATGAGACAATCCTACCTGTAACATATGAAGACATGCAGAATGTAGCAGAGGTTCATGACAATAACTCCATTCAACAGACAGACGCTTATCTGGACCAAACAGAGCAAGTGGATTTGGATAAAATTAGGAATAATGAAGACTCTGACGAGGACAACCAGTCAATGCAGTCTTCAAATGAGAGCATTGTCAAAGTCAGTGATGAAGAAAGCTTTTGTGATGATGCTGAAGAAGAGATGATCAAGGCTGCAAATGGATACATAAAGACTTCTCCTGACGAGGTCGGTCACTGGTCAGAAGCAGAGGCCTCCAGCATTTTCCAGCTCCGGATGAATGGATGTCCTCTGGAAAAAGAGGACACTTCTGATGCACACAGTGCCCATGAGGAGGCAGACACAGTCAGAGGAACAAATAGCATCAGTGATTTGACCAAAACTGTAGATGTGGGGTCCACTGAGTCCGAAGCAGCTGGAGATTTGACTGAGAACAGTGACTTCAGCATCTTAGAGACAAGCCATGTGCCTGAATTAGCTGATGGCAAATACACAGAGCAGGAAACCCTGTCTTCAGTGTCTTTGGACGCCTCAGAGGAGAACCATGAGGTGGAGGTCCATTAGTTAACCAGCTGAATGGCAGCTTCACTCTGTGAAACTACATAGACCTGGCAAGGGCGGCTGCACCCTCACTGAGCCAGAACAATGGATAGTGGGGATGTCCTCTGCCAAAGGCACATTAGATCACATACATAGTGGGAGTTGTTTCATTCCTAATAATCTGCTCATTATTTACCATCTTCGAAATGTGGACGATGCTGTCTGCAAGTGTCAGTCAAGGACAGAGGCAAACCAAGCTTTACAAAGCACCATAACATTTTAACCTTGTGCTGCCTGTCACCTTATAGTTGTAACTTTATTTTTAAATGGTTTAATTTAGCATTTAATACACTACTAAAACACTCAGGTTCACTGACAGTTCTGCAACTCTGTTTTTGAATCACTTTTGGGAACTATCTCTCTTGGTAAAAGGATCCATAACATGTTTGATTAATTCTAATGGTCAAAAAGGTAGTTTTCTGATCATAGGCACAAATGGTATTTACATTTTTTAAACCAACAAAGTCTTTGGAATTATAAGTAACTCAAATTTTATCTAACACTAAGGCACATGTATTAAAGCCAGGTACTGACAGCATGAAGAGCAGTTCCATTACAAGGTGTTTTCAGGTCCATACCTGTTCATGATTTTATACATCATTAACTCTTTCAGGATGGTCGGTCTACAGTCAAACTAAATCTGTAAAACCATTTTAATAACATTATTTAGGTTCAGACAAGGTTGATTAAGTTTAGGGAACATATCAGACATGTGTTTATACTTGGTATCATAAAGACTTAACAGAATGGGGAACTTGTCCTTTACCACATTATACCAAAATAAAATGTGAACTAAATCACCATACTCATGGGATTCCCTCTCCAATAGATGATTATTTTCCATTCTCGTGATCTTGATTTATTTTTAACAATCTGTCACATCCTGTTTTTATGGAAATTAGTTTTTTTTGTGCTGACTCATGTATTCTGGTTACATACACTAACATTTGCTATTTTCAATCTGTCATATAAGGTGTTATGGTAGGATGTTTTATGTTTTTTTTCATCATTATCAGAGTACAATAATGATTTTTAAAATAAAGATTGTTTTTCTAACCAGATAGACCTGGTTAAATTGAGCTAAATCTTTTCTTTTTTTATGTAATTACACTTACATTATTGTAAACTTATTTGTATAGTTCAGTTGCAGCCCTCTTCAAACTGAAAGTTTAGTCAAATATAAATAAATCAATGAATATGTTACAGCTTGCTGTTAAAAGGGACCCAGAGGTTATTGTGCAATTTGATACAGAAATTCTTATTTTGTTTTTGACAAAGATATTAATATGGATTTGTTTTATGTACTAATGTCAATGTACTATTCCTATCTGTAGTACAGAATATTATCGTATTTGTTTCATTCATGGGATCTAGGTTGACTTCACCTCACTGGATATATTTTACAATGTAAATGACCACAGGATGCTAATTTCCCTCAGAGGACACCTCTTTTAACATGGATCTGTAAGTGGGCAATGTCCATGTGAATATACAAACTGTGTAATTTAATTTCAATAAATAGTTTGTCAATATATGTTTCAAATATCTGTTTATTTCAATTACATATCTGATAGTGCCAACAGTCAAGTCACTGGAGTATTCCTGCCATCTAGTGGTCGGAAACGGAACAGTTTTACGTCAATTTCAATTGACAAACGTTAAATGTAAAAACTTCTATTTTTAGTATTTCGGTGTTATGTTAGAAACAGCTTTTTATTACTTATATACAATATACATTACATTTGTGCATCCAATCATGTCAATAAAATCCCTTCTGCATTAATATTTAAAACCGGACATTTTACCAACAGCAATTTCATTTGTACACAAAGTAATAAAGCCCTTCAAGAGGTTTATACATTAATTAGTACAGTAGGCACTACTGCCTCTGATTTACATGATGAATTTACAACCTAATGACAGACTACATGTTTCAAAGTACACAAAATTATAAACTGTCTGTGGAATTCATGCCCTGATGTGGCACCAGCAGCTCTGTGGTGGGGGGAAAAAAAGTCAGAAAAAAAGCATATTAATAATTTAGTATTCATTTTAAGCTGTGCCTATCCAACTGTATTAGAGAATAATTTTCTTAAATAGGACAACTGACGATGTAATCATGCTTTTGTTGCACATATTTATTCTCACCCATTGCCCATTGCACCATTTAGATTGCTTTATGCAGTACTTCTTCCAGCCAGCAGATGCCATAAATGGCAGGTCAACGACTGAATATACCTCAATGGCAATCTGGATGAGTACCAGGGGGACTGTTTCTGTGTATTAGGCCACAGTAATGGTCCATAATGCTGATGATAAGAGAGTGCCTCCGTACCTGTTGGAGCTCAGAGGATGTAGGCAGGGTGCAAGAAGTCCTTGGGGACAATACCCACAGTGCCGTTCAGCTCACCGACCCACCAGCCGTAAATGTTGTACTCCTGCACCCAAAATGAACAAATAAAGAACACCGAGCCTCAGAGGAATCCACAACAAGTAAATGAAGCGAATGAAACAGGATTTAGTGCTGGTCTTGCTCTGGTTACCTCATAATATTAGCACAGGAACAACCGTTAAAATGATTTGAACTATAATGCGTGGTATGGCCTCAATACGTTCAAGTGGCTACTAAAACTAAAGAAAATGCAAAATTAAAATACTTTTGTACAGGACAGTCCAGGTTCAGGCCTCATAACAGTCTGTGAAATCAACATCAGGCCCATTAACCAGTGAATTATGACCAGAAGGACAATTAAAAGAAAAAAAACAAAATGTCTATTGTGACAGTTATTTGGCCTAAAAATACAGTTTTATAAGTTATATATTTATTTATTTATTTATTTAAGTAAACACCAGTACAAGGATCAGGAACTTCTAGTTTATACATATAGAAAATAATAAACAGGCTGCAATATGAAGGATTTATGTGGCTTCTTGTACAAAAAAATTATATATATATATATATATTTGACTATATATAAAGTCAAATTACTGTGAGCACTTTCTTTGTTTTTAATTAACATTATTTTTGTTTAAGTATTATGAAACACTGTCAATAATTCAATTTTAAATGGACTAGCTTTAAACAAATATTTTTAACAAATGATATTAAGATATTTATTGTTATTTGAAACTCAATCCTGAAATTTTGTGAAAGCTTTTATTTTACTGATTTTTGCAACCTCTGCTATTAAGGAGCAAAATTATTATTGTAATTAGTGTGTTTTCTGTAACCCCCCCCCCCACACACACACACACAAATATTAATGAATATTTCTTCTCAATAAAAAAATGTTAAAATAAAATGTGAAATTGTGAGCAGAATGCAATTTTTAACAAAAATTCAATCACTACTAAAAATATTACTTCACACACTTAATTCCCTGATTGTTACCTGCAATTAAAATAAATCCATGTGTTTCTTAAAAGTATTGAAAATAAATCCTATAAAATGTGTAAATATTTGACAAAAAGTATCTAATATACAATACTCTGAGCTATTAATTTCTATATAAATCCAACAAATTATCCGTCATTTATAGAATGCATTCAAAAACAATTTTCCTCGACTACCATATTAAAACCATCTGATCACCGGTACAATTTGATCTCTAATAGATTAATATTTGACCACAGAGTGTTGCCACGTCTCCTCTGCTCCTCATCAGCCTGAGAACGGCTCAATGTGAATGTTTTAGGAAACACACGCCGATCTAGAAGCACATACAATGTACATGTACATGTGTATTTACATGTAAGCACATACATAATGGATAATAACCATGGCTGGGGGGTTACTTGTAAAATATATTTCAGCACAAATTACAGAATACATGTCTTTAAATATAATTTGTCACATATTCTATTAAATTTCTCAAAATGAGTATGAGATTTTAAGTGCTTTTAACATCAACATCATCTCATATTATTATTATTAGGCATAACGGCGCATTAATGTGGATGTAACTCCTACTACCTAAGCTGGACTGCACCCAGGAATTTTTCTGAACATTTACTCAAATGTTTGGTACAGATTCAGGTTCTACAAAAAACAGATTAATTTTTGCCAACAAAAAGAGTAAAATAACAATTTTTCCTTGATCCTTTCTTTACGCAGCATCATGTGGAAGTGAAATCCAGTGAATAAAAATGAAAAAAAAAGAAGTTAGAATTTTATTTAGTTTCTGAGGTACATTGTTTTGCTTTTTAACTAATTCTCCTCAAATACAAATGCCACCACTAGCACTTTACAACCTGGGTATAATCCCTGATGGTATGATAGATAAATATAACATATTCAAAATATTTATTGAGAATCTGGCTTCTGATAGCAAAAAAATATAACAGTCGCCTGGTTAAAACCACAGCTGCCCAGCATAATACAGTGGAGAGAAAGGGTAAAAAAAAAAGGTGTTTATCATGGAGAAGATCACAGCAAGACTACAGCTGAAAACAGACTTCTTCATCAAAAGATGAATATTATTAATACAGGCAATGACAGAACTCTAGTTACTTCCCCTCCTTGTTATTCTTTTTTCCCTTTTTTTTTTTTTTTTTTTAAATCTTATGTGTACAGTATTTGAAGAGAATGTGAGGAATGGACTGCAAGAACTGTTATATAAGTATAAGTTACTGTTACTCATAAACGCATAGTCCATAAAAAATGAATTTGAGATAATGTGAAGCAATTAAACTATACATGCTATACAGCTCCTCAATGTTTGTTGGACTTGTGTTGATGTGTGTATGTCAAATAAAAAAACTGTTAAAAAAAAAAAAAAAAATGCCACCACCTTTTTATGTTTAGCTACAAATATTCTTAGCTTGAAATGATTGAAAAAGATAAAACAATGTTATTCGCCGTTTGATTTGATTGCTCATTGTAATTCCATCCTGTTGTGTCTTCTATGGACAGTTACACTACACTGCTCACACACTGAAGCCTCCCATGGTGCAGATTCACCCGTCTTTAAACCAGAGGCTTATGGGAAATAGTAAAAAAGTAATCCCTTTCAGTAGTCAAATTTTTTAGAACAAAACTCTATTGTGATTATCACCTATTTAAATAACTGTAACTACGGACTTAAAGTATTCTCGACGACTGGTGGTTGTTTGCCCTTTTTTCAACGACGACATGCACCTGATGGATGCACACACACACTGCTCATTAGAGGCAGACACAGAATACAACTGCTCATGTTGTCACACTCCAGACTTAACACATCTCTACAGGTGAAAAAAAAAGAACTGGCCAACTGTCTGAGAGAGAACTGCTAAGACAGCGTCAAGCCAGAAAACTCAAATGCACTAGTAGCCCCAATAAGTAGACAATCCACCTAGGCCTCATTGTTTTTCCCGATGAACCTGGCTGACAAGTCTGAGTGTGATGGTCCAGTATGTTTGGCTCTCTGACAAACGCTGCCTCACAACTCAGTGTATGTTTGAGCTTATAATGCAGCGGAGAGTAAGTCCGAGAGAGGAAATGGTCTTTTTATGCTCCCCAAAAGACTGTGGAGGGAAAAGCCTGGTTGCAGAAAGCTGGCTCTGGTACTCATTGGAGAGAATGTGAACAGAGGAGGAGAGGAGAGACAGACGGACGGGGGGAGGCATCAGAGAGAGGGAGTGAAACAGTTTTTCTCTCCCTTGGGGGCGTCGCAGTACTATTCCACCAACCATAGTGACAGAGAGTTTTATTTATCTCCGCGGCCCATCTGTGCAGTCGGTCTCAAATTCTCCCTGAGAAAGGTCTTTTGGATTATCAGCGCCGCCATTTTAATACAACTGCTACATCACAGAGTGGGTGCCAATGGCGGTGGAAGTCTGTCAGGCGTGCAGAGTCCATCTTCCTCATACTTGGAATGGGTTCATCCAGAGTACACCTGCTGTAATAGGGACATTCCAAGAGGCATGGAGAGTAAATTATCCAAATGACAAAAACTGTGCTAACTCCTCAATGTCCTCTTCCTTCTGTTTGTATTCCTCTGTTTAATCTTGTAGGTTGATTTGTTTTTGGGTGCCTTTGCATCTTCAACTCTGAAAAAGCTATGATTGAAAGAAAAAGTCACTATTATGCTTTCAAGGATGAGCTGAAGAGATGAAGTTATGTAGTGTTCACCTAAAAAGGAGGATGAGCTCCATCAGTGCACTAACCACTGAAAGACGCTCTGGGGTGACAAAACCAAACACCCCTGAGCAGCTGAGTTCTGGAAAGTGTCTGATTTGATCTCATTAACCAGATGAACCAGGTTACACGTAAGCAGTGTCTGAATTGCAAGCGGTGACACATATCAGGGTCTGTTTGCTGTAACCTGGGCGCAGATCAAATTGAATCTCAGACTGGGAGCAGAGGGGGCAAACAGCGCCGTGTCGTGGCGGCTGCGGCGCGTCGACTCGTTGACCTCCCGGTGACTCCACCGCTGAGAGAGCAGGGAATGAGTGTGGGTGGGGCTGGCGCTGAAAGTGGGTTGCCATGACAACACCTGCAGTGTACCGGCGCGATCGTTTATTTACCACTCAGGGGGCTGGCTAATGGTGGCATTCTGATAGGCACATCGCTCATGTTCCCGACCTGGAGGACAGATTGACAGCTACCCAAGCCTGAAGCGGGAGAAGGTGAGTCGAGGTTGGCTGGATGCAGACGAAGGCGAGTGCTCAAGCAGGTGTAGTGTCACGCCACTGACATGTGTCCAAACATGAAATTGGCAGCTTTTGCAAAAACACTCCATACATATTCTGACTACATGTGCTTCTTGCTTGTTCCTTGTGTTCCTCATCTTTTTCCTGAAACATACGCACACTCGTAAATGAAGCACACTCGTACACACAATCCCAAATGCATACAAACTAGGGGGAGTGCTAATAAGCCTGACACATGAGGCATCTTTCCTCGGCCACCAGCTGACTGAGGCAGGCCTTGGGCGTGATGGAGCGCAGGAAGTCTCTCATTGCCCTGCTGCTGAACCCGCCGCCTGGGTGTTACAATCTCTCCCTCCCACCCCCCCCACCCCATCCTCCCCATTTCCAACCCCCTCCTTTCCT
>JAPTYQ010000012.1:16795284-16869718 GCA_029814465.1 Ostorhinchus cyanosoma | reverse complement strand
ACACACACACACACACACACACACACACACACACACACACACACACACACGTTGAATATATGCAGAAAAATGAAAGATTTGAAAACAACATTCAATTCCCTGCACACTTTAAAAATAAAAGGATTAACATTTTTATTATAAATGCTAATTAATTTGAAAAAAAGCAATCTAATTAATTATAATTTCACAAAAACAGAAAACAGTGTTTTTATATCAAAAGGGAGAAATAGGAATTTTGTTTTCAAAGAGTACAAACATTTATACAGCACTTTTCAAGACCTGTAGAGATAAGTATCCTTCAGTTCAGAGGCCAGCGCTATGGGCCAACGGTTTCTATATCAAAGTGATTTAATTTTCCAGTCAATAAAATCAGTCATCAGCACCAACACCAGCATTGCTCTGAGCGTTTTCCACTTAAACCAAGCGCTGTTTGGATAACCAACAAAAGCCACCTAGAAAAGGAAGTTTTAAAGGGATTTTGACATTTCCTTACCTTCATGGCAACAAGACACAAACATAATACAATTGGTAATTTCTGCTAATTGTGAGAGGTGTACGTAAAGCCATCTACGACAAGGAAACACACACTTTATTAATACATCTAGCTAAATAACATTAAACTTCTGTGTAATGAATGTATAAACTTGGTAGACTTAAAGAAATGTTTATTTCACTCGTGACATAAAAAACATTGTGTTTTGCTCCATTAAAATAACCTTAATTTTCCAGTACAGTATCTAATAAGTGTGGCTGCTCAAAGTGAGCAAAGAGGTGCCGATGATTGATAAGTGAAGGGGTGAGAAAGTGAACGAAAGAGCCTGTCATTCGATATGCCATCTGTGGTCAGGGTCTGTACCTCTTCCCAGATGGCTTTGAACGCCGGCGTGACAGTCTGAAGACTGATTTCCCTCTCACCAGTGATTTTGGCAAAGGTAATGTACTCACTGAGTGAAACAGAATCTTGATGTATCTTATTTAATAGAAAGAGTGATGGACGATGGCTCTGAAAAGATCGGATCACCCCTTTTGTCCTTCTCGGGATCTTGTAGCCACCCTGACACATGGGACTGTCGACTCTTCAGTCAGGACTCACGCACTATTCTGGGGTCTTGCAATATTCTCAATCAAACTCCAATATCTATTAAATATGTGACATTAAGAGTTCCAGAACTATTTTAAGCTATGAGAGATGCAGTTTTTACTTCTCTTCAACTGATTTGCTGTTGCTAGGCAATTTTGGCCAAAACTCTGTTTAGTAGATTGAATTCAAGGCTATTTGTTGCCTGGCAACATTAGCTTATTGGACATCTATGACAGAGCATTTGCAAACTACAAAGCTCTCACTGATTTCAACAACCTAACTGTTTCTCAGGAGAGAGCTATTTTTTAGGACTGACAAACAGAAGGAGCACAGTGGTGGCTCTCAGTTTAAGGAGGATGTTCCTCTTCCGCACGCTGCATGATTCTGCAACAGTCACCTCACTCTTGACAGGCTTATTAGTGTTGTTTGATTTGAAGTGAACAATCAGTCTGGGAGCAGGGGTGGCACAGACATACCTGGCCACACAAACTTCACAGCCAGGAGAAATCATCACAAATATCCCCTTCTCTAACAATCCCTTAGGCTTTCAGTGTGTAAGACAGACAGAGGGTGAAGCTTTGTCTATTTGTCTGACTGAGTATCATGGGAGTTTGTGTGTGCACCTCCTGTCTGCTTTGCCTCCTCTTCATTTGATTCTGAGTAAACCAGCTCCTCGTACCTGGCAGCACCTCGTAGATATCCTCACCCTCCTCGTCAACCTCCCCCATGTCCAGCACTCCCCGTTTGCCACTCAGAGGTCCCTGGGCAGCACCAGGTCGTGGTGGGGGAGGACCCGTCACCCCTTCAATGTCATCATAGGTCTCTTCATCCTCCTCCTCCTCCTCTTCCTCCTCGTCATCATCAAAAGGAATGAGATTGGAGTTGAGATCTGATTGTATGAGAGAAGAAAGGGATCGCTGGTGTTAGCATCAAGACAGAGATCCGGGCAGCTCAAAACATACACACATGTATAACAGACTAATGTGAGAGGGACAGAAAACGGGCTCTGGCTGCTCAACAGGCTGTGCCACATAACAGCAGTGACTAGGAGGTTTAATCCAGCTGATTTTTCTTATCATCTACTATAATTTGTTTTTACCCAATCCATTAATTACAATAAAATTCCAGCTAAAAACTGAAAGACTGCACAATGATTTCAACATATTGTTCTCTGACTGGTAGCAAAGAAAAAACAGAGCATTTGAATGACATAATACAAAAGAAAAGCTTAAAAAAATTAAGAAAGAAATTAGATTTTCTGCTTGATGTGTGTATCACTTAATTTTTCAGATTTAAGTATATAGAAAATAATCATCCAGACAAGTCATTTAGTCCCTCAACAGAAAAATATCAATATCAATGACTTTGACAGTAATTTACAATAGATATGTGCTTATTTAGATAGTCCTTCTAGCAAGAGTATTTGCATTTTCAAAAGCTTCTGTCCAATGCTTACTATATCACTTCAAAATTTGGTTAAATAAACTCTGACAATGTTAGAAAATGCATATTATTTTGTCAAAATGTATTTATGAAAGAATGAAAAGGTTCAAGCTGTTCAATAGATATCAAATTGTCTATAGACAAAGCTGAGTTGTTACATTTTGAAACCAATAAGCTACTGAAATGTTACAAAAACTGCATAGATGAACTATCCAAATAAACACATATATGATGACATTAATTATCAAAAGTGTTTATAATTTCCCGTTGATGGTGTAAATGACTTTTCTGAATTATATACTTAAACCTCAAAAACAAAACAAAAAGAAAAAATATTTGCCAAAAAAAATTAAGCTGTGTTGAAATATAAATTTTTGATTTAAAAAAGGATGAATAATCCTTTGTACACTTTGGATTAGTTTTGTAGCAAAATGAGGCTGTAGGAAGTAAGACAAACTACTCAGTGTCTGTTACTTCCCGCAAATCAGTGGCCCGACCTGAGCCCATTTTAGAGTACAGGAGGCACACTCAGATGGAGGAGCCGTCTCATTGCAGGCGACTGGCCACTGCAACACAGGGTATCAAGTCCTCTGCCATACACCAGCAGCCAAGCAGAAATCAATGTCAGTGGAGGATAACCAGAACATCTACCAATCAATTTCCTGTAAGTTGGAATTCGGTAGGAGGGTTAGGGGTGGAGTGCGTGCGGGGGGAGGAGAACTAGAGCTACATGGCGGTGCACATGACATGGTGGGCGACATGTCGAAGGAGGAGATTCAGGATTCTTGTGTTCGGCTGTGTTGTAAAGTGATGGATTGGATGGTTTTCAACTGAGTCGGTGATGATAAAAGGCTCCCTTTCATTTCTGACCTTTCTGCCCCTCACAAACACAAGAAAAACTTTAGCAGCACATTGTTAAAAATAAGGCTGGGTTTTTCAAATTACCCTATGTGACTT
The DNA here is from genome assembly GCA_029814465.1 of Ostorhinchus cyanosoma. Lineage (NCBI taxonomy): Eukaryota > Metazoa > Chordata > Actinopteri > Kurtiformes > Apogonidae > Ostorhinchus > Ostorhinchus cyanosoma. Next base: position 16,866,237 of record JAPTYQ010000012.1, on the reverse strand, counting down.
TTAAAAAGTCAACTCGTGTCAATTTTATTTACACAGCCCCAATCACAAATTTGTTTCAGAGTGATTTACAGTCTAAACAGCATATGACCTTCTGTATCCTTAGGCCTTGGATTTAGATAAGAGTCCACAGAAAAAAGAAAAGAGATAGAAAAGATTCTTCTTCTTAGACAGACAGACAAGCAATAGATGCCATAAAAGAGTACAAAGACCTTTGAGAACAAAATTGATCTGGTTCACCCATTCTCTGGCCTCTTGAGGATTGCTGGCAGTGAACTGGTGGGAGAGAAAAGCAATAATACTGTGATTAGAGTCACATCTCTGGTTATTACAAGAATTGTGCTTCTGAGTGTTTGACATAAATGATTTCTCCTGCTTGGTGTCTTTAGGGCAAAACAAATACACACTGATTTTCGTGTTATTTAAGTGTGAAATAATCAAAATAACTATATCCAACTTGTAATTGAGATAAAAAAAAATTCTCTCTTTTCTGATTGAAAAAACAAAGATAAGAGTCATTGTTTTCATTTTGCTTTATCTAAGCAAAATTAAGTCAGATGTGTAACTAAGATGTGCAAATATGCTTTTGCACCGAAGAGATTCAGATATTTAAAAGAAGGGTATGATAGAGAGACAATTACACAGTGTAACGACATCATATTGCTGTTTCCAAAATAAAATCTATAATTCTGAGCTCATTTACTTGAGGACCATTATACATTTAAGAAATGAGCTGTTTATACAGGTGTACAGACCTGGTATGACCGGCGTCCAGGAGCGCCGAGCTCAAAGCTTGCATTTTTTTTTGAGTCTTTCCGCAAGCTGGTTACCAATTCTGCACTGTAGCCATTGATATAAAAGGACCCCTTCTGCTGTTTGTCTGTGGAGGAGAGCAGATGCGAGGAGGTCACCCGATTCAATTTAAACTGTTTGATGTCTCTGTACGACAGCATTTCAGACAAACCTTTTTCATTCCCAAAGTAGTAGAATATCGTATTGTTCAGAACACACCATCGCTTCTGCCACTCGGAGCCAAAGAAGCTATGATCTAAAAAAAAAAAAGAAAGAATAAAGAAACAAAGGGTCATCACAAGCCAAAATGATTTGCTAATTTGTAATGGGTTATTTATATGCAAATATAATTACATGTAATTGTCTCCTTCATTTTGGGCAAGATGTTGATGGTTGCAGTTTTCCAAATTGAACTAAAATAAGCGATTCAAACTTATAGGATATAAGACTGACCCATTATTTGTCAATTATCAGACACAGTATTTATTATTTTTACAAAAAATTTAATCTGTATATTTTTCTCCAATATATAACAAATGAATGCATTTAAAAAGCACTTCTTTGGCACTAATGCAACTGCCTTTCTATCATTCCCTCTCTGAGAGGTTTGCAATATCACCAGTAAAATGAGAAGAACATACATTTGTATTTATTTGTTACCTGTTATTTTTATAATCTCTCCAGTTCAATGCAAAAAGTGAAAACTATTATTGTTGAAATATTACAGAATTTTACTATTTAACTTAGTTATGTGTTGGTGTTTCTCAAAAATTTGACACAAAAGTGTTTCATTTTTACAGCAAATTTGTATTAGGTTAAAATATCTGTATATAAATATTGTTCCAAAAAAACCTATTGGCAGACTCCAATGCCTGAGCCAGGTCTTAGATATATGCCCTGCTGTACCTCTTCGTTTCTTTTCCAAGTAGCCTTGCTTCAAGATGTTGCTGAGGTCCTGGGCTGCAACGGGGAGGATTGGCCCAAAGTCTGTGAACAAAAGCAGTTGGAACTATAGACTCACTCTGTTGTTAAAAAAAATCCCAGTCAAAGTATACATTAACATTTTTTTCTTTCTTCCCAACAAAGCAAGACACACACATATACGATGCACATAAAGTCTCCTGCACTGTGGATCAAATACATCCCTGCAAGGCTTTAGGAAATTGGGATCAATACATTTACAGTGCTGCTGAGCACTGCAGTCCATTCATCTACTCAGATTGCACTTTTAATGGGCACAACCTTCCTGTGGGAATTCAAACAACTCTAACTAATTTGCAAAGTCAAATCTTAAACATAATAGAGCAGTGGCAGAACTTGAGAGCATTAAGTTAAGTAGTGCAGTTGTTACGTAAGTAATGCAATATGCATTCCACATATTGCATTAATTTTGTACAATTTTTTGTACATTGTGCCACTGGTAGTGGAGACATTTTTACCATAATATAGTTTTAAATGTCTGAGAAAAATTAGTTCATTTGTTCCATTTTATAGTCATAGGCATTTGCTGTCAAAGTTCAAAACTGACCCCAGGTCAGCCTCAAGGGCCAACTTCCGTTCAATGTTTTAACAAGACAACCTGTTTTTTCCATGTGTCAAAAACAAAGCTCAGTTTCCTCTAGATTCATTAGTCACCAGGCATTAGGGGAAAAGCAGAGGGAGCAGGAACCGCCTTTTTAGTCTGAAACACAGAAACAATTTAAAGACCATTTACACTACTCAGTGTGACACCCCATTCAGACCACTGATGACAAGGGGAATGCCTGGAGTCCATCCCCTTTGGAAAGGACCTATTTAACGGCTGGGAAAAGCCAAACATGTCATGCCATCACTAGGTCTTCTGGTTTAAACAAAGAGAGGATCCCCCAACATAAGACAAACATCAACCTCTTTCATAAAAGTCTCTAACATGAAAAAGCTTCCCAGCTAAATACCCACTCCAACTTGATGATACTATCTATACGTCTTGTAGTTTTGAGGTTATTCTCTTGTCAGAACTCAGTGGGACTTCTACTAACAACCTTGATCCAAAGAGCAAAATAAAGGTGATATTGGCTTTTTGCTTGGCTAACATTCCAGAGATTTACACATTAAAGTTCACAACAATCCAGCGTGTGATCGGATAACCCCCACACTGCTTCAGCTTGTAGGCCTGACAGATGAGCAGGTCATTCCAGAGCAGAGCCCCAGACACCTCACAGCACTAACACACTCACATATCATCAGCCTGCCTTTGTGGATGGACTGACTGGTGACACTATAAATACAGAGGTGCTAAGGACTGTTTTGTCAAAGACAACCTGATTCAGTACATCATAACAAACAGCGGTCATTATGCTCTCCCACCTCATCTATCCGCTGGCAGTCTGTCCATTTTTCTGGGCCTGCTTCCCTGTTGCGGCCCACTTCTAATCCCCTCATCTATCTGCTTCCCTCGCTCTTCATTTATCTCAAAGGTCGAGCCCAGCTAATAGATGAGGAGGTACAAAATCAACATGGGATCACTCTGATCTGCGTGAGTCAATAAACATTACACATTCATGCGTGCTTAACACTTAAAAGCTGAGTGACCTGACCTCACTTGACGTCTTTCAATGTACGAACGTCAGACACTGATACAGCTAAGTCCCAAACCAACACAAACAGAGAGCATTCAACCTGATGTAATGAAACTGAACACAAGCACACACAGTAATTAGATTCTTCCACTGGATAGCAACACAACCTTAAAGCGCAACTCTGCTTGATGCCGCTTGCTGACTTCCTACCATGCTTTTGATCCCACCCTAAACAAAATCAGCAACTGATTGGCTCAGAGTTAAGAGTCTCCTTTAATGACAATCACACACTAACACCTCTTTGGGACCATTGCGATTTTAAGTAGATATTTAGAGGTAATGTTATTCGAAAATGTGTAATTTAGAGCGTTAAAAAACCTTAACAATCATCATGGTGTTTGAGTTTTGAGTCTAAGTACAGGCACAGTGAGACACATTAATGCATCTAATTAAGGCCTCATCAGAATCGCAGACAGACGGCACTCTTTCATAAAAATCATAAATTGCATTATCAATTATTCAGGGCAATGCCATGACTTCATTTTCATCCCTTTTGCGTTTTAATTAGCACCATCCACAGCTTCAGTATTGACATTAATTTGATGGGAATTTATTGATATTTCAGCATAACCTATTTAACTGAGTACAATTACTAACAAAGAGAAGCTGATAGATGTGATGCTTGTCAGATCACATGTTTCGTAAATCAAGGTGAAGACTAGCTAACTAAATCTAACTGCAGTTAGTGATGAGCCAAAAGAAAAGGTCTAAGCCACCTCATTTCCAAATGGAAGACAATAATCAATAGAAATTGACCAGAAATATGTGTTTAATTGATCCAGACAAAGAAACGTTTCCACAAGCAAGTCAACATGTGCGCCAATAAGCACCCTGTTTTGATGCCTTTCTGAACTTGTTGTAAACTCACGGGGTGATGCACAACAATGCATCTGAGCTGCCAGCGGTTTGCCACCGCCGCAATCTCTCATTTGGTTATTCACACTCTCTCAGCATGGCGTTATGAGCTCAGCAGTTGATCCCGCAAGAAAAGGCTGATTTATGTTAGCATGACCAGAGGGAGTTAATGTATTCTCTCATTAAAATCCACTTTAGTTAGGCTGAAAGTCAATCAAAGGCTGGATAGAGAGTGAATCAAAATGAAGGGAAATGGTTGGGTGGGAGGACTAATATGTTACATTATATCTAACTGTGGTCATAATGCTACAAAGATGCTATGAAAATACAAAAACGTTCAGAAGATGTTGATGATGCGACATAACACGATGGAAACACTCAGGGAAAGAGAGTGGCTCCCCTCACATCTTTTCATGGAGATAGTAGGAAGGAAGAGCAGAGCAGGGTTTGTTCCCAGTGGAGTTACATGTTCTTATAAAGACAAGGATCGATCTGAAGTTATATGACGATTTAGAAGGAAGAATCAACTCCACTAAATTATTTTTTCTTCGTTCTTCGATACTTTGGCACACAATTAAGTTGAAGACATGCTTACAAATACATCAAAAAAAGAAAAAGTTAAATTAGCCTCCTAAAAAGATCAGTGACAACATATGGTAATCCCAATGTGAAAACACTTAAAATGTTGATATATGTGGGGGTTTTTTCTATTTGGTGTTTCAGATGTTTTGCACTGACACTGTCATTGCAAAGAATTAAAAGATGCAAAAAAAAAATTAAGCTGTGTTGAAATGTACATTTTTGATTTTAAAAGGATGAATAATCCCAGATGCATATACTTAATAAAAAAAAAAGAGACAGGTAGGACTAACGGAAAACTATAAAAATAATATAAAGCAATTTTTAAAAAGCAAACAAATCACAGTATTCTCTTGTATTTTGTAGGTGGCAAATATATGAATCATTGTTGCGATCGTTATGGAATTAATTGTTAATGGGGTGATTTCACTTTCTATGCCTCCTCTTCCCTGCACAGGTATGGATCAAGACTGGCCAGTTATCATATGTTTTCTTTCTCCTTTGCTGAGTCCTTGAGTGCAGCGGCTTTCACGCTGCCTTTCGTTGCAAGAGGTATTGCGCTGAATGCAGCATCAGGGGGCAGGACCTGACCCCCATGTGAACTCTGCTGATGAGGTGAAACAGAAGGCAGAAAGAGGCTCCTCGGCCCTGAGGGGGCTACGGGGAGGAATGCTGCTGATTCTACACATGATGCGGGAGAGACCGCAATCCTCTTCGATACTGTCCTTGATTAGGAAAAAGGATTCACTCAGTGCACCTTCACCCACCCGGCGCTCAATCTGTGCACAGGCCGAGCTAAATTGATACATTTTTCCTCATTACAGTGGGAGGCCTTTGCTGTGCGTCCCTCCAGCGAGGCAGCCATCAGCAGGGAGGAGAGACTGAGAGGCACTGAGGTTAAGGGCAGAATGTTTTCCCTGCCCTCCTCTCCTCCCCCTGATTTGATTAGGACTTCAGTCATCGATACATAAACCGTGTTTAGAACCTCCTAATGCATGTGTTTGAACCAAAGAAAACATGCAGTGCATTATATCAGGCTGCATGATGCCTGTATCGTTGTCTAATAATGTTTAATGGGGCCGGGAATTAATGCAGGAGTGTTTTTTGTCCTTTTCTTTTTTTCAGAGATGGAGGATGTCAATCAGGTTAACTGACAAATATCAGTCTGTCTTAAAATTAAAGCGCTTCGCTGACAGAAAAAGAAAGGAAAGAACTCGTGCACACTGTTAAAAAGGTTAATATTAAAATCAAAATGTAGAATATCTTGAATAGAGTGGACGAAGAAATTTTGTTAGACTGCAAGCTTAGTGGCATGCTAATAGCCATTCTAACTAATATAAGAAATAAAAAATATTTCTGCACCTAAACGAAGGATTATCTGTCAAGTCATTCTTCATTTTGTTTTATTTCGATTCAGAAATCACAGACTGGCCACTGTAAAGACACTAAGGGGCTAAATTTACTATGTGACATCAGCTTCCCCCTGGGCAGCCATAAGCAGCGTCTACAGCGACCCTGAATTTCCCTTTTGTAGATTTACTACCACTATTCAAATGCTTAACTGCAGATACAATGATCTTCTAATCGCTGGGGATGGTTTTCAGCTGCTTCACTGACAGCTACAAAAAAAAAAAAGAAAAAAAAAACAGTAGTAAGAATATAAATACCAACAATGGAAGAGTTCGGGCCCACAGGAGAGACAGCATATCTGTGATGAAAACGGGATATAACACAGTCAACGAGCAGGCCTGGAGGGAAAAACACTCTACGAAAATCAACACACTCACCCTCTGAATGTACAGTTATTGCAACTTTAAAATGCTTCAATTATATCCACTAAAACGCCTTAAATACAATTTTACCAATAATGGTAAGTTATATGTTTGCAAAAGCCCTGTTATTGGATTGTGGATTTGGAGCAGTATCTCATACCTATTACATTGTTAAATGAAGCTCATATTTCAAAGTCACTGCTGTTATATATTTCAGCAATAAACAATTATACAAAACTATTTTTCATTTTCATCTTTTATTTATCATTATCAGTGTGTGAGCAACAGGTGTTAAAAGAAATATTTTTCTGTCAAGGCAAATAAGGTTAAATACTTTTGAGATTAGTGATTTGATTTTGTCTAATTCTGCATAAATAATAAATACACATATTTAATATTAATTAATAAAACAGCCTTTTTAGTTGAAGGAATTAGATTGATTTGCTTTTCTTTTTTCCTCTTACAAACAGACATACAATTCATAAAACCACTGTTTTCTCCCATGTTTCTAAACACCTAAATCATAAATTGCTGGATATGTATTTGACCAGCATTCAAAAACTGCATTTTTATTACAATTTTACAAGACTTGTGAATTCATACCAACAAAATTATTTTCAATGTTTTCTTTTTTTATTTCAGCTTCAAACAAAGAGGTTTAAGTACTAAAAATCCGTTTCATTATTTGGCCTTTTGCTGAGACAGAAAATAGAACATTTGCAATTACACTTTTTTAACGCTACAGGAAATTATTTTGCATATTACTATTATTATTGCTATGTTTTGAAATGGACTGTGACATTTTATTATTATGGCAGCACAAAGTTGGCCGAAAAAAACCCTGAATTTCTTTTATTTGCAGTAAAATAAAACAGTAAGTTAAAACATAACCAGGATTTTTCAAACCAATTCTTTGTTTTTTTTAATTTTTAAAACCTTAATAAAATCTCACTTCTAACTGTTCAATGTGTTTAAACTGTGTATGAAAAAGACTACTAGGTAGAGCTGAAAATTTCCAGTAGTTACAAACTCTATGCATCACATCAGTTTTTCGTTAAACTGCAGTATCAAATGAATATATTAATAAATAAATTCAATTTCTCCTAAATCATTTCCAACAAAATAAAAGTAATGAAGTGAATAAAAATGCACTGAATACAATTATACTGCCAGATACCAAATTATATCAAATAGGTTTAGCCGTGCTTTGATACAGAGACAGTAAATAAGGCTATTTTTAAACGGTGTGCAAAATGAAAATTAACAGAATCATATCATCATACATATCAAGAAATAAAATTAGCTAAATAATGAATCAAACAAAATGATTTCAAAGGAATAAAATAAAATAAAATGTGTAACACGTCTGATTAAACACCGAGTCTGTGATTGTGATCTGTACAGAGGAATTACAACTTTGAGGTTAATCAATGTATGAAAATGTATTATTTTTTTCCATTTTGAATAAAACAAGTAATTTTTTTCATTGAGCCTACAGAAAAGCATGTTCCTTTACAACAACACATGTTCCCAGTCCACAGCCTTGTTTTCCAAACAAAGTGATTCCATTGCTTTGAGATAAGCTAACTTATAGACCTGCCGGCTATAAATCAGTGACGGTAATTTCCATTGTAGATAAACAATCCTACACCTGCATATGAGCACACAGCAGCCCTGTCCTACTTGGCACATGTGCACAGTTCTGACTTCTCCCAGCCGTGTGGAGATCCTGATTTTAAGAGGGATGCATCCTCAACATCCTCGAATAATTCCACAAGGGCATGTTAATGACCTTAAAGTGCTACATTACAGCAACAATTAAACAGAGAAATCCCAGAGGCATTGAGAGCTGTCGTGTCACTGTCTGTGTACAGGCCAACACATCTCTCCCATCTCCATTTATTTCCCTAAGAAATCAGCAGGGCCACCTGGGCTTGGCATTGAAACTTCATCCATCTCCAGAAATGGATTCCAGTGGAGGGCAAAATCAAATTCTCATTTGCAAGGCAGGGGGAGAAAGAGAGGGAGTGAATGCAGGAGGTACCTGGGAACGCTAACCTCTGGGTGAACCCGCCACATCTGATAGTTTTGCTATTTGTCTGTGACATTGACAGCTCTGGGGGAGATTAGGAGCCACCCTGCCCCAGCTTCCCACTTTGCATTCTGCCTATGTGCCTCTTTACAGATGGACTGCTGCACATTTACCTTCACCAGTTTTCCCTGGGTTTCAACACGGCGCTACACCAGAGGCAACGAAGGGGTGTAATTATATGCAGTGCAACAATAAAACAAAGCAAATGAGGGGAGAGCTGTATCAGAGGGCTTACAAACAGGCAGGATGCAAAAACTATACGCCGTGGCTTTTGGTGGTGGGGGTGAAGCCGGAGATGAGAGTGATGGATGCCCCTCGGTTAAATACGTCCAAATCCCCCCTTCAAGCCGCTCTCTTCTTGCCAGGCAGTGTGAGTGAGTGTGTGAGAGAGAGTGTATAAGATTAATAGTGTAAACAGCAAGGGAGAGAGGGTGCAGAGCGGGAGAGGGAGAGAAAGGCAGCCAGGAGAAGGAGAGAGAAAGAAAAGACTATCAGCATCTGCAGCAGCACAGTAGCCCTCAGGGAATAGCATGAACTTTTGAACCCTGATGGCAAGCAGTCGCAGCGATGCACACAGCCTGCTCCTGCCTCGTAATGTGAGTGTGTGTGTGTGTGTGTCTAGGAAAGCACGCAGCCAGCATCTGAGGGAGGAGAGGAAAGGAAAGTGAAGGAGAATGAGGAAGAGTGGAGGTCATTAGCATATTCCTCGCTTCCTTGCAAACGAGCAGCTGCTATCCAAATGTCACGAAATCCATACACCAATGAACATAGTGAAAAATTATTCTCTGGACAGATATTCTGACAGATGGATACAGTAGATGGCTATCTCCAAGTCCAACGAAACTTCCTGACTGATGGGCTTTCTTTGACAGAACAGCCAATCATTCAAACACCAGCAGGCTGAGAGCAGACAGGTCACAGGTTGGCCAAGCAAGAGGTTAAAGGTTAAAAGTTCAAAAAGTGGTCAGACAGTGTGACCACCAGTAGACCCGAAATGTAGACCCAGATGCTGCTAATATCATAGAGAAATTAAAAACACAAAAACTGAGCTAAAACAAACTTGGCAATGTAATTAACAAGTTTCCCAGTGTTCCTTTTCTCAATCTCTTCATTAATTTATGTCATTTATGCCTTCATGAAGCACCCAAAAATTATCATCTTTTTCAAATATTTATCCATAAGTTAACAGACAGAGCCAGTTGGCAACTAAAACATTACTGATTAGCCCACTAACAAAGCATTAATCCAAGAGATGCCTTTGTTTTCCTAATTTGTTTTTCTAATTCACTGACTTAAAGTCCACAGCATGCGGCTTCAAAACTACTTTATACGTTATAAAGCTTTTTCAAGCTTCAGCCAAAGTGACAAAATTTAGATTTAATATTCTATTTAGCAGCAAAATGTAATAATGTTGTTATTGCATATTGGTCCCTCATATTCAAATGAGAAATCGGCAACAGCATGTCATAACTTCATATTGGTTATCCCACTGCATTCTATTGCCAGTAATTGGTTTAGGAAATTGTGTCGGCACAGTAATCACTGACATGACCCACATTCCTTCATTCTTTAAATACGCCTGTACAACAAAACACACCTGCCTGTCAAATTAAATGACCACCAAGACAGATTCCATACACCTTAAGGATCAGATAACGGTTGCCAGATTCTGACTCTACCAATACACAATTATTTAGCAATTATTATGTGACTTAATTCATTAAAGGTACATTAATAGAAAATGCAAAACTTCCTCAAACAAAATGTGGCATTTTGACTTTTATTAATCAATGATAGAAACACCATATTAACTGATATAAATTTAAACAATTTACTGATGCTGATCTAGATATTATAGATAAGATAGGATGAAGCCAGATCTTATAATTCAAAAGGAGAACAAACAAACAGAAGCACAACAAAGTAGTGACCAGAAAAATATTAAATGACATTGAATGTTAGCAAATAATTCCTTTAGGGCCTAATTTGAAGCCTAAAGATTATGATCACGAAGAAAAATAGAAACACAGAGAGACATATCTGTTCTGAACGCCTTCTGCAACGAAGCTCTTCCTGCAGTGCTCTGTCATCGCAGCAGCTTCCCAGCAAACATCCCCGAGCGCCCAGCGGTGCTCTCCAATCAAAGAAAAACAAACAGGCCATTTTGACTTCGTAAACTTGACCTGCAAACAGCATGACAAGGCTAAAAGCCCCACATCTCCGTCTGTCTCCTGGGGTCTATTTGTGTGTATGTGAACATGTGTGCACGTGTATGTAATAGCGAATATACACACCGGAGGCCAAATCTTGTCAATATCTTCTTTCATGGATGCAAAATGTGCTGAAATAGTGGAGAGTGTGATGTGATGGAGGAAGAATGACAACAGGATTTTTGCAAATGTTTATGTGTGAGCTCTAAACGACAGAGAGAGAGTGAGAGGGGTGGAAAGGAGGATGCTAAAAGGGGTAGACGAGGCTGGGGTGAGGCTGCAGGCGCGGTCAGGTCACCAGTGCGGTCGGCGGGTGAAACTCAGTTCACATTACCATGCAGACACCCAGGCAAACAATGGAGGCTCCATCTGTTCCTGTCAGCCATTACAAATCTGGTGTCACCCAGTCCGCTGAAGACAACAGGCCACCGCATCTAATCAAACGGCTCAGGCTCCTCCTGTGTAAAAGCAGCCATCGACTTCACACTCACTCACTCTCTGGTTAGGGAACAGAGAGCAGCGGAGGCAGGCAGTCGATTACCACGCATAATACATTCTCGGAGTCACAAAGTCTCTATTGTGTACAGTAGGCTCAAATAAAATGACACAATTAGAGGGAAGAGAAAAAAAAACATTTTCTACCTTTCCATACAGCGAACTGCTTTTCTTTAAATCGCGAAATAACTATTAATTTTCTCAACAAAGGTATTCTGCTGATTTCTGCAATACGGAATATAAGACAATCTGAATAAATCCAAAGCGCCATTGATAACTGTTTATTGGAAAATGTCACTGATTTCATTAAAGTGGTGCAGCCATTATTCTGCACAAACACTCCTTCCTTGAAACAGACCGCCCGGCAGAAAAGTGTGAACCATTTCTTTCATCTGGCAGTGAACAGAGAATGAACTCTGAACTCCAGATGCCCTTTAGTGAGGACACAGGCCATTCACTACGATAACACGAGCACATTCCTTGTTAATAAAAAGACACTGCACTGTAAGGTGTACATTATTCTTACAGAATCAAATTTTATGATCATTGATCCAGCGGCAAAATACTGTCATTTAGCAGAAAAGCAGTCCGTTGTTGATATTCAAAGGAAAATGCAAATGAAAGAAAAAGATGATTCTAGTGTTGGTGCATAATTGGCTATTTCTCACATTTAACAACAACGATGGCATGACACCATGCTCATGCGCTAACAACTATTCCACGGCAACAGACGGTAGTTGGGCATTTTACCATTATAGCCTTAAGGGAAATTTGTAAGCATTTTATGGTTTGATTTTGTTCGTTTCCCCATGGAAATCTTGCCTTGTTTATTGTAAAATGAACTATTTCAAAAAATGAATTACCATTGTCTTGTGGTCTATCTTCCTACCATCTGCTGTGATTTGTTTACTCACTTTTTCCAAAGTTGCGGAGAAAGGCTGCAGTTAGTCTTCAGTGGGCAAAGGACCGAAGAGTTCATTAAGCCATTTCCAAATAAGGGGATAATTTCTGACAACATCCAGCTGGCATTAACTACTGGTATAACATAATGACTGCCACATGAAACAAAATATTCAGTTCTGACGAGAAAATTCCAAGATTTCTGGCATATTATGGGAAATTGAGTAAAAAAAAAAAAAGAGTGTGGGGTAGAAATGGGCACCTGAGGCACCAAGTCAATAATACCCACCTGCGGCATGTCACGTCACGGGCTATTAACTGGCGCATAGAGTCAGAAATACAAAAAGTCTGAACGGGAGGGAGGGCAAGTCGGCAAAAGGAAGATAGAGATAAAGATTGATAAAGGGAGAGAGGGATTGAACACACATGGCCCCTCAGGTACAGTGTTGTATTTCAAACCCGGTTGTGAAAGAATAGAGGGGCTCAGGGTCAATCAATCACTGCATTAGCCTGCAGCTACAAAGCCTCCTTACTGTGTGGGCTGCCTCCATGCCTCCCACAGTCCACACACACACATATACAGGCACACACAGCTCAAGGGGGATGAATCAGGACCAGAACTGTAAACCTGCCACTGGAGGGAGCTCTAGGTCACCAATCAGGCTTTTGTGAACCACCAGCACCCCTCTCCCACATCAGAACAGCCTACCTGCACACTGGCCAGGAGGAAACAGGGTGGGAGGAGGAGTCACTGATGTCACTGGAGTCAGAGAGAGGTAGGAGGCCAGGAAGGGAACAAAACTCAAAGATGTCGACTGGTTTCTCAAATTAAAACACTCCACATCTGAACAATGACCACATAAAAACACAGCCTGTGTCTTCTGTGGTGAGTTACAGGTGTTTTAATGAGGATGTAATGATTGTGAAGTTTGTCATGGAAAAATTACTCTTTTACCTTTTCTTTTGTAAATGCAGAATTCATCACCTATATTTTAACACAGTTGAGCAAAAACATGTCAACAAAACAAAGATGTTTAATTGTTTGGGCTACACTGAACGGCAAGAGATAAGTATGATACACACTGAGCTCACGTCTGTTGCTTCAGTTCAAGATTCTTTTCATTTTTTAAATTGATGTTGTGTAGAAAAAGCCATCAGTGCTGCTTTGCCACACTTGCACACCCACACAGAATTAGGCTTTTTGAGCTAAGATGTCTGCACTGCGCAAGTGCAAAAGAAATACTTACACACACACACCATCAGGCCTATTGTTAACTTACACTCTGGGGCTCCATCATCCTGGTAATCAGAGGCATCATCTGATGGAGCTGAGCGACCCAGACTGGAGCTGCGGTTGTCATCAGAACCATCCTCTTGCCCGGAATCCGCTGAGTGAGAGCGTAAAATGAAAAAAAAAAAAAAAAAGACGATCGAAGGGAGAAAAGGACTGGGTTAATCAAGTTAGGACAGATGTTACACATTTTGCAGTACAAGACAAGCCTTTGTTTACCTGTACACTTCACTGTATTGAAGTACATTAATACACACACACACATATATATATATATATATATATATATATATATCATAAGTACAAATAATATTTACTTATAATTTTTACTTACATCTGAAGGGAAAATCCTGAGGGTTTCTGGAACATCAAAATGAGGACATTTCAAAATCATCTTTCCTAAGCTGCACTGTTTTTGATTTTCAGACTTAGCAAAGCTCACCTCCAGTATTACTTCTGAAATACAGAAATTGTTTCCTGCACCGAACCACCACAAAACCACAGTTTTCTGCACCAGAGCATGCCTCACTTATCATGCAATGCAGGCAACAGCAGTTGAAAACTTAGCTTCCGGTATGAAATAACATTTGACAGTTTCACTCCTTTTGGGCACATGAACTGGTTAGATATTAAATCCCATAAAAATAAAATAATCCTAATCAAAAATATTGCTGTATTTAATTTGATAAAAACTATGATAGTAAATACAATTTCTAAATGCTTAGGTCTAAATTCTGATTCCAGTTCATTCAATGTAATTTAGGAAACTGTGTTTAACACAATCAACAGAACAATTAAGGTTCCTAAGTAGAAAGGCTGGATAAATAAGGGGTGAAATTAAATTTTTAGTAGTAAAGAGGCTTTCTGTGCCTTATGCTGAGCAGTAACTTAATGATAAATCTAGAGCTAAAACCCACCTGACATGGACCACACGGAAATTATTCAGTAGAACTTTTCGTGTTTCTTCAGCAAAGTCAGTGAGGTTTTCATTCTGAAGGATTTCTGACACAAACATCTCACAGTCTGTGGAGATCAGAAAACATTGTAGACACTGCAATGCTATCATGTTGTGGAGGACAATCAAGTAGTGACTCACACACTAAGACAGACATCCTGATACTACGAAGGTAATCTATCATTTTTTTTACATATCCACCATTCTAGTTAGCGTGTTAGTATGCTGACATTTACATTACTGCTAGAAAAGAAATAAAGATAATAATGTCACTGGTTATATTTGTTTTATTAATTTAAAGTGTTTAACTAATTGAATTTTGACATGAAAGCTTAGCTATTACATTATAATTCATCCTGAGGGGGACACACATGTCTGTACAAAATTTCATGGAAATCCATCATATACTTCCTACAATGTTACGGTGCAAACCAAACTGCTGAAACAATAGACCGACAACTGGCACAGACCAGCACTGCAATCCCTACAGCCATGCTGTAATGGCTAAAATGTAAATTAGAGTCTCACTGATGCATAGAAAATAGTCTTTCAGTTATCCCTTCTGTAATTTGAACACGATGACTATTTACACTGCTTTCCCAGGGCAACCATACTGAAAACTCCAAGCTACTCATCAGAGACAAGGAGGCCTTTTCATGGTTTGACCCATTAAAGGGAAGACATAATTTAATCCAATGACATTACATCATCAACTGTCTACAGAAAGAAATAACCTCACATAAAAGTTTCCTGCATATACCTTGATTAAATGAACTCCTGATTAAGAATTTGGTCAAAAAGTTAAATATAAGTTACTAAACTTTATAATGTGACTGGCAAAAACAAGTTGGCCCACATTACTTATCTGATTCAATTTCTTTATTTCCTGACTCCCATATAACACAAATGCCTAAAATATGCAAATATTCTTTCCAAGGCCCTTTGTGATAGTCTGGCAGTACATGCAAATATAGTAAAGCACAGGGAAATACTCTGCAAGGACCAGTTCACTGTATATAATGATGTTTTGGAAAATAAAATACAATGTTTGTCATTTAGCTGTGTTTGCTTATGGTTGTACAACTTGAGGTAACAGGGGGTAGAAGCTAAATTAAACAATAAAATAACAAGTGTGACATTTTAAATGTTAAATTTAAGTTCTACCACCTGCTCAAAATGTGTGGGTATGAACAGTAGAAAAAACAAAGACATTACCGTCCAGAAGTCTTCTGATGTCTTGTGGGATTCCCCCCATTCTTGATTTTCACCAATCTAAATCCAGACACTTGGTTTGTTGATTTTTCAGACTTTTTTCTGAGGATCCTATACTCCACAAGATGCACAGTCTATGCACAGCCAACCTCTGTCATAGTTTCATAGCTGAGTTACAGAAAGTCGAGCCAGATACACACACTTACCAACTGACAAAGCATCAAACCACCTGTGTCCTTTTGTTCTGAAACCTAACTTCCGTGCATGCATCTAGATTTGCACAAAATGGGGTGGAGCAGGTGCATAGATGACACACTTTGGCTTCTCAGTCAAGGCTGATGACACGATCTGACTGACAGGAAAACCTCTCAGCTTGACCTAGAGTAACAGTGTCACAGATAGAACTTGAGTCAGGGCCTGTGGTAGTAAATATTCCAATGACAAACATGTAAAACGACAGACAATAAAGTCCAAGGTGTACTTTAAAATTTCTCTGTGAGGAATACAAATGATAAAAAGAACAACAACAATGTTGTCTATGACCACTAACTTTTACAAGTAGTGTTAAACTAAAATAATCTTTGTAATACCATCAAACTCCAGTAAAGTGATCTGTTGAGGCAACCAACTCCAGCTCTTGCTGATTTTTTACAGCTTTACTGCAAAATACAAACAGCAAATACAGACTTCCCAAACAGATTAATGAATGAAGCGTTTGACAGTGCTTGGGCAGGTACTCACTTATGTTAAAACTAGGGCCTGATGTTGTTCAGGAAAACGTATCTACCAGAACTGGACTGAAGTGCGATTAAAAAAAAAAAAAACAATACTCAAATATTTGGGTTTAATACACTTATTTTTGTTTCATGCAGTCGCATATATTACCCACCATATTTATTTTAGCAATAATTATCGCCATTATTGCTAAATTACCAGTAACATGAAATGTCCTGAAATTGCATAATGCTTGGAAAAAATAATTGTTTCTCAAGGAAAACACACCTATATTAGTTGTTAATGGTTTAATTTTACCAGGTAACGTAAGCTGATATTTTGCTCACCCATCCCTGTATTTTATCCTCTTTTATTTCATTAATTTTTTAACTATTTAGACAAAGAAGCTAACTTAACCATTTTAATGAGTTTCCACGGATGGGTAGTCGTCAACAACTAGTCTAGGAAAGGCATGGCTTATATTTTCTATTGGTCCTACTTCGGGGCAGTGTAAAATGTAAGGGTTTTATTGCAGCTTACATTAAATTGTGGTTACCTTCGTTGCCTTTACCTAGCATCAATTTTTCTGCTAGCTACCGATGCTAACTTTCCTATTAACCCTGGAAGCCGTTAACTGATTTTCACTACTGAGAACGTCCATGTAGGTCTTTTATTTTACGGCATAATTTCTGAGTAAGTTCACATATTTACTTACCGTATGAATTACACAAAACTATGTAAATTAGAATTGAACAGACTGCGGTAGCTGCTAAAGGTAGCTATTCATGCTGCACAACTGCTGCCTTCAAGTTCTACAGGACATATGTAATTAATGCCTACCTCTACTTAGGTTGTAAAATGTTGAGGTTCAAGGTGGTATTAATTAAATATATGTTAAGATTAATAAACAAGTCATTGTGACATTTTACCATGTCCAATAAATCTACTGCCATGTGCTGATTCGGGGGGGGGCCGACACATGCCTTTTAACTTATTTGAGTATTTCCTATTTTAAGTCAGCAATTCAACCCTTTAAAACATACACACAATTCTTAAATAATTTATTACGGTTAAAATGTTATATTCTCTGTCTTTCAATTATCTATCCATATTTGACTTGGATTCTACCTTTGCTGTAAGTCAAAATATTTACGACTACACGAAAGGCAACATATGAAACGTCAGATCCGGTTGGAGCCGAGGGGGGAAAACAAATCGGTCTCAAAAATAAATAAATAAATAAATAAATAAATAAAACGGTCTCTGCCACTAGCCATAATGCCTACAAGTTTCTGTGTGCCCCTTTGCACCACAAATAGAAAAAAAATCACCAATTAAAGTTTTACATTTTACCAAATAAAAAAACGGAACCACAAAGGAGGACAAAATGGCGTCAAGCTGTCAGAAGAGTTTGGCAAATAATGGACTCAACAACGAAACGCGTACGTCTGCAGTCACCACTTCATTTAAGGTCAGTTTAATGTAATGCTAAACATTTCCAAACAATCGTAGACCATGCCCGGGGTATCAGAAATATTAGATTAATTGTTAAAAAGCTAGCGAACTTTGTACTACATTTTTAATTTGTGTCGATTTCTTCGTAACAGTACACAGTCAGTACGTAAGTAGAAGTACAGATAATTGTGTACTAAAGTCTGGTAAAAGTAGAAGTACTGATTAAAGTTCTTTACTGAGTACGGTATATGTACAAAAAGGTGCTAGCTCTGACATGTACTCAAAGCATAAAATAAAACGTAGCCCTCTGAAGGACATTTCTATTGCCTGTTTCTGTGCAAATGCTTAAAGAACCTCATGTCATAGTGGACCAACAGCAACATTAATTAACATTAATTTGTCTATTTAATGTCAGGTACTGAAATTACGCTAAGTTTAAGTCATTCTATCTAGAGCAAAAGTGATATAGTCCCTTACCAGGTGACTAGAGAGCAATAGTGACTCAAAGTACGTCATGACAACTTGTTAGCATAAGCGGATGGGAGGAAGAATTGTTTTCCTCCTCAGATTTCCCCGCCCTCATCTGTGACGTCGATGCCGACGGTATCTGTATTTAACATGACATTGGCAAATATTTAGTGATATATAGTCAGACATTTAAAATAAACTTCTCCTGTATTGAAATATTGCATGAAATTATATAATCACCACTTTAAAGTAATTTTTAAGCATTAACTTAATAGACTTTATGCAGAAACATTATTTTTTTAGAGCTCTTCTATTCAAGTAATTCTTGGTGACATCTGCGTAATAAATTGAACACTGAATGTAGATTAACAGTGGGGATTGGAAACCAGTAGTATGGGTTTTTACTGTACAACAGAATTTAAGATTGACATCTGAATAATGAACAGTTGAGGTAGTAGTAATGAGAAATAGTGCTGGGCCTCATGTATCGCCTTATTGATCCTGTATCACTGAAACACTACAAGGAAAACCATCAAGAAACCAAAGCTCAATCAGACACTGTTCACATCGACAGAATACACTGAATATCAATCAAGACTCCATTGGAGAAATGTTATAAGTTTATTATGTTTAGAATGTACACTGTGTACTCAATCTCACACTTAAAACAGGAGAGTATTATTTATTCCTTTAAACTTCTTCATACAAAATAATGACATTTCACATTTTTATTAATATGTTAACAATAATGGATCTTATAGATTTTAACTGATTGTAAAATGGATTGATAGTCAATTACGTCACTTGATGCTTGGGTCCCTAGATATACATGAATTTGAGTGTTTGCACATTTGGTTGATTTTTTTTTCTCAACAGATTAAAAGTCATGTCAAAACAGAAGCTGCCTGATGTTTTCTAGGCCTTGTAGGTATAAAAAAAATGGAATAATAGCATTTTAAAGAATGACACTTCAGTTAACAAATGTATTACTAAATGTACTTTCTCAAATATAGTGGACTAGCTTTAGCAGAAGAATCCATCACTGTTCATCGCCTGGCACTTAAATAATGTTACTTTAATGTTTTTCTATATTTATTTATTTCACGCTGAATTCTCTGTCATTTCTCTACAGGAAGCCATGGGGTCAGGGCAAGTTGAATCCCATGCCAGAATTGTCCTCATGTTGACCTGTGCCTGACTGGCCTCCCAGCAAAAAGCCCCTGTGAAGGTAAGAGGAACTGGGGTCCCCTCCCCTGGAAAAGAGGTTCCCTCCCCTTGACAGCTCCACAGAGCCACAGCCACCTGCCTGCTGGGTCAGCCCCATATGAAAAGGGAAGCCCTTTGTAATCCGACGGGGATTACACCACCCAACAATGCACCGCTGAAAGAGCGACAAAAGCCCTGTATCAAACGCTGCTGAGGGGGAGCAAGGCTATGATCTCCCGCTACTACCAACACTGACTCCTCTGCCACCTCTCATCTCCCCAAGAGGCTCTCCCCCCTTTAGCATTCAGTGCCTCTGTCCTCCTTCTCCCCTCTCATCTCTAGGATCTGGCCTTTTATCAGCGCATTCCTTTTCATTTGCATTGCAGTGTGGGGAGGGACAGCAGGTCTCTCTGATCTGATAGAGCCAGGAGAGAGTCAAGAGGATCCTGAGGGCATGAAGGGTGTGTGTATGGCTCTTACTAACACACACGCAACATATTGCATTCTCAAGATAGGCCAAGACTCAACTGTCCAGAGAGACAAATGCTGGAGCACCTATGCCTGACATTTAGGCTCTGTGAATCTGTCCATGTGTTTATCTTTATTTCAGAAAAAATGCAAGAAATGCAGTGATTTAGAGTCATGTTTTTACTCAACATGAGGTATTTCCATAAAAATGTTGAAAGATCAACCCTGAATGATTGGAGTGAATTAACCCAATTCTCTAATCAAAACCAGGCAAATGATAAATAATTATGAATACTTTTTCTCTGTTTCCATATAGAAGATATCTCACTTGAGGATGAAAGCCTTAAAATGCAGCCCCCAATTCATACAAATCTCAGCAGATTCACTGTGAAACTGTGATTTTTCCGGTTTATCTGCACCAACAGGATGTTTTTTAAAAGTATCAGTATCGGCAGAACTTGACTCTCATATTGATTGATGGCTTTGAGGGGAAATTATAGCTCAAAATATAAAAATCAGTTTGACATTCACTTATAGATTCATCCAGATTTATTTATTTAGGTATTTGCTGATTTGACCTAATGGTCAGTTCAATAATTCCAACATTGTTATCTAATGAAATTGTGGATGGTTCATTTCTGAGTCAAAAGAGATAGTGATATCAGCCAATTAATCATTCATTGTGACTACATTTGCCATTAAAACAACCCCTTTTTGCATCAGCCTTTAATTTAAACCCTACAAAAGGTATTGCCTTGCTGCTTGAGGGTTTGTTGTAAATGTTTGTGTTGCCCAAGGCGATAAAAAGAGGTAGTTTGCTTTTCGGATTTCCTCAGAATCATTGTATTCCGAACCCTCCCATTGCTCAAACATATGTCAGTGTTGGGCCCTTTGGTCTCAGCAAGGTGAAAAGTGATGACAGATTGAGGACACAAAAGACAGAGAAGCAAATGTGTTGCACTAAATGTACAAGCTATACAAAGACACGCATTGACTTCAGGGGGAATACCTAGACCTTGTAGTCAAATCAATGTTAGCCCTGAGAGCACTGAATAGAAAATCATTCAAATTGTATTATGTTAGGATATATGAGCCATTTCAAAATATTAATTCAGCATTATTTAAGGTGTCTGTTAAGGATAGCAGTTACAGCTAGCAGTGCGTTGACTCGACTGAGTGATTACATACCTCTATTACATGTGATATATGAATGTATGAGAGGGACCTATTTTTCATTACCAAGACATTGTCCCTAGAGGCAGTTGTTAAAGAAGAATCTATGAATTATCCTCCTGAAACAACTGGCCCTTGTCATGAGTAGAGGAGAGGAAAAAGACGAGGGAAAGGGAAGCACAGCAGTGTTGCACTATTGATGGTAGAGGGATTGAGAGACTGGAAGGACGCCAGAAGTATGTGTCTGCCTGCGTTTGTGATCCTGCACATTGCGCCTCTCCCTCTGTCCAGTTAATTGGAATACAAAGCAGAGCGGGGTCGATGAGAGAGCGGTGGTGGTGAGGAGGGGAGGGGTGGCGAGGGGGGAGCCGCTGTCTGTCTCCTGCAACACTCAACCTTCACTGCTCGCTGGGAATTGACTGGGGAACCAGCAACCGAGACCGACACACTGTCACTGGTAAAATGAACTGTCACCTTGCATTTCTCAACCCCCTGGCAGCATCGAATTGGCCGCTTTGAACCATGTGACGTGACACTGATTGAGTTCTGGTTTTCCCCTCCTGGGTTCTAAGGAAGGAGCCGCTTTAATTTCAAGTGTACAGGCTCTCCATGCAAAGTGTAGAGGCACAAGGATCAGTGTCTAAGCGTGGAGCATCACTTCAGATTGTACGTTCAGTTCTTGTCCAAACACCAAACCTTTCATGGGCACCATGCTCTATTCTTCCTCACCACCCCTCATTATTTCATTGTGCTGCTTCGTTACTCTGCCTCTCAGCTGGTCTTGTTTTTCTTACGGCATATAGTCATGGCGGTCTGACAGGCACACGGAAGAGGAAAACTATTAGGGGTAGCCATTTGGATCCTGGAGGCAATCCCAGGGAGTATTAAGACGTTAACCCTGGCCAAGTCACTTGTCTCTCTCAGTTACTATGCTGATGGAGTGGGGAAAGGATGCAGTCGCAGGGGGACCCAAGAGGCTGGGGCTTCAGGTTGGCTGGCGCTTCCAGACCCAATAGAGCCTGACTCGGATGGGGGATGGTTGTCAAGAATTTCCCGGCTCTGGCTAAAAGGAGCCTCATTGCCACAACAAAGGAAGAACGGGGAAGAACACATTCATAACTAGGCAGCATTTCTTATCCAGGCGTCACTGAAACATCCTCTGTGGACAAGGATCGAATTTAAGACAGATTAAATGTCATAAGTAAAAATCTGTGGTTTCTATAATTTCTTTTGTTTCTTTCTATATCCATCACTTTCTGAAGAAGTGCCAAAAACTAGACATTTTATTAGACATTTTATTAATAACACTGGTCTATCATTTTTGGGGGGGAAATTGCTGTCTTCACAAATAAAATGGGCTCAATCTTACACATTTTGATAAGATGAATTGGAAAACAAATGGCCGTAAAAATGCTTGTTGTTGGCTTATGTTTTCAAGATATATGACAATAAGTGTTATTACATATACAAATGGGTTTATGTTTATTTATCTAATAGATCCATTTAAATCTATCTATAAATCTTACTTTAGAAGTCTACCTTTAATTACTATGTTTTATTGTGTAGACAGTGGTCTGAAGAACTGGTAGCTCAGAAACATTCCTTTTGAGTAAAACCCATTCTTTGAATTATCTTTTGGCATTATTTAAGGCTCTCACTTGTAGGCAAGTTTACAAGGGCTAGATACCTTTTCCATACAAACACATTATTAATAATCCAGGGGATCAAAAAAAGCATATTTGGAAATAATATACATCTGCAATAAAATTGAAAAATCTTGATGTGACTTTAAATTTACTGTCAAATCAAATAAAGTTCAAATCAATAATATTTTAATATCAGTTTCCACATGAGACAGGAGGGATTATCAATAATAAAATCTGGGGAATATACATATTCTTTTTCATTGCTGTTCATGGGATATTCAGTAAGACCAGAGTAGTGACTACAGACAGAAAATTCTTTTTGGATTATTAATTTATTTATTTTAATCAATTAAAAACATTGACACCAATAACAAAAAAGTGAATCTGATATAATATTTCCAAATATTTCAATTAGCCTTCATACAGTACCATGCAAAAGTCTTAGATAACCTATAGGTTATGTTGTTTTTGTACCATTGAAAATAGCATATGTATTTATCTCTTATTCTTTTTTCTTCATGTGCAACAAGAAAATACAGGAAAAGTGTGCACAGCCTTAAAGATTCACAAAAAACTAAATTAAATGGGTTCTAAAGGTTAAAGTCAGTATTTAATGTGATCCCTGTCCCTATGACAAGAAGCAGCAAAAACAGTTAGAAACATCAGATGTGTGTTGAATGAAACCTGGTGAAGAACATCAGAAAATTAATGCAATAAATCTCATACTGTCTGAACTAAAGAGTTACAGACAAGTGCAGAGGGAGGTCACACTAATATAAATACTACCACTTTAGTTTATAAAAGCTGTTTTTTTTCCCCTGAAATATTTGTTTTTACCGCTGTACCATATTTCTAGATTGGATCTTAATACAGAGACTGAGAAATACATATGTGTGGTTATTATAACTTCACTAAACCAACAAACTTAGTGTTGACCTAGGACTTTGCATAGACTTCAAGACTCGATTCATCTTATTTTGTCAGATGTTGAATATATTACTGATCTTAAATATCTGTGTTTCATATCTGCTATACGTTTGACCTCCTCTGTAGTATCTCTCAGATGACCAACCCCCCCTTATCCCATGAATACTGTATCTAGTTCTCCTTTGAAGCCCAGGGACCCTGCAGAGTGACATGCGACAGAGGAACTGGTAGAAAACCAAGGAAGTGAGCCTGGCAATAGACTTGTAAAAGAGCCTGCAACAACTGCAAGCAGCATGGGGTACAAACAGAACTGAGTTGACCTCAAACAAAGTGCAGAAGGGGCCGGGAAGGCTCAAGATCTGTAAGATATCTGAGGAGAAAGAGGTTGTCCATGCTGAAACTATTAATAGGCCTCGTGTTTGGACAGCCAGGTGTTGGTGCTATGGATAGTTGGTTATTTTTGTAGTCGTTGTTGGATTAAACATTCTCTGCTACCCTCCCTTCCTTGCCCTACATTCGCTGATCCGAAGGTGAAAAACATCCTCCTCCTCTTCCCCAAATGAACATCTGTCTCTGTGGTGTTGGCTGCAGCACCGACTCTGACACCTCCAGATGGAGAGCCCGCTGGGAGCACTGAGGTATTACCTCCAGAGATGGCAGGGATCACACCTCTAGAATGAAGTCCCACACTTGTTTTCTGCACCATCCCTTCTTTTGTTGTTGAATCTGTCACTATTTGCCATATCGATTGTCGCCTCCCCAGTCCTTGGCCTTGTGACTCATCTGAGGAGGAAGCGTTTGGCTAAAGAAATGCATGACAACAAACCTCTCAGCCCTTTTCTAATTTACAGTAATGGGCCGTATGGTATTTCAACTGTAACTTCTATTCGTGGAGCTGTATTAATTTTTAATATAGTTGTGAAAGAACTGCATACTCATGCAGATATGTAACAAATGATCACCGATTTCCATTTCCCAGAAACATGTTTTTCAGAGGCCCGAAACCTAACAGGGTTTTAGTTTTTCAAACAGGACCACTAACTAAATGGGCAATAACTTTATTCATCTAAATATTAAACACAGCACCTGCAAAAATCTAAAGAACGAGAGGCCTATAGTTGATTTCTCCAAGTCATTCTGCTGTCTTGACAGATTGGCTCTGCATTCATTTGTGCCTGAACTCTGAGTGAACCTCAGCTTTAGGAGAAGGGCACCGACAGGCCAGTGCCGCTGGGGCAGAAACTGTTTGTGCAAACCTAACACCCAGTGCAAATATTGAAACTCCTGCCCCAGTACCATCACATGAAACTAGGTGGTCAGGTTCTGGCCAATGTTTGGCTAAAGGTGAAGTCAAAGAAGCACCGTGGTGTCAAATGATCAACTTCCTCTATTTTTAGCTGTTTCGTTCAAAAGATTCCATCTGAAATAATGCAAAAGTTACACAGATTTGATTGCAACCTGTGTCAGTTGCATCCAAGTAGAATTTGGGTAACAAATCAAGTGTGAGACCTGGCTCCCTGGAGTTTGTTGTCATGTTTAGAGCCCCTGGAGGTATTTCGAGGTGAAAAGGTCACTGGGAACCACCCCATGTGTTGTGAAAGATTCCTCTTGTCACATTATGCAAGAAGACTTTAGTGGGACCATCATTAGAGGTAAATATTAAAAAAGAAGTGTGAGTGTAATGCATTTAACACATTTCACACTATAGCATAATGTAGCATATTTAGAAAAAAAACAAACCAAATGATATCTTTTAAAAATAAAGAAAAAAGTTTGACTTAATAGGGATGATGATTGTTTATTTTTTTTTCTATTTTCTTTCTCTGCACAGGAAAAAGAAACAACACAATGCATGTTTTAATCATCATTTTATACCCTTTATTTAACGAAATCATTTAAACAATTGGAAAGAAATACCCTGTAAATAAATAGTGCAAACAATGACACTGACTACTTCAGTGCTCCAACACAAAACACAAAAAAAACAAAACATGGGCCTGTGAGGGAAGGATAAAAAAAATACAACTAGAAATAGATATTTTAAAGTTTCTCTGAATCCAGTTTAAAAAAAAGGTATGTAAAAACCACATGGTCAGACACAGAAATACCCTGTATATTTCAATTCCACCAGCATTTCTTTTCACAGTTTTATCTGGAATGGTGTGACTGGGGAGGAAAGTTGTGGAAAATTTCTCAGCCCCCCCCCCCACTGCCACATTAAAAAGTCCCATCATTGTTCAGAGTCTTTCCCTTTTACCTTTGGAGAGGTGTCAGGGCTGGAGAGTTTGTCCACCCGGCCTGGAGCATTCATCAAAACGCAGCCTAATTTCTCCCGTTTTTTCTGCTTCATCCTACGGTTCTGAAACCAAATTTTCACCTGCGTCTCGTTGAGCTCCAGACTGGCCGCGACCTCCACCCTCCGCGCCCGAGTCAGGTATTTGTTGAAGTGGAACTCCTTCTCCAGCTCCGTCAACTGCTTGGTGGTGAAGTTGGTGCGGATCACGTTGTGTTGACTCGGAACTCCGAACTCCGACAGAACAGCTGAGGAGAAATGAATGAAATGGACGATGGGAAGAAAAAAAGGATGAAACTCATGGGTCTGGAGGATGGAATCAGAATATGAATGAAAGTGGAAGAAAAGTTGGTTGTTTAGTTGCCACACACTTGTCCTTAAAGGTAGAAGTGTTCATTTAACAAGCAGAGGAACTGATTTGGACTTTAGAATTAATATAAATAGTCTATTAGAGCTATAAATGGTTCTTTAAATCACTCTTGGTGTTTAGCTTTCTTTCTAATATTTACCCGTGTACAAACCTGTTTTTGGAGGATTCCTCTTAACTTTCATCCAGTCGAAAGTTTTCGTCTCTTCTACATGTTCCAGATCCGTGTCTTTGCTCTGGAGCGGTAACCTTGTGTAAACACCCTCTGAATATTCTTGCTGCCTTTGCTCTCCGTTGTTAAAGTGTAGGTACTGGCCCCCCGGTGGCCCTCCAGGCCCACAGCTCTCCCCGGTGTACGGAGCCATGTTTGTCCCAATGGGCGACACTTGCGGATGCATGAAGCCTCGGTCCTGCTCTGGAGCGAGGCCGTACTGGTGATGCCCGTAGTCCAGCGGTGACCCATACATGGAGTTTCCCGATGGTGCAAACTGCAGATCCAGGTTGGTGTGTGTCTGGTGGTGCAGAGGCAAAGTGGGGGTCTGATGTGGAGCAGAAGTTGCAGCCACTAAGCGCCCGTCCGGTGCGTAACTATCACTTGTTGCGCACGAGTTGGCCGATAAAGGCGACATGTATCCATGGTTTAAATTGTGGTATCCGGCCTTGGCACTAAAAATATTTGCTCCCCGGCTGCAAACAGGATAGTCTAAGTAAGAGTTCATCCTGGAGCTTGGCCTATTGTTTGTCCCGAATCGATCAAAACTGAGCGGTCATTAATCGGTGCTCCCTTTGCCCTAACCTTCTAGGTAGTATGTCAAAGCTGTAAAACTGCCTTCCACCCTCATATCACCTTCCTGACACACCATGTGACCTGCTAAACGCCAATGGCAAAGGACCTGCAGCACTCTGTCAAGTCTGTAGGCTCGTCCATCAAATGGCTCACATTTACATGACAAATGCTTCAATCAAACTCGCTCATCCATCTGATAAGAACACAAACATCAAGCCCCATTTTAGGCTTACAAGGGCCTTAAATGACATCAAATTAGTGACTATGTATATGCAATAAATACTTGTTCAAAATATTAACAACAATAATAATGATGATGATGATAATAATAATTATTAATATTTTATGTTCTGTCAAATGTTCTTTGACAAAGATTATAAAACGCTCACTTAATCCATCATTTTTGTTTTCATGATGTCGAAAAACCTTTCCAATTTGCAACGTATACATTATTATTGTTAAGCCAATTTGAAAAGCCTCCAAGGCCTATATGCGTAAATAAATAAATAAATAAATAAATAAATAATAACAATAATAATGAAAAATAGGGTTATTTAGATTTTTTTGGGTCAGCTTTAATTTCTGTTTTGCCAAAGGTGAACTGAATGTGTCTGTTAATGGTTGCATTTCTCTCCCCTGCACTGATTTGACCCATTTTGTAAAATAATAACTAACAAATGAAACATGAACTGAATATTAAGACGTTAATCAAATCAGGTTTTGTAAATAACATATATTTGGTTTAAAGGATCTGACTTACTACTAAATATTAATTCTGCAGCCAAACTTCACTGAGTCAGTGTTGTGAGGGGAGAAAAAGACCAGTGCAGTGAATTCAGTGATCCATCATTTGGTCTTTTTAAGGATTGGCAGCTTGTGTGGCCCTCTTTGCCCATAAAAGCACAAAGACGCATTTAAGAGCTATATGGGCTTATCTGGCTTTTTCTCCGTGCTTTTGAGTGGGAAGAGTCTTAATGCCATTGAGACTATAATGTAATATCTTCCAAAACCTATCACGTCCACAGTCACCCGTAAGGGCTCTGTAATTAAGTAAGAGTTAATACCGTGTTATAGACCTAAGTGCTAATTAAACTGCAACAAAAAAGGACGATTTACCATTTTTTCCACCGTTTTGGCTGCATTACAATTTTCACGTTGTGTACTGGCTCAGTGCACCTCATGTCAGGGAATATGTATTTCTGGAGATCAAGTGCAGTGAGAGTTCTGGGTCGAAAACTTAAATATATTCACGCAGCCTGAATTAACAGTAGTGAGACATTACATTCAGGATGGATTGTTATTTTTTTTCTAATGATTCTGAGCGAAATTAATGGATTCAAACGGAGAAGTCGAAAAAAATATGAAGAAGAATAAATAAGATGGTGAAAAATGACACAAGACAAATAGGTCAGTCTTGAAAGAAAATACGCATGCGTCCAAGACAGATCTCTCAATAAATAAAAAGTCTGAAATCTGCGCACACAAATACAAAGGCGTGTAAATTCACAAAGTGTGCTACAGATGAGTCAGCTTTGGAGCTTGCATGATTCTGTCCTGAGAGGTGCAGCTCTGTGAGAAATATGACCCGTTAGGATCATTTACTCCCACGTGTGGGTTTGGTGTGTGCGCGGTGCTGTGCGTGTCGTACTGCACATTAAACTGCGGACCGTGCGTAAAGAGTGGTTCACAGCCTGGAGCTGGGTATTTGGAGTAGTCTGCTGGGTACGCTAGTTGTGACTGGTGTTGTTGGGACTTGGGTGGAGGAGAGGCCGGCTGGTAATCGCCGCCCAGATGGACGTAACCGAGGCTTGACAGAGTGGGGCTGCCCGGAGCAGAGGGGGAGGAAGGAGGGGAGGAGGAGGAGTAGGTGGTGCCGCTGAGGCCCTTCACCCTCTCGTCCTTTTTCTGCTTCATCCTCCGGTTTTGGAACCAGATCTTGATCTGTCTTTCATCGAGGTTGAGCAGGCTGGCCATCTCCACTCGCCTGGGCCTGCACAGGTAGCGGCTGAAGTGAAACTCCTTCTCCAGCTCCACCAGTTGCGCGCTCGTGTAGGCAGTGCGCGTTCTTTTGGCGGCCGGGGACGCGCTTGGGCACTTATCGTTCACGGTGCAGTCTGTTGAAATAAACACACACAAAAAAACGCTGAACAGGAAGTAATGAGCATGTACATATAGGGGATTAACTATGGGTTGTTTTGTCCTTTCTACTAATCTTTTTTTTATTTTCTTTATATTTATTTATGTGTGCTCCAGTCATTGAAAGAACACCCAAACGAACCTACAGAATACTCTTATTTGTCCTTTTTTTATCCATATAAAAATAGAAATTACTGTAAAATAGTTGCATGTGTATCTAAACACTAGAAAAGCAATTTCATCTTAAAATTTGATTATTTTGTATTAATTACCGTTTTGTGAGAACAACCATGCATTTAGAGATAGCGGATGTATTCATATGGATCAATCTAGGCCTAAGGGAAACCTGAGTTTTATGTTATAGTAAAAATAAACAGTACATTCTTTTAGTCAGGTCAGTAGAAGTAGCCTATACATTTTTAGTTTGATATATAGTCTAAATATTAAAGGTCAGTCACTGGTAAAATGAGCTGAGGTGTTTTATTTTGTCCTTTTGACTGGAGCCTAATTAATAATAAAGAAGAGGAAATAGAGGAAATGAACCACATAACCTTTTTCCTCAATTAACTGTATAACATTTCATTGCGTTAAAAAAAAGGCTCAGATGAAAACATTTGCTGTCCCTAATTTGATGTTATACAGACCTGCGACTCTTGTGTGGCTCCTGTGTTTCTCATTTGAGTGTCTGGACTCTTTCATCCACGGGAAAATCTTTTTGCTCATGGTAAATTTGGGGTTTTGCTGTTTTGACCTCCGGGGAAGCTGCAGAGAGCCCTCAAACGCCTCCTTCTGTGTCGGTTCTTGATGAGCAAACCCACTGCCATCCTCCAAAGACTTGCTGAAGAAGTCGTTTTGGTGGATATTGTGTGTAGCTCTCTGCATTTCCATTAAATGTGTACCGGGGCCCCTTTGACCTTGTGACAGAGCGCTGGCAGCCAAATGTCACATGGCAGGTTTCCAGAGAGCCCTGGGCTTCTGGCCTGAGAGGATACAGAAAAAAGACAGACAGAATCAGGGAGGAGACTAAATGATCCATCTTATCAACTCAATAGTATGCTGACATGAATAGCAATCCTCTCCTAAGCAAAGAGCCAAAGCAAAATGACGAGTTTTGGGGAAAATAAACCTTTCGTAAAATACAATAAATTGTGGAAAATAAATAATGTGAAACTGAAATGGTTTCTTTTGTTTAGCCTTTGTTATTAGACCTCAAATGCGTTCAACAATACTCTTTTATTGTCTAAAGGGATTGTAGTAATTATTGTGTTTTCAGAATAACACAAAGGATAGATATGTAGACATAGGCCTACAACTGTTAAATGAGTTTATTTACAGTGATTTCGGGTTTTTTTTCTTTTTCTTTTTATTTTAGAAAAGGATATGAGAACAAAAGGTAGAGCTGAGGAAAAAAAGACAATAACGAATGGTTAAAAATAATAAGAATTTGCCAAGACCGACGTGTTATATAAATACTAAAGCAGATTATTGTTTTAATAGTGCGTCTCCAAACAATAGCTCTATATTTTACGCACAAAAAAATAATACACATGGAATGTAAAAGTGGCAGCCTATCATGCCAGATCATTGGGTATTTCCGTGTCTTCATAATGAAATAAAATAAAATAAACAGAAGTGAAAGGCCTGTCAGTATCTACAATTAAACGCATACATTTGTAAGCTATAAAAAAGTGCCATTACGCTGCAGCTGTTCTGTGCCATGTAAGTATAAGAAAGCGCGATTAAAAACCCGAGGAATACCCGCAAATTATGTGAATCCTCTGAAAGAATAAAATTAGTAAGCGGTAGTTTTGTAGAACGAAAAGAGAGGGAGAGAGAGAGAGAGAGAGAGAGAATAAGTCTGGAGGCATGCAGCTTTATGAACTCTGGTTGAACCGTGGCTGGAGTCAGGCTCGTAAATCATAAAGACACATAACCCAGTCCGCGGCACAACACCCTTACTGCTGCCTTACCTCCGCAACCTACATTCATCCCGCGCTAAAACAATCCTCACGGAAACAAATAACATCTCCTCTCACCTTTGGAAAATATCCGAGATTAGAATAATCCCTGTATTTTATGGCGGAGGTTCTCGCCAAGATGTGATGTGATGGCGTGGCTTTGCATGCCAGTGGGGTGAAGCAGAGTGGACAGTGTTTCTGCAGCTCAGACCGCGCTGCGTAACATTTCTCAACACAATGTCAGTGTGTGTGTGGCTGTGTGTGTGTGTGTGTGTGTGTGTGGCTGTGTGTGGCTGTGTGTGTGTGTGGAAAAAGAATCCCTTTCTGCTGATCATGCAACCTCATATATGGTAATAGTCCAGCGATAAAGATAAGATGGATTTTTACGCCTTTCTATATGGCAAACTGACTTGCACTAAATACATATTGATGGCAATTAAAGCAGATGGAGAAAAACAGGAGTGACTCAACAAAGAGCTGCAAATCTGATTTTTTTTTTTTTTTTAAAGAACTATTACTATTTTACATCAATAAAGAAAATAAAAGTTCCTCGCCATTCCACACTTGATACTTCTGGAATTAAAATTAACCACAGGATCTGTAACTTTTATTTTAAACCATTAAGTATTTCTGCTCAGGAATTACAGACACCCAGTTACATCTCTATTTTGTTTAAACAGTCCTGGGAACTTGTCCAGAGGTATTATAATAAATTCCAACATGGCTGAACTCCCCTTTAGGACCGGTGCCAGAGATGCCATAAATTGCTCAGGCAAAGAAAGCTATCAGTATTTCGGCTGGGCTCTATACAGAATGAGCCAGGCTTCATTTAGACATGCCATCACATTCACATACCAAGTGCATTACATCTAGTTTATGTAATGAGATTTTTTTTTTCATTTTGTAATTTAAATGAGTGATCAGATAGGCTCGTTTTAAAGCACTTTATAAACTTAAAAGGAGACAGTGGTCAGCAGCATCCATTAAAAACAGAGGGCTTAATGCGTAATGAGGCCAGGACAGTGTTTGGTTTGGTTTACATGGTGACGATAAGACTGCAGCCGTGGATCGATCGGAGTCTGCTGGTGCTTTGATCTCTCATCTTCAACGTTGCTCGATTGGTTTGATTGGTTCTTGGAGGTAATATTTAACCGAGTAGCACAAATGAACCTTAATGGATGCGTTTGATCTCTGAGCCGTGCACGCGTCTCCTCCAAAATATGTCATCATGGAGGCCCCTACAAGTAAAACTTACTCTCATTTTTACAGGCTGCAGCTTGATCATTTGAAATTACGCACTACAGAAGCAGCAAAACTGTTTACTACCTCATTTCGTTTAAAGCCAAAGTAAAATGTTGGCACCTGAAACCTCAAATGCGTGTGCCATAAATCTTAATGATCGCCTCTATGGCCCTATAAAACGCAATATAAGAATACAAAGAAAATACGCAGTCAAACAAGTCGAAATCGTCCTCTTGATTTACACCGAGGGAGGCTGACATGATAAGTTCACTCTGCGGGGACATTGGCTGTGCCACATGCGGTACAGTGCAGACTGGAGGCGCAGATGACACATAGTTGTCATTCAGATATGACAACATGCCTCCGTGCGTCCACACTGAGCCTCACTTACATCCCATCATCATCATCACGGCGAGCTGCGACTGTCTGTCTGATGTGTGATGGACATGTAGCCCCCACCCCTTTCAACACACAACAACACACACACACACACACACACACACACACACACACACATTCATTGGGTTTCCATGTATTTAGGGGACATTACATTGATTTCCATTCATTTCCTGGAGACTTACCCAAACCATCTCCAATTTTTTTTTCTCCCCACAAGCTTATATAAACCCCAATTGTTAACACTTATTTTTTACATTTAAAAAAAAAAATCATACTGCACTATTGCTTCCGTTTTGGACCCTCAGCAGCTTTAAAGCTCCACTTGAATGTGAGGACAAACCAAAATGTCCACACTTACAGGACAGGTCCTCACTCCAGTGGTGAAAAAGTCAAACTGGTCCTCACAGAGAGTGCCACACACGAACACTATACACGCACACTCACGCGCACACCGCCCCCCACTCATTCTGCGGGCCTGCTGACAAATGCAGCGCACTGCAATTAGCTGCAGGAACCGCGTGTCCACATGAGGGGATTTATTGCTCTGAATTAATTCAAAGACAGTTGAATCAACAGTAACCGTAACTGTCCTTTTTCACTTTTTTGCAACAAAAGTAGTGTATGTAAGAAAAGGCATCAATAAATAAAATAATAATAAGCAATAAAAAAAATATTCTGAATAACAGTGACATGGAGTAGATAAATAATAAAAAAAAATAAATTTATACAATTTTAAATGCAATAAATTGGAATATTGGGTAAAAATGGGCTTGATCAACGCCGCTGTTATTATTAGAGAATCCTGTTCTTTTAGAAATTATAAAAAGCAAAAATATAGTAAACTTTTAATCATGATAATTAGGATTTACGTTTAGTTTATTAACTTCATACCATCAAATCCAACCCCCTCACACCGATTTTGCATCAACTACCAAGAACAATAAATGCAACTTTAGTTAAACTTACTTTATTTTTATCTTCCATTTCATCTCCTCAACACAGATTCTGCGTCCTTGCGTCGAGTCTGCAGTAAAGGCGCTGTTTGTTAAAAGTCCTCACATTTCCCTGCAAACTAAACTCCTCCTCGGCTACAAGACATGTGCAATGAAAAGAGGACGTGATAAATGATGCCCTGAACAATGGCCACATTGAAAGCTTGTCTTGAAACTTTTTGCAGATGTCATATAGTCAAAGAATGTGGGGCTAAATAACGTTGAAGGCATCATATTTACACCCAGAAGGCCTGGAGCTCTGTGCGTAAAAATGTATGCGTGACTGGATTTTAACGCTAGAGTTAAAAAGATAACAGTGATGTCAGTTTATATTGTGAGCTACAGAATAATTAGATAGCCGCAATAGTTGCTATGATCTCCTATCAAACTTTCTTTAAGCACATTTACAAAAAAAAAACCCCAAAACATTTTTTTTCTCATTAAAATGCCGTATCTGCGAGTCTGAGCTTGTTTGTCCCCGAGGTGAAGTGTCATCACCTACATATTCCCCAAGATGCGAATTTGTGACTGTTGTTATATTCACACAAATTCGGATCTACAGGGTATATATAGATGACAGCCTCTGTGCAGAAAGAAGGTGCAGCTTCTGTCAAAAGTAATAATTCAGAGTATTTAAAACACGCCCAGAATACTAAAAATACACTTTTACAATCCACATCTAAAGTTGTTGAAGCAGACCTTATCGTGTTTCCATTCTCTTCTCAAAATATTACAGATAAACATATTTTATCGCCTGGTTTTAACCCTTTTGACCTGTCATTTTACATTTCGACATTTAAAAGGCGGTACAAATACAGGGAAAACAGAAATGCAGACCTCTAAATAAAGGTTTTACGAGGTGCTTATATTAACTCCTTTCCAGTGGGATTCTCTCTGTGTAAAAAAAAAAACCCAAAACAAAACACTAAAACCAGTTAACACAGTGTTTAGTGCACATTACGAGCCCCTGTAGAGCAATACAACTGTTTGTGATACATATGTGTGCATTTAGTGTCTAAGTTGTTGCGTATTTTGGAGCTTATCTGACACAGTTGCCTCTTGTTTATTCTGAATATTATTTAACAGTTTAGTCTTGAGCATCCGTGTAATAATAGGTGCGATTTTCATGTTTAAAAGGAGCAATCTGTGCGTAATAAATGACAACTGGAGGTAGTTGAACTCTCAGCGCAAAGTATCAGGGATTAAAGGTTTTACGCACACCACTCAACCTGGGGAAAGCACAAAGAGATAACTAATAAACACACACTCGGAGTGACATGAGTTTTCTATGTTCGGCTCTAACCTACATGCCCCCAATGATAAGAGCCCGAGTTGGAGGAAGGAATAAAAAAAAAAAGCCATCCATCATCATCCGAGCCGGTCTGAGGCGCCCTCTGCTGGTGATGAGGCTGCATTACACGCCCACGCACAGCAGCGGTGAGCCCCACAGCCTGCCAGATGTTGAGCATCCACCACGATAAACTGGCCCCACAAAACGTTCAAGGTGACATTTGTTTCGTGTATTTTATCATCACAATTAAATGAATTACTGTGTTAAATGTCAGGAAGGGGCGCTGGGTTGAAAGCTGCGCATTGGTGTGGACGTGGAAAGCTACACCCCTTCCACGAATCCCACCCGTTTAATTGTAAAATAATAGTTTTCTCATTTATATTTAATACATACACTGACATATAATTTATTAGACTTGCACCATAACACCACCACTCCCTCCTCGCTGTGTTTAAATGCAACAGAAATATTATTTAGAAAAATCTGATCATCTTTTATTCATATATAGATGCTTTTTAGTGGGTTGCCATGTGTGTGTGTGTGTGTGCGTGTGTGTTGTTGGTTTTT
This sequence comes from Ostorhinchus cyanosoma, assembly GCA_029814465.1. Taxonomy (NCBI): domain Eukaryota; kingdom Metazoa; phylum Chordata; class Actinopteri; order Kurtiformes; family Apogonidae; genus Ostorhinchus; species Ostorhinchus cyanosoma. The sequence goes on along the minus strand of JAPTYQ010000012.1, from coordinate 16,830,380 downwards.
TTTCTTCTTTTCTTTTAATTCACTGCCTCTTGCGTCGTTGTCACATTTTAACCAAACAGGCTTTGTAAAAAAAAAAAATAATAATAATAATAATAATAAGCCAGTGGAACAAAATCAGAATGTATAGACGTGTCAAGTTAATTGCACTTGTATGTATACGCTTAAATCTGCAAAACACACACTTTTTGTGAGTTGTTCTTGTGGTGATCGTCAGGCTCACGGTGACACTGCAAAGTCTGGCAGTATGTGAGCCAAGCCTGCGCCTCCTGACGCATCTGCGGCTCAAGTCTATCGTCTCCTGACCCTGCGATGATCCCCGCCGCTATGAATTATGCATGAGATCCGGGTACAGATTACCCCTATCAATATGCAATACTCATTACGCTGGTTAAATTGCCACTTAATAGTTATGAATATGTGGAAAATGTCTGGGACCCATATAGCCAACCACTGATTTTACTTTTACCTGAAATGAGTTTGGGAAGACTTTAGAAAATAGTCTTTGTGCAGGTTGGCAGTCATAGCCTTTCGTTTTGGAACTGTAATATAATTACATTTTTATTAGTTGCCGATAGACAATACGCCATAGCCAACAGCCTGAGATTTCTTTATCTAAAATCACTGAGGCCTGTGTCCAGCTCACAGTTGTCCGCAACTTCACCTTTGGCCGCTCAGTGACTTGACACACGGGGATAAATCACTCCAGGACCTGTTCAAGTTCGTTTCATGGCAGCTCCATAAAAGCGCATATTAGTCTTAAAGTCGAGTGATGAGAAAATGTGTTTTTTTTCCTCAAGAGCACATTGTGTTTGAAGAATAAAGAAGAGCAGATTTGAGATTTTTTTTTTTTATTATTATTCTGACCTTACGCCACATGATAGTATTTTGCAAGAGGCCTATAAAGACAGCTCCAAAAGTATCCTATAATGTCTACATTTTTATTTTTAAAAAATATTAAAATGGGTTAAATTATTTGTTTATTTACTCCAGGGGAGATCTGACATTTTTCCTCTTTTGCTGGAGTGTAAAACGTATTTTGGAAAACTACAAAAGTGACAAAAATAAAGTGAATAAACTAACATTTGTAAAATAAAATTTAAGAAGCCACTCGTGGTGTATTTTATTGACACAATTATTCCAGGTTTGAGCCAGCTAACTAAATATGACTGGACACCACTTCCCCAGTCCAGCCTTTCCAGTCCCATCCATGCAGTTAAGCCGTCACTTTCATTCAAGGTTGTGAATTATATAGTACATTGTCTACTCCCCAAAACCATAAAACCAACTTTATGGACCTCACGTGACTTTTCACAGTCTGTAAGTAATATAGGCCTATACAATCTTTGGTAAGGGGGATTTTTACCAACTTCAGCCTTGCCTATACCTGTAAGCCAAAGCCACTCTTGGATTTTTATCTCCTACATATTTTCCCCACAGGCAAAACGCGCAACTCGCTGCATAGAGGTCAGAGGAGGTAAGTTAAAAAAGTTAGATCTTTCTCTTTCACTCTGTCTGCGCAAAACAGGAGCAGGACCAAACCAAAACAGTTGGCCTAAATTCTTGTTGTTGTTTGTCGGAGTGTCTCTAACATCTTACAGGTTAATCATTAGTGAGTCTGGTTTGGGTTAAAATGGAGCTGAAGTGACACGAACAGCTCCTCTAAAAGCTCTAAATATGACTTATATGACTTCAGGGCGTCTGTTTTTATTTCTTCTAATTTATAATACAGTCGAGACACGTTCAAAGCAATTGAGAGAAACTTTATTTCAAGCGCTATGAGTTCACTTACAAATACAAAAAGCTTATTGGCGAAAAAAGCTTACATCACTGCCTATCCACAGAATAACCCTTTGCACTAAAAATTTATCACATTGACAGGTTGAATACATTTGCATTGCTCATAATTAGTTCTAAACAATAGATGCACAAAATATCCTATAGCTACACATTGGCTTGTTTATGAAAGTTATGGTCTGGCCACAAGATAACCATCAAAATAGCAGTAAAACTTACACTAAAGCGCTTTGAATGGCCCCATAATACATTAGGTTTACATTCAATGAAGAGCAGCATATGGTTTGGAAACTTTTTTTTTTTTCAACTGTACAATGAATTTACTCCTGTTAGACCGTCAAGAAATTACAATAAAGAGCTCAAGTTAAAACATGGCGACCTTCAAGAGAGAGCAAAGAGCATCAACAATTTATACCCCCAATAATATTTACATCTTCTTTTCCAAATATGACATCTAAGCTATCATAGTACAACAACAGTAAACTAAAAATGGCATTTTAAGACCACAGAATACTTCTTTTTCTATCACAATAGCATGCTGGAAGGTGCTGCGCTTTCAATAGCTTTACAGTACTCATGGATTTATTTCTTTTTCTTTTTTTTTTTTTCTTTTTTTTTCTTTTTTAATATTATGTTACTCCCAAAGTTATTCAAAACTCAGTTGTGGAAGGCGCTCCCTCCTGTTACAAGACTCATGCTTTTCAGTTTATTGTCCTTCTTCCACTTCATCCTGCGGTTCTGAAACCAGATTTTGATCTGTCTTTCCGAAAGACACAGGGCGTGGGCTATCTCTATCCTCCGCCGTCTGGTTAGGTATCTATTGAAGTGAAACTCTTTCTCCAGCTCTAGTGTCTGGTAGCGGGTGTACGCAGTTCGGGCCCTTTTCCCGTCAGGTCCAGTCATATCTACAATTTCATAGAGAATCCAGAAAATTAGCAACTGCACTGAACAGCAACAACAACAAAGGGGGGGACAGTTGGACTGCTTTTGACTACATTTTTGGCTTCACAGTGGGGATGTGGGTTATCACAGACAGTGGGGTCACAACATGGAATGATCTGATGCAGGGAAGCATGCAACCAACACAACACACACAACACTCAGACGCCACGGTTAATGCCTGTCTTATCTCAAACCCTCGGCCACAGCAAAGTCTACACATTTTCACTTATTTTACAAAACCACATCCACAGTTCACAAGCCACCTCTGGACCCCCTTTAAGTCAAACTATCAAGACTTTACGAATATTGCCATTTTTCCCTTAACCTGCGCCAACCTACTCACTCATGCACTTGACAGATTTATGACACCTCACCCATCAGCGTGGCTCCCCTCAAAACAAAATATTATTATATGTATGTATATATATATATATATATACCATGGCTTATGTGCAGTTTCCGCATCCAGGGGAATATTTGTGGCGTTTGGCAATCATTTGATGTGGGAGTTGAGGAGGTGGCGTTGGGTTCCTGGTGCTGCTGCTGCTGCGCCCGCGGTGCCGTGCTGGAGCCGCCGCTGCTGTGTGCGCCTTCCTCGGTCTCAGAGGCGACGGTGGTGTCCTCTATCTCCGTGAAATGAGCGCTGCTGTTTTTGTTGAGATTGTTGCCAGTGGAGGTCGTGCTCCGGTCAGACGGAGGAGAGGCGCTTTTTAGTTCCAGCGGCTCTCGGTTGGCTGAGGCGCACGACGGCGGCACCGGATCTGGGGATGAGAGCGAGCAGTTGGGTGTCTGTCTGTACCGGGCATCCGGCCCGAATCCGCGGGCATCATCTCTCACGGCCCCGAAGTGGCTGCCGGTGTTGGTGCGGTTCACGGTTAGGTCCATGCCATTGTAGTTGTAGCCGAAAGACCCGGAGTGCATGGTGCCAGGGTCTCTGAAGGAACCGCTCACAGCGCCGTTAGTCCCATAATTTAGTAACTGATAGTCGGAGCCATTTGGATAGCGCCCTGAGAACGAGTTTACAAAGTAAGAGCTCATTTGCTTGGATTTTTAAAGCCTCGATTTGTAGATCTTTGTCGCTATAATCCTGTGTGCTTGCACGATTTATGGATGCAATCATGAATTATAAGCAATGAAGCCCTACTGTACTTTGCCAGGTATGCGGCCAAATATGGGAGAGCGTTCGGGAATCACGTGCCTTTGTTGACCAGTCGTAAATCCTCACTGATGACTTCAAGAGGTAATTCATGCTCCATGGTTACAAATGATGACGAAATAATGGTCGTTAGGCTCCAGTCAATGGTGCCTCCCCGCTGCGCCCCGGGAGCCATGCAGGCAGAGGGCGCCATCTTCCGGACACTTGGGGTATTACTCCACCAGGATGCGCTGTCAGGCCCGAGAGTCATCCATCATTTATGTAACACACTGATAATATAGGCCACAAAAGGCTCAGGTAACACATAACAGAGACTTATCAGCTATATTGTTGGCAGTTTAACGTGCAGTGCATCATCGTGAGAATTATTTAAAACCTTACGCGTGTGTGAGGTTGGTTTAAAATGCATGTTTTGTCTTTGTCAGACTGCTAAATATTAAATAATAATATCAATGATACTACCACTACTAGTAATAAGAGTCGTAATAATAATAATGATGATGATGATATGTTAATATATTATATATTTTGTATGAACATGAATGACGCCACATGATTTTCCAATAAGCATCAAAAAGCCTTTATTTCTATGTACAATTTTCTAAACAAAATATTGCACACAAGATTCAGATGTGCATTAAACACAAGTGAACAACAATAAATAACATGTAACATTTCTCATCTGTACAAATTTAACCGTTGATGGCACACAAGCCTAGACTATAGAACAACTAGACAACACCACAAGATGTACAGTATTGGACAAAAGCCTTCTTTAATGCCATGAGGACAAAAATAAACTCTACGATAATGAGGTAACAACATTGTCAAAAACTAAACACTAAAAATTATTTACATTTTGGCGGATTTGCATAGTCCCCTAAATAAACACACGAGCACAAAGACAAAGAGAGGAGGACCTGATTTTAACCTAATACAGACATTATCACCGTGCAGATACTGAAATAAAGTCTATCACTCTACACGTCTCTAACATGTGATTTTGCAGCACTTTATCTACAAAGAAAACATATACATATTTTTATTTTGGAGTGTGCATACACACACATGCCTCTCAGTGTCTCTCTTTTTTAACTCTTTTTCTCCGTCTCTTCTTCCTCCTCGGTTGTTTTTGACGGATTGAGGAGTTTGTTCTCCTTTTTCCATTTCATTCTGCGGTTCTGAAACCAGATTTTGATCTGTCTCTCCGTCAGACACAGGGCATGGGAGATCTCTATCCGGCGCCTCCTGGTCAGGTAGCGGTTAAAGTGAAACTCCTTCTCCAGTTCCAGAGTCTGGTAGCGGGTGTAGGTCTGTCGGCCCCTGCGGCCACTGTTGCCAAATGGACCTGAAAGAAAGAAAAAATATATATTTAAAGAATTGTAATTAATTAAGAGGTAAATTGTATAAAGATTTAAAAAAAAAAAAAGAAAGAAAAGGGAGGAGGAGGGGGGGTGCTTTCAAGTTACAACAAATTCAATATCAGAAAAGAATAAAATTGAATCCAATCATTTATCTGATTAGTTCCAAATTCTATGCAGTTTCTTTTAGTTTTTATGAGATAAAAACACAACACAGTAATAACTCATTGTGGTAACTTTAAAAAAAATTAACAATATATGACAATCTTACAACATACAAATATCTTCTATCTAAAAGCTGCATTATGTTCACATTTTAAAAAATATATCTGTGTGATTTTTTTTTTAAAAAGGGAAAAAAAATCCTTATTGTACAAACAATTCTCCTTATTGTGAGTTCAAACCTGGAGAAATGCTCAAATTTGATCTTTTATGACACCACCAGGACAGGTTAAAAAATGCCATGCATTGCGTCTCTGGTGCGTAATAGTGAGTTTACAAAGAGCTAAATGTATATTTCCTTTCTCATGATATCCATAAAATGTCATCTGACAGTGTAATATTGTTCTACAGTCAGATAAAACTGAACAATAGAAGATATTAAATCGTGTTTTTATTTTTATTTTTAATGTTAATAACACCTGTTTATGTATTTTAATGACTTTAAAGGCTGCGTATCTTTAAAAGTGTAGGCTTTATGAACATGTGACGTGGGTTAAAGGGGTTTAAGGTATCTGGAGATGTAGGCCCAATCTGTATGTGCGTGCGAGAGTGCGCGTGATCGTGTTTGTAGCCTATGTGATGGTGATGTAGTAGCCAAAGCCCTGAGGCGCACAAAGATCGGTGCGTTATCGCCACTGTAATCACTTTCATCTAAACACACTCCATAAAGTCGCTGTTAGTTTTATAATCATTGAAGTGTTTGATTGTTTCTGTTACAAAATATGGAGTTATTCACTTCCAGAGTCGCGTGTTGGCACAAACTGTCTCCTCACGCAGAGCAGGACTCTCCTTTGCGCTCTTTTAGCTCCAGGCATCCTGACACAAAACAACATCAGTGTAAAGTCTGTACTCACCGGCGGAGCAGGCGTTCATCCTCTGCATCCAGGGGTAGATCAGAGTGGAGGACTTGTCGTCAATGCTACTGCTCATACTGACAGTCTGCTCCGGGCACTCCGCTTTACGCTGCTGATGCTCCTGAGTGACAAACAGCGGCTGGTCTTCGCGGCTCGAGAAAGCGCACGAACCCTCCGTGTCCTTGTAGAAAGTACCGACCGGGTTGTAGTCGCAGGTCGCCGCGCTGCTGGCCCGGCCGTAGATGGCCGCGGCCGCAGCACCCGTCTGCTGGTAGTAGGACGCAGGGTAAACCTTCTCCTGCATGTTGGCTGCTCCATATGTGGCTGCGTTGGAGTAGTGTCTTAACGGATCGGTGTATCCCGAGGAATATAACGGTATCTGACCCAGGAGAGAGTCCTGTCCTCCCGGTAGAGACACAGGAAAAGTTGAGTTAACAAAATAGGAACTCATTGGGTGGACAACGGGGTGTATATACTCCGGAGGAATATGATTTGTTGTCTTTTATAGTCCAAGTGGTTTTGCCATTACTTTATCGGAGATTTGGTTTTTGCTGAAAGGGGGGGTTGTGAGGTGCCACTGAATACAGAGGGGAAGTGTACCATCTGATCAACCTCTGGCCAATCACCGCAGTCTGTGCTTGCACTATTGCACCCATGGGGGGCTCTTGTTGCGCGCAGGGGTCCCCGGTGAATCGAAATGAAGCGCTCGAGCCTGTCGGTCTTTACGCACGCACACACACACACATATATATATATATATATATATAGACTCATGTGTGAGATGCTGCAAGTCATTTAAACACATATATGCTTTAAGAATGTTCCATAAGACAGTTATATATTAAAAGAACTTATCACTGCTTTGAATGCAGATGCAACCCAAGAAAACACAGAACGCACGCGAAATTCTACCTTTCTCCCTTATACAAACACACACACACACACACATAAAAAGCAAAACAAAAACCAAAACAAACAATAGACTTTGCGCAGTATTTCCATTTACGCATAAATTATAGCCAACTTCTTCCTTCCTCTCATGCATCTTATTCTAAAGGCACTAATATCCGGTCAGTTGCTGTAAGTATTTTCAGTGTAGTTGCCAGAAATGACACTTTTGGAGGATAATTATTCCAACTCGATGCAGAAATAATGCCACAATAACACTGATGTTTCGTTCTTTAAGGTGAGTGCCCCTCCTGCCTCTGACTCACGCCAGCTGTGTCTGAAGTCCATGAAGACATGAAGAGAGAGGAGAGGACACGCGCGTCCCATACCGATCATCATCATCATCATCATCATCATCTTCAACCACCGTGATCAAATGGACACTCATGTGACATTTTAAATAGGCTGGAAACTGTGGAAGTAAGTCCGAATACAGACTGAGTGGAGGGCGATCAATTCACTTATTAGTGCCATATTTAGGAAGATTATTTATAAGATACAATTTATACATTAAATTAATGCAAACTGTAGTAATATCAGTAGAAAAGAATAATAAAAATGTGTGTTAGTTATGTATTAGAGTTATCGGTTTGCAGATTTGGTGTGTAGCTCTTCCTGCATTAAAGGCCCTCCTTCAATGAGAAAGCTTTTATTATAATGAAACGTTTTTTTTAACTATTTTGTTAAATTTTTATTTCCATATATGACGTTTAATTATATTCTGATCGTTTCTAATCGCTTTATACGAAATTTGAAGTTATCATTTAAAAAGACACTGCGCTTTAGATGCAATGAAGACACGTTATATTCTTTTGGGTATGTATATACGGACAAATAAAGTAATTTGTGTAAGTATTTTAATATAAAGAAAATGACTAATCATGTTTTTTTGCCTTTGATTCTCCTTAAGCTTCTGTTTGGCCCTCGAAATAAAAAATATATAAATGCTAAATGGGAATGGTTTCGTCTGCCTTCAACTAGGCCACAGCCCCTGCAGTCCCATGACAGGTGTATGTTTGGAAATGCATAAAAAATATACAGGCCTGCAGCAAATGTACAACAGAAAGACAATGCCAGGATTAAATGTCACATGATCTGATAAAACTGGAAGTAGCTTTATTAAAGGAGACACCGAAAAGCTGCGCAGAAGACGCAGGGAAGCCACAAAACGCTGAATGAATCGCAGGATTACTGACTCTAAAATAAGTAATTTTAACAACAAGGTCCGACAAATCGATTATTTCTTATATGCATTAAAATATCTTAAAATAGTGTTAAAACATGAGCGCAAAAGCGTGATGTCCGCAGTGTGAAAATCCCGCGAAATCAAAGTCAAAGAGTTGAACGAATTAAAGACATCCTAAAATACGCAGAATAAAAAAAAACACGCTTTTTTTCAACATATATCGGTAAATTGAGGTTTTTAGAAACGCATTCCACAGCAGTGGCACATTCCTGTCCGCTCATCATCATTACCACCATCACCATCATCACCATCATCATCAAAGTCAAGCTTGTCTGGCCTGTAGCCGAAACCAGTCCTGGACCGTTTGAGACTGGCTTTATTAAGTCCTCTACAGGCCTCAACATCAAAACCTCTGCCTATTTTCGATTATTTGTTTGTATTTAATGTTTTGGCCTGTGCTTTTCTGCAGCATTTCACGGGTTAAAGCAGACAGATCAGCAACTGGTTGTGAATAGCTCGCACAGCGCAAGAAAAAAAAAAATCTGACCATCCATGATGCTATGAGCTGGTGATTTTCATTTCTTAAAGACTGATCTCAGTACATCCCATAATATAAACATCGGATCTATACAGTGACAGCTGAAGCACAACAAGGCTGCAGCAGCTCACTGTGTTAATCGCTGGCATATTAGAAACATGGTGCCCTTACCTTTGTTGATAATCCATCATTTCCCGTGTGGGTGTCACTCCACAGAAGCTCCTCTCGCTTCTTGAGCCCTTTTCCAAATTTCCCACTTTGGTAGGTATTTTAAGCACGTTAAGTGATTTCAGAGAAGTAATCCCACCATCCTGGAGTGTGCTGATTCTTCATTTTGACGAACATAGCTAGAAGTATAGCCACATTAACATGGCGCACACGGTGAGACGTCGTGCACAGCCTCCATCGCCCAGTTTGGAAAATTACGCACATACACTAGGCAGCTTTTCACGACAAAACCGTCTACGCGTATTGCATATACAAAGAGCTAAGAAAAGGTTGTGTTACTAGTGTTAAGTGAATGAGCGGTGGAAAACAGCAGCTGCAATATAACCTCATGGGAAATAAGTTCCCATTCCTGGTGTCCACATGACCATCAGCAACCAATCCTGGAGCCTAGCGAGTCGTAAACTTCCATGGCAAAGTTGTAAATTTTCAAAAACAGCGCCCGTTTTTGTGCTTTAGACATGCTTTCTCATCGCCATCTTTATTTTCTTTTAGGCCTGAGAGGTTTAAATTTGACTCTGTACAAAAGGGGAAAGTAAATGTGTGAGCGTTTTGACATTGTACTGGATGCGCACTCGGTTTTCCTCCATCCTTTGGTTTGTAGGTGTTTCTAAAGGTCTGTACAGCTTCTTATTGTTCTTTAAGTAAAACTGCAGGCTGATACACATATTTAGGACGAGTGGATGAGGCGACTTTCAGTGGAAAAGATCTATTAGGTGATTTTCTTTCGTTTTAAATCCTAAACCTTTTGTATTATCTTTCTTAAAATTCGTTTCACTTCACTCGCACCGGTTTGGTTTAATCCAAAACACTAAACCTATTGTAATATTCTGCCTTTTTTTTCTTTTGATAAATTATTTATCTTTAAATGTCGGGTTTAAGGCTAAAAAGGTTCTGCATTAAAATATAATCTCTCAGAATGAAAAGTTTCTACAGTGCAAATTGGCTTTAACCATATACGATGGAAATCATGCAGGGCTGATTAAAGTCCTTGAGGGGGTTTAAGGCCACAAAAACTTTAAATAGCATCTTCTTTGACAACTTTTCTATTAAGGTTATTCACATTGCATTAAACCCTGCAGCGCCTTGACGGTTTGGGCGACATTATATATTTTAAAACTTTTTTTTTTGCTTTATTTCCATACTTTTTTTGTTTAAATATAGTCTTTTCCAGCTGTTGTTGGCACACCAGTGGTTATTTCCTCCAACAACAAGGATTTCCGACATTTATAGACGCAATAAAACCATAAATTCCTTAAATGCAGCACATTCCTACCCACTTTGATTTTTGGCCTTCCAAAACTTCAACAAAGTGAGCGAAGATTTTTCATGAAACGTAATGACGAGTTAAGGTTTTTACCGACATTTATCAAAAAAAAGAAAAAAGAAAGAAAATACTGCAATTTTTTTCTAACAACTTTGTAGAAAAACGTATTGATGCGAGTTAAATATTAAGGTCAACGTGCTGTCGAGGCCTGTAAAGACCAACAAAAATTCAATATTTAGACACAAAATGGTAAATGTGTCATTTCTGCTGTTTTTCTAATATTTCAGCCACAGCTTAAAGCTCATAAAAACCACAGAACTTGAACTGTGCTGTCTCATGAGGCCTTCACTGACTCACGAAATACTGAATTTTTTCGCAGACAAATTTAGTTGATCATCACGGTCATTATTATAAATTCCGCTGAAAAAAACGTAAACTTCATAATTCCGGGCCTCCTCCGAATATTTCATTGATTTTTTTTTAATGTAGACTACATTTATGTATTTTTGTTTGAATATTTACAATTAGAAATATATAAATAATATAATATACAATGATGCAGGCCGACATTTCTCGATACTCCGTTGTTTCTGGACAGTTTCGCTTGAGTCGTTCAATTTTTATTTTCTTTTTTCTCCGAGGGAACAAAGAAACCGGACGCAGACATGCTGTAAAACTTTATGGCCTCCTTACCCAACACTAAAGCTGCAAAAACAAAACCACATACACAGGCACGTAAACTACTGCAAAAGAAAAAAAAATAAAAAATATACAATCGAACAAAAAATGACTAAAGAAATATCAACAGCTAAATTAAGAAAACCATTATTTAAAAACTTAAACTGCTCCGTTTTATTCATATTTTCATCCAAATTGTGACAAATGAAAAAGTCAAATAAAAATATTTACTATTAGTGCAAATAAAATGTATTTTTTTGTAATATCTGACAGCACAAAGCTGAGATAAAAGCAGAAGGAATAATTCAAGTCATCCAATTTATATGATCATTTTAAAAAATTCAATGTATTATTAATCAATAATACTTTAATATGGAAAAGTCACAATTAGATGGTGTAAATGACCCAAGTTAAGGCTGGAATATTTTCAGAGGGTGTGATGCCTGTCTGCTATTATTTTGGCACTAAAATTTAGTTTGTTTTCAAAAAATTAAATACTTTTCTTTAAAAAATGTAAAAAAAAAAAAAAAAAAAAAAGTAAAATAAAATACAACAAAGCTCACACAGTAGGTAGAAAATGTTAAAGATTATAACATTATCTCCACAGTGGATTATATTGTGGCAAGCAGCGCAAACCGCTGGAGTCCAAATATAAAATCTACATTCACATATGAGTCGTCATAGGCACAGTGTGTTTCTACATTTTCACAGTTTAAGGCCTCTCTGCTTCCATTTCTGTGTTTAAAATCATTTTAACTTAGTTCTGAGAGCGTTGGCCTGCAGCGGCAGCAGCAGGGTTTCACCCTCGGCTTTTGGTTGGAGGTGTTGGAAGGTGGCGGTGCTCTGTGATGGTGCTCCTTACTGCCCTTTACCGTGCTGGGGGGCTCTGTGGGAGGAGTTGCGGACGATGTGAGAGAAACCAGGCCTCCTGACCAGGGGGGCACGAGAGGAGATGACTAACAGACTCTGCAGGGCTTCGTCATCTTGGGACATGTAGGCACATCGCATTCCTCCTCCTTTAGGGACCCGGTTTATGATGGGGATGCTGGCCCGGGCCCGGGTATCGGAGTACGAGGTGCTCCTGCTGTCCTGCCGAACAACCGAAGAGCCACTGACTGCAACGTGGGAAAAAAGAGAGAGAGAAAACACTAAATCTGAGGCATATCACACTGAAATGAAATGGACTAAGTGGTGTGTGTGTCTCCATTTGTTCTCATTTTTTAATAGTATTGCTCTCATGATTTGTGATTTTCAAATCAAATATCAAGACAAAAATCAGGATAAAACATAAAATAATTCATTGTGGTGTGTAAATTATGAGAAACTAATTCATGTAAAAAAAATACACTATGTATTGAGGAGGATGCGATGGATGCAGTAAGAAAAATAATAAAGAAATATTTAGTGTGCTACCTGTTAATTCTTGTCATATATTCTTAACATATATTACAAAATTTACAAATGACAAAAGTTAAAGTTGATTTCTAGTTATGGCACAATTCTGCTTATAAATGTTTTTCATGTTGCTACATTTATTGTTAAAGTATTTTGACAAAATATAAAATTGATGGAAAATGCAGAATATCTGAGCAGTTGTGAGAAAAGCTTCATGTTTCCTAAATCTCAGAAATCAAAGCCTTACTCTAAGTCCCTTGCTTTTGCAGCTTTGTGGAGGTTCTTTCCCACACTGTCAGAGAACAGTGATTGCACCGTTGCATGCTCACCTGGACAGAGTATCCGCTGGACGCTGGTGGACCCTCGCATTTCTTCTTGTCTGTTGTGGGTCTCTGGCTCATACTGCACATAGGCAGGCTCACTTGGGTTTCTCTGTTCAAATGTAGACCTGAGTAATCGTGGCTGAGTCATGTGGGAGTGAATGTGCTGCAATATAACAATGAAATTATGTCATTTTAATTCATGTTTCATGATGATCCCATTTCATTAAGCCCTGCAAATTAACACTCATATTACCACAGCAACCCCTCAGTTTTAACAGTAAAAGAATGAACAACGATCTAAAATTTCCACTTTTAATAAGTTTTCATATTTCGTTAATAAATATTTGTACTGATTATCTATTCATTGAGCTCTTTTGGGTTTTAAATAACTGTGGATCTGCAAAGGGGAATTTTTAATAAATTCTAAGAGACAGTTTTGAACCAAGAAAACCTTGGTCTTGGGGTTAGCATAGAGATACAGGCTATTTTTAAAATATTTCTGATATTTCATGCTGTACAAAATTTGATTATTTAGGATTATTAATAAATAATTATGTTAATGCTTTGGCACAAAATGAATGATTATTTTGGGAAAAATCCAAAATACATAATTTACCATAAGAGCTTTTCAAAGTATTTCAGTCTTAATTTACAGGTGACAACCTTTTAATTTAGAATTCACATTTTTAGTTTTACACCATTTTGCCATAAAGGACATTTTAATCAAATTGAACAACACATAAGACATGTATCAGAAGTATCTTGTATCTCTCTGGTTTAGTACCTGTCGTGAGACCTGAGAATAGGACTGCTGCTTCTTTTGAGAAACCTGCAACAAAGAGTCCATCTAAAATAAGAAAAAATAAGTCAGTGGAAGCCAAACTATGCTTTATTAATTATGCAAATTAATGAACAAGTATCAACTAACAAACAGAAGCCTTGTCTCGACTGTACAAGTGTTTTAATGTGCTCATGGTGGCACATTCCAGGTTTCATGTATGTGGGACTTACTTTGGTCTGCAGTGGTCTCTGGTGGGTCTGCTTGCTCTGCTGGAGGGGATGGGTGCCCTTGGTATCCCCTAGGACCCCTCCTCCTCCTTCTGCTGTTTGGTGCTGCAGCAGCTGCTGGATCTGGTCCACCACCCCCAGGTCCTGCAGCATTTTCTTCCTTTGGAGCAGCGCATTGACCCGCTCCAGCTCCTCGTCCGCCTCGTCCTCTTCCTTTTCCTCGTCTTCCTGCTGCTGCTGCTGTTGTTTCTCCTCCGGGCCTTCAGCGGTGACAGGACTGACTGTCACACTGGACAGACAGTGCTCGGTTAAAAGCTGAAGACGAACAGAAAAAAGAAATCATACAAGGGACATTTTATTCAATTTGTTTTTATTGCCCTTCTGTATTTGTAGATGCCACTGTGTATTAACAATAAAGCTGTTAACGCCACCGAATAACACTGATAACACCATTTGGGGTTTTTTTTCCCTTCTTTGTAATAAAGCATATCCACATTTAAAATAGGACACATGTAATAAAACTTATTAGTGTGAATATTATTCCAACTAATTTACATGGGACAAGTATATTTACTCAGAGGGGTCAGCCAGAATATGAGACATTCATCATCCAGCTGGACAAATGGAAAAGCTTATTGACTCCCTCTAGTGGCGTCTTGTGGACACTGCATCTTTAATGAAATCACAACTGAGGCTCACCAGCTGCAGCTCGGAGTCAGAGTTGGGGATGTGGGCTTGCGGTTTTGTTCTTCGTGGTTTGACTTTCTCCCCTGCAGTCTCCCCTTGCAGGTCTTTCCTCCGGCCCCCCTTCTGGTCCCTCTCTTTCTGCTCCTGTTTCAGACGTAGCTCCTGCAGTTGCTGCCTATTCACAAATAGAAAGAAAAGAAATAGGTTAAAAACTGTACTATTTCTCTGACGAAAAGGAGTAGGATTTCACATCATAGCTCACAACTCCAACAAATGTTTGACAGATGACGTCAAATCAATTAAATGGGTGCATTCAACTGACTTATAACTGTCTTGTGAATCAACCAGAGCTGCAGTAATGAATTGATTTATCTAATAGTTTTCAGTTATTCACTGATAATTATATTGATCAAGATTATTTGATGTGGGTAATTCTTAAGACTGATTACAGTTTTTCCACAGTAGAATATTTTATAATTTCTTTACTCCTCAGTGGCAATAACTGATGAACATTTTTTTAGTTTTTCCAACATTTTATAGAATGAATTGATTAATCAAGAAAATTAGAGACAGATTAATGAACCTTGACAATAATTATTCATTTAATGCATGCGACAAATTATGTTAAAGACTTATTCATATTTAAAGGCTGCCTGTAATTTTTCTTTTGATTTTCAGGTTCATTTAGTTCTTTATGTTTTATCACTATTGGGTTCCATTGCACTTTTTGAACTGCTCTATTTTAATTCAATCATTGTTACATTATTATCATTAAATTTTATCCTTAAGGTTATATACATCATTTTAAAATGCCCACTGTTTTAAATCCCATTACTCTTTTGTTTCTTATACTTGCCGTTGTATTAATATACACAACTGTGAACTTTATTGTCGTAGTGTATTATGCAACACTGATTTTGTATGATACCAATATACTATATTATATATTGAACTTTCTCATTATTATTCCAGGAACAGGTTGACACTCGTAATCCTCTACTTCTCACATCATGACAAATATACAGCATGTCACAATGTCATTTGATCATGGACACATCCTCTCCACTTGTACATATGGTCCGTTTAGAGCTGCAGGATATAATGCAGATACAGTATGAGCTGAACGTACCTGGCACACTCCTCTCTCGCTTTGGAAGCTGCAGTTTCCTGAAAGAGTGAACTGCTGTGTTTAAAGTACTTGTCGTACTTCTCTCCTCCCTCTCTGGGATAGATCCTCTTGAAGCCTCCCAGGTGTTTGGCCTCATATCTCTCCATCTGCTCCACCAAAGCTGCTTGGCACTGACGCAGCTCCTCCGACCTGATGGGGGAACAGACACAGTAACCTGGACTGATTTCTGTCTCTTTTTTTTTTTTTTTTTTTTTTAATAGTGTCTTTAATAGTGTGCTCCCCATGGCCATACCTGGCCTCTCGGGAGCGGTTTTGTTGCAGCCTGTCCTTCACTCTTCGTCTCTCCTCCTTAGTGATCTTACGCCGATCACAGGCTCCCAAATTGATGAGAACGAGCGTGTCATACAGCAAAGCATCCTTCACCTCACGATCCAGATGTGAGTCAGTTGTAAAACTTGGTGAGTGATTCACCTGGAGACAAACATATTAAAAACACCTCTGTTAAATTTTCTGTGTGTTTTTCAATATGTATTGCAATTCATAAAAAATCAAGAGGCCACAGGTTTTACCTTATGCATGCATTTAAGATCATCTTTGCTTATTCCAGAAACATTTTCATTCCAAATAATATTACCATTTAGATAATTAATTTCTAGAAAATTAAAAGTAGTCTAAATAAAAATGCAGATCTTTAGCTATGTAAAGAAAACAAGTTCATACTGATTTTAAATATCACAATTCTGTTTTAACATGAAAAGAGTTCAGAAACCAAGATTTGGTGGAATGATGTTGATTTTGACTCTTGGCATTCATGCATCTCATCAGAATCTACAATAAACTTTCACATTACTGTTAAATACGTCAACTCCTGACATAAATATTCAACCAGCTTGACTTTATTTGATGGCCTATGACCATCTGTCCTCTTCATGATAATATTCCGCAGGGTTTCAATGAAAATTTGGAGCAGTGTCTTAATTTTTTCCAATATTAAGAAAGGATCCTTTAGGCAGTTACCTCAAGCACCCAGGGTCTGAGCCGGTGATCCAGCAGCACATCAAAACCCAGGATCTCGAAGCAAGCACTGCCACTGGTGTGGTTGGGGAAGCAAGTGTGGTAATTATGTTTAAGGATGGGGTGAGCCGAGATCAGAACTTTTATTATCACATCTTCAATATCATTCCACATCTTTTCTGTGTTGCAGCAGTTGGACTCCAAGTGTTTATTCAGAGTGGACAACTTTCTGATGGCAGAAAAACAGCACAACTGATTAAGTATAGTAGGACTGGTTATCTTTAAATGTTTAAATACAGGGTGTCTGTCTGTAACTAAAGTTTACATTTTAGACCAATCTTATTTTAGATCAAATTTCAAGAACTGCAAGAAAATACAAAGTATTATCAGTGCAAACCTGTGCGGTGGTAGGTTTAATTTAGGAATAGTTCATCTATATTTTGCCAAAAGATATGTTCAAACATGGAAGCAAACAACAGTACTGTAATAGGTTAAGCGGTTGGTTTAGCTAACTTAAGAAATGTAGACTTTCATGCAAAAGAGCTTTATATTAATGAAAGGATTTGCTAAAGGGCCTTTGGACACCCTGTATATGTACTGTACAGCGTACCGTTTGCTGCCAGTGTCCTCGTCACGGACAAAGTTCTCACTGTGCTTGTTAATGGAATAGTTGGTGAGATGCATGCACACATCCTCCTAGCATTTTGAAGGAGAAAAAGCAAAAATCATAGACAAGAAGACATATACAGCCAATAGAAATCAAGACAGTCAGGTTTTATTGAGAGCAGCCTGCTGATAAAGGTGGCCTTTGAGTAATTTTTTAAAACCGTCTGACAGATTATACCTCACTCAGGTATTTTACTCTCTGTCCAGACTTGGATCTTGGCAGGTGATTAAAAGGTGTGCAACATTTCATATTCTTCAATGTCTTTTTGTTACATGAAAGCATGCTCGTGCAGAATATTTACAGTTCAAAGGGCATAACACTATCAAGTATCACTTTTTTATTATGAAATATGGGGTCATAACTGTTAAAGTGTCTCATTCTTGGACTTTCCTGATTCTTACCACATTACTGTGAGTTGGTTCATTGTATTTTGTGGTGCAGAAGCGAGCCAATCCCTCTTTAAACATGAATATCCTGAAAGGATCGCATGATGTTACCAGTACATAGATCCGCAAGTCAAATTTGTAGCCATCAATTATGAAAGGCTGTGCGGGAATAGAAAACACAGTTAAAATTGGCCTGGCGTGTGTGTAGGTACAATATACTGTGTTTTGGAAACTCACCCTAGAGACGTAAACCTGGCAGATCATATGTTCTCCTGGGGGAATGTCTTTAGTCGATTTAGTGATGAAGATGCCTTTTCCTTGGCAACCTGTATCTGGCTTACAGATGTATGTCTTGCTTTTTTTGGCCCTTGTGTAAGCTTGGAAGTCACTGTAGCTGCAAAATAAAATAAGATTATACAAAGTTAATGTGGTAAAACAGTGTGATATGACAAAAAGAAAATGAAAAATGAAGTTGTGTTACAAAGCACAAACTCACTCTGCAGGAAGGCACCAAGTTCTAGGGAAGATATTGTAATCTTTGGGGAAAAGCTTGACCATCCGGTTCATGTTCCTTGCAAGTAAATCTTTGCGGCAAATCTCACTCATCCCTGGGAAATGATTAATTTTCTGCAAAGGAGAGAAATATTTTTGTGTTGAGAGGTGAAATATTTTATGTGTATACAGACTATTACTATTAATGTTGTATGTCTGTAAAAAGCAGATGATATTCGTGGTGCAGAACTAAATCAGTTCATACACTCAAGAACATACAGCTAAACAGTTACTGCACTAAATTGCATAATTAGATTTTCTATTTCATTGCATGAGCTTAAAATTCATGGAAAAACGGTGGATACTGTGTCAACACATTTGCAAATATTTCATCAAATAAGCACTTGTGGAAGACAGATTTCATATTTCTAAAGCTATTACAGCTTAATTTCCCTGTACAGTAAATGAGAAAACATTAAGTTTGAAGAATTAACTGTATTTTCTGGTGACACTAATGCAGGTTACCTGATAGCGTTTCATATCTTTCACACGGTCTAGTGACACAGAGCAATCAGTCCAGAACAGTGTCCAGTCCTCACCCTCTGCTGCCTCTCTGAGACCATATCTGCGTCCAGCACGGCGCACTGAAAAAGGTGAATGACAAAGAATACTTTTACTGCTTTGAGTCTCAATATTTCTTATTGCACTGCAGGAGAAATAAGCTTTAAGGAGATGCATATAAACGGTAAAACAACACCAGCCCCTATATTATTTTATTGGTTCTTGGCTAGATTCATGCAAATTACTAAAGCTATCTACACAACACACATTCATAATTTCATAATCTCTGAATATAATCATACCACTTTCATATTTGCAGTTGGTGAGGTTGATCCACAGTCATCTGGAAGAGAAGAAAAACAGACAGAAGGACAGACATCTGCTTTGCTGCAAGGTCTTACAGTTTCCTCATTACACTCCTCTTTCGTTCTCAAATGGCGAGGACAAGGGAGAAAACAAAAACTTAAGAGCCTCGAGGACATGTTATGAAGTCGTTACTGTCAAGGAACTCAGTCGGAATATACCTGCAGTGAAAAATAACTGCAGAAGTACAAATGGAGAAACCCAGCAGTAAAGTACCTCTTCTTGATTTTTTTCTTCTTCTTGTTAATGGCTGGAGGGGTGTGGGTGCGTGCTTCAGTTTGGCTGTTGTTCCCTGAGCCCTCTCCCTGCTGTTCAAATTTACGTGCATCATCATCATCATCTCTGTCTGGATTGTCCACAGGTAGACCCATCTTCGATGTGCATAAAAAAAGACAAATGTACTCATTTGATTGTGAACAGGGAACAACATAAAGCTTATATGACAGTAGAGACAAAATATGAATTATGACATTTACTTTTCCAGTAGTGATTCTTGGTACATGTTATGTTTATAATGGGATGTGCTGTACACCCTCACAATGAAACTCAATCAAAGAGAACAAAGTACATGCTGTAACTGCACACATGGAATCATGTTTCCGTTTCCATTTCTCTCATCAGGTGAGTGCTCTGGCTGTCAGTATGCTGTCACACACTAGCATTCAAAGGTTATTGTGGCAGGACGGATACAAATACTTAATAATAGCATGACAATAGCAAGGGGGAAGTAATGATGAGGCTAACATAAGAGAGACGCAGCCAATTCTAATGGCATAAAATAAGTAAGTTATGCTTTTTATTTGCTGTGGTTTAAATTTCACCACACTGAAGAGACTTAGATAACCTCTTCAATTTAAAAGAACAAAATCAACATATGAGGACTAACAGTTGATAGAAATAATTTAGTTAGATAAGTTTTCTGTGGTGTTGTCTCTCTGCACTCTGACCCAAACACAATAGACAGCACTTGTCACGCTAAAGTCTCAGCTGTTACCCTCTGCCTCCTATCTGGTGTCTTGTAGGGTGAAGGTGAGGTCAAGTTGGTAATGATGGTGATCGAATACTTGAGGGGGGAGGCAGAAAGGAGGGACATCCCAGGTACACTGCAGGAGGTTAGGGTGCTAGGTAACAGTATTCTGATCCAATGATCTGGATAATCCTGGCCCCGAACTGTGAGCTTTACACTGGGACGAGACGCCCCACTGACCTCAGCCAGGATACGGTTACCACACGGCAAAGGATTCTCCAAGGCGCTCCCTTGCTGTGCCATAACAGCGGTTATATACATGGAGAATGCCTTTTGTATTTTCAGTCTTAATGAGCAAAGGCTATATTCAGCAAGAGTTACTGTACATTGTTAACAATTAAATGTCACCACATGTCAAACAAAGACAAGATGTTAAAAAAATGTGTTTAAATATTTAAAAAATGCTCTAATTAGAGCTGGAACTAATTACAGAACACAGTCATTCATTATTGATTTATTTCACAAGTACTAGTTCTTTACTGTATAAGATGCCAGTAATAATGTAAGTTTTTTCTGTAAGCCCAGCCAGAAAAGTTATTTGTTTAAATAAACTTTTCAGATTTTTCCAAGTACATTTTTGGTAAATAATTGCAGAACT
Source organism: Ostorhinchus cyanosoma (assembly GCA_029814465.1). Lineage (NCBI taxonomy): Eukaryota > Metazoa > Chordata > Actinopteri > Kurtiformes > Apogonidae > Ostorhinchus > Ostorhinchus cyanosoma. Next base: position 16,809,559 of record JAPTYQ010000012.1, on the reverse strand, counting down.
AACAATCACTCAGGTTGTTTGATTCCAAATTTAACTCGTCTACTGTCAAGTCCCACATGCTGAGAAATCTAACATGGCTGTTACTCACCTGCACTGTTCAGCCTACATTTGGAAGGATAGAAGTTCTGGAAGATGCTGATTGCTCGCTCTCAAACCCTCTGAGATGTAGATTCTCTGGTTCACGAGTCCTTTAAGATGCTGTCACACTGCTCAGCGAACAAACCAATGAGCCACATCTCAGCTTCATGCACCGTTTCCCTCCGAGTCTTAAAAAAAAAAACCACACACACACACACACTAGATTTATATCATCACAAGGATGGCTCAGTTCAGATTGACTTACACTCTGAAGAAACAGGTCCTGCAGTGGATCTGGTGACCAATTAAAAGCTGTGAGGACAAACACCTGATCCTTCTTGACATGATGGAGAGAAAACGAGCAGGGGTACTCAGCAGGGAGGTAGTGGAGAGGGATAATCCCTGATATTTGTTCGCTGAAATAGGAGAAGTACATGTCAGCACCTGTAACTTGTTAAATTTAAATCTGTGCTGAAAAAACACAGCAGCACTGAGTGGTTTTGGTGAACAAGCTGCACGTCGACCTTCTTAGCCAAGTTGAAACAGAGTACCTTCAACTGACTGTGATTGCTGCATTAAAGACATTAAAAATAGAAGATAGGTAGAGAGGAAATTTCATCAAGCACTTGGCAAAACAGAATAGAAAGAAACAGTACTCTGTGGTGTATTTTGCCTTATTGCCATGACAGCTTTGATGAAATCACACAAACAAGTCTGTGTGATAATGCGATGCCAATTCAGTGCAAAGCAACCAAATCTAGTGGTACCCCTAGAGGTGAAGGACTAATCAATTACAGCACTAATTAGTCCCAAGTTTCCAATGTACACTCTTTCACACTTAACGACCTTTCGTCTTTCTTATGTATCAAATGTCTCCTGTTTAGCTTTGCCTGTAGCAGAATTTAGAAATCAGATTAACTGACTCTACATGCATGAGGCATTTAAAAAGCTAGAATTAAACCTTTTATTTGAGAGTACAAAAGACATGCTGACAATAGAATATGTCTGTAGAAACATTACACAACGATATGTCGCACACGCTGTTACAAAAAAGGCAGTGAGCTGCATGTTGGAACTACATATACAGTAGCTGCTGACCTGTACAGGTGGTTTTCCACAAGCAGGTCTGACTTCTTTTTTTTTTCAACAAACAGGCCTTTGTAGAAGCTCCACACTACTTTTTCTCAGCTTTCTATATGGTAAAATATACATATGTGATATAAATATGGAAGAAAAAAGTTAAATCCACCACATTTGATTATCATTAAGAATGGTGTCCTTCAAACATCTGTCTTCGGTGAAAGACAGAATGTCTCACTGTCTGCCATAACAGATTAACTTTATTTAGACCTAAAGGGAAAGTCGTAATCGTGTAAAGCAATAAAATGCGTTATGGATGAAACTGTCTGAGTGTGCCTATTATATTTACAAAAAAAAAATCCAAACAAACCCTGTAGCAGTAGGTGGAGAGCCAAAGTATTCATTTGGCACTTCTAAAGCACCATTAAAATGTTATTATGAGGTGCAATTTAACAATAATGAATGCTTTTTCCTATTCTTCTACATATTATAATGTTTAATCATAATAATTGAATACTTTAAAGGCTTTGTCTACAAGTTCATTCGTCAATAAAAATGAATTCTTCTTCTTCTTCTTTTTTTTTTTGAAAAAATATTTTTACGTTTAAATATTGACTGAACTTTCAGATACTTTAGGCAGGTATGAGGTAGGTTTATTTAATGAGTTACCTAAAGCGACTTATGAGCAGATTCGACTACACGCAGTCTGACTGTACAGTTGCCATGGTAACGGAATGCCGACCTTTCCCTAGCTTAGACAATTTAATGCTAACAACTGTTAGTTTAGGACATCAGCCCCCAACTTTTACACAACCACACACACCGCAGACCAACTATTACCGTCAGGAAACGGTGTGTCCTCCTGCCTCCGACCAGTTACGCTACCCGGGAGGCTTTCTGACGTCTTCGTCGGCGGTTTCTGCTGTCTCGTCTCGACGCACAGCGGGGATGCTAACCCACAATGTAAACATGAATGCACTCCAGTCACGCCTCACGCACGCTCATCTCAGCGATTCCATTCAGAGATGGACCCGCCCTCACTGCAGCGTTAGCCAATCATTAGTCAAAAATTTTAAACATTCTCTTTGATGATTGGTTCTCAGCTCTTTGATAATCAGCCCTATGATCCACAGGTGTATATTTTATTAGAACTTATTATAATCAGGCTATGACACTTAAAACTATTTTTAATTTATAACACTGTGCATACATATATACAGATTATTTTCTGATTATCCTGTCCTATCTTCTGATGAAGATCTGGAGTTGGTCCCCTAGCTCCTTATATGTGTGCTGTGTGCTGATACTAATTTGTAATGTGAATGCTTGTGTGTGTTTATTTGGATGGGTAAAATGTAGAGATCTAATTTCCCAGAATAATCACAGAAGAGGATTAGGTCCAATATATTTAATTTTTATTTTTATTATGAGAAAAGTCAGAATTCTGACTTTAAACTCATAATTCTGACTTTTTCCCCCTCAGAGTTCTGATTTTAAACTCACAATTCTGCCTATTTCTTAGAATTCTGACTTTTTTCTCAGAATGATAATAAATATGTAAATTGGACCTTTTTTTCAGTAGCTCTAATCCTCTTCCGTGGATAATAAAGCAGAGTTTATCCTTAATCTCTTTACAGTCTAATACAATAACTGAACCTGTCACATAGAGGGTATTTTGATTCAAAATACTAAAATCATGGATCCTACACTTAATTTAACCTTAACTACGTAAAGTTACACCACAAGGAGAGCCTCTAACTGGAGAACAGAGTTACAGCTCCCTCTTGCGTTCTTAACGCAACAGGAAGAAGTGATAGGTTGTTTTAAATCTGCACTACATTTCCCATAATACGGTGTAGTCCGTGCGCCCCAATTGCGTTTGTAGATACCTTCACTGACTATGGGAGACATGGGAAAACTTTTTTGTTATGTACACAAATTTATCCATAAATGACTGATCATACCAGTAGCTACAATGACATGGCTTGTTTTAGTTTTATTAAATATTGAAATCAGGCATAAATAAATAGACAGAGGCAAAGAAAGCACAGAGAGGTTTATTAAATCAACAATAGAAGGCTTCGTATTTTTATCTTTTATATTAGCATTAAAAACATAGCATTCGCTGTCATTTAATTTGTTAGTTAATTTTTAGGTACACTAAAGCAGGAGATCAGTGTTGGGCTCGTTTGCCAAAATGTCATGCCGCTTTTAGAAACTTCGAAACGCAACTAACCGAGGAGTCCTTGAAGGCATCATCTGGGTTTACTCGCTGTCGTCCACGGAGAAGCTGTTCTCTGGTGGCTGTGATCCTCACCACCTGCGCTAAACATGTAAGTTCATTTTCTGTAACTATATCACTGTCATTTGAATGTTGTTATTAGTGCCTCTAGTGAAAAATAATTGTGTATCGATGTAAACAAACTTTTTTTTTTCCGGTTTGGCCTTGTCATTTACTTTCAGTTTCTTTATAAGTGCGTATGAGAAAGTGTTTTGGAAAGTTTTTAAAAGATTATATATCAAGTGACAGGCAAATGAAATCGATTTTTATATGAAAAGTACAATGTTTAAAATACATTTAGTGGTGGATTGTCATAAATGTGAAAGTGAAAAAACAAGTGCGCAAAAGGCGAAAAAAAAATGTCAACAATAGCAGGAAGCTGAGATGACTGTGGTCAGTGTGGCTTCAGTCTATGCAGGAAACACCTGTTATTTTCAGTCACTCATTAAATGTTTCATCATCACTGGAGTTGCATTATCCTCTCTTCTTTATGACAGCCCAGCATGGACAGCCCTACTGAAGCTGCGGCTGCAGACCCCATGGCATGCTCCTTCTCCCAGGTCGTGTTCAATGACATCCCTCACTCATACCCCCGTTCAGCCAACGTGACCTGCTGCTACACGCTGACCTCAGCCTTTCAACCCAGCCCCAGGGATTGGGTGGGCATATTTAAGGTGGGTGCACTAAGGTCGAATTTAGATTTAAAGTCTGTGTAAAGCATTGCATTATTTACTTGAAATGTTGTCTGTACAGGTTGGATGGAGCTCAACAAAGGATTATCAGACCTTTGTGTGGGTGGAGCCCTGCCTGGATGTGGTGGGGCAACAGGCAATCACCAAGCAAGCTGCCTTTAAGGGTAAAAGTTTCAGTTTCACAGCAGGTCATGTTTGTGTTGAACACCGAGCAGTGTCACATGTGTAAACTGTTTAATGATAAATAGCCTCTTAAGGCTGTTAAATCTGTTTGTTGGTATTAAACTTACATCTGGCGGCTATTGTTCAAAGACACCTTAAACTGTGCGTCATATACGGCAACTTAATGTTTTGTATGAGTCAAATTTAGTTGCCATTTAGGTAATCCATTTTTCATATTTACTCACAGTTTATACACATCTTGCGACAGTCAAAGCGACATTATAAAGTTGCAGTTTGATTGATATGCTGTAACATAATCAGCACAAAACAGATATTGTGATTTTCATCATCATAAAATGTCAGCTGTCGTTAAGCTCAACCTGCAGAGGTTTGTTCATCAGGTCAAGAAAAAACACTAACAATATAAGAGCAATGAGTTCTGTTTTATTACAATCACCTACAAAATAAATCCACTGAATATACATCTTATCTATATCATAATCCTGGATTGTCTCAGTGTGTGTGTGTGTGTGTGTGTGTGTGTGTGCATGCATGTTTTTAACTGGCCAATTGGTACCTACAGTTGAGGAATAGTCCCATCTCTACATTAACAATCTTGGCAAGTTGATAGGATAGGACTAATATTTTGCAAGATATTAGTCATTTTGGAATACAATAGCCTTACAGTCACGTTGCTCAGTTGACTGGAAGTGCAGTATAATGCTGCATGATGGGAAATGAAGTTAAAAACAGAAATGACACATTTACTAACTTCAGTCCCTAGATATCAGTATGAATATGACCTGCGGTTCCCCACAGGTCAATGCACTAGTAGTTTCATAATTCTGCACACAGCACTAGCCAGTATTTCATTGCCCTTTTTCAGAAAATAGGATACATATTTGTTCTTCTGTTAAAGTTTTACAATATTAACAATGAGAGCATAACTTTGGAATATATTGGAAAGAGAAGCCAAGCATTTTTTTTACACATTGCACAACAATTATGATTTGTCTCTGAGTTTCAAGCCCTTGCCATTCTTGTTCCTGTAGAATATTACCTGCCAAAGGATGATATTGAGTTCTACCAGTTCTGCTACATTGACAGCACAGGCCAAGTGCGAGGAGCGAGCACACCCTTCTGTTTCAAAAATCCAGTGGAGCAGAGTTTGGAGAGCAGCCCAGATGACGACCTTCTGGTTATTACAACACAGGTATCAAATAACAGAGTGAATAAAAGCTAAAATAATGCTGCTCTATAGAAGGGCACACTCAATGAATTGAATACTTATACCAGTCAGTCATGTTGAATATAAGTTAGTGTTAAATGTGTGTTTTTAGAATCTCGTAAAAGACACAACTCTGTATTTTTAATGAAGACGGGTTTGAGTTTGGACTGAAAGGTAAACAATGATTTGTGTTGACTTAATGTGTTTTGTTAACTTAGGAGCAAGTTGAACAGAGTGTCCGAGAGAAAGCTGAACTGATAAAAGAGCTGGATCAGATAAAAGAGGAAAACGAAACCTTAAAGAGCACTCTGAGGAGAGAACAGCAAGAAGTTCAGAACTTAAAGGTCTGCTTATCTTATCATAACTTCTGTAGAATTCTGAACACCTTTGGCCTCGGCTCCATAAAAAAAAGAATCTGTAAATGGAGGTTTGATTTGTTTGTTATAAATGCTGTGTGGTTATTTTTATTTTTTTTACAGGATCAGAATGAACAGAAGGAGCAACAAATGAACAAAACTGTCACAGATATGGATCAAGTTAAGGAAGACAACAAGCAACTGAAAAGCACCTTGGAGGAGCAACTGAAGGAAACTGAGCGCTTGAAGGTTTATTCACAATTTATAGCATCGCATTGTGAAAGCAGTGTCAATGTGAAGACTTAACTTTGATGTAATTACATTCTAGGTAGAGATGATGATCCAAATGACCAAGTCACTGGATCTACAACAACAGAATATACCTGAGCAGAGAGAAATGACTCAAAGCTTCAATCTAGAAGAAGCAGCAAGACAAAATGTAAAAATCATTTTATGAGAGTGCCACAAACAGATTAGTCTGAAATCATTGTTGTTCTGCTTCGTAATTTCTTACCCGGTTGTGTTAAACCTTCAGGAGAAATATGATCGGGCTGTAATGAAGATAAATCAGATGAAGGAAGAGCGCGAGGAGCTGAGGCGGACGATTGATTCTCAAAGTGTGGAGATTGATGGGTAAGTCCTGTCTTTGCATGTTTATGCTTTGAATAGATCTCGACTTTCAGCTCTTAAAAATGACATTTGCATATCATCAACACACACCGTTGTTTTACAGGCTGAAATCTAAACTCAAAGAAGAAGAGAGAGAGCTGTTGAAAATGAAAGACCACATTCAGCTTCTACTGGTAGGCCTGCTCTGTGCTGTGATCGTAAACAAAAAGACCACCAGTGAAAGATCAATGTAACTTCTAACTGTCCTGCCAATAAGTTTCATATAAATATACCGATAATACAATAAATTGGATAACCATAACCAACTTAAAACCTACGTCAGAATATAATCTATGTTAAGATCTGCTTTACCTTCATCAGGTAGACCTTCAGAGCTGTAACAAAGAGAAGGTAAAGTTGTCTTCAGAGATGCAAAAGTTGCAAAGCCTTACACAAAACATGCAGGAGGTCCAGGAGGAGAACCAGACATTACGTAGGTCACTGTCACAGCAGGAAGCCCTCCAGAAGTGTCCCGATGACGATCTGAAGGTGGGAAGGAATAAAAAACCATGCACATATTTTCCTGTTGCTGTTTATGAATTTTTAAAACAGGTGGATAAAGGACTTCTCTTCTTCAGGTCAAGTGTCAGGATCTTCTTTGTCAACTGCAAAAAGCTCAGCAACAGTTGACTGATGAGAGGGAGGAGTCGAGGAAGTTCAGGAGACAAAAGGAGGCCATAGAGCAGGATCTGGGGCAGGCCACGGGGCAGCTCCAGAACATGGTCTCAAAGACGGAAGAGGATACTCGGAAAGTTGACAAACAACAGGTACAACTTACAGAACTTTTATTGGTCAAGATATAAAAGGTATCCTGACTTGTTTTACCTCAGTGGATCTACATAGTTCTTATAATGGCAGATACAATCACCACAGCAGTTTAATGGATTAACTACCTCCATACATACATCCAGTCCGCTTGATATTTCATGAACAGCTCCTTGAGATTTGTTCAACTGGCACAAACATTCAGTTGGAGTCAATAATGAACTTATTAGATTTAAGGTCAAGATTCTCAATAAACATGTTTTTTATCATTACAGTAGTATTTTTATTTTTATTTTTTATTTTTTTTTACAACCTTTATGACAAAATAACAAAGAAATGTGTAATAAGATAAAATCATGACCTGTTCATTTTCTATTCAAAAGGTTAAAAGTCAGCTTTACTGTGACATTATTTTACATAATTAGATCTTAACACAAATATCTGTCCTTGACACGGTACATTTTCAAAACAGTCTCATTACTTTATTGTTAATACATTTAAGGGGGTTATCAAGCATTTTGCATCCCTATCTTAAAAACAAATTCAACCTACATGGATAGCATAATAACACAAACACAAACAACACAACCATTTGGTGGTGTTTGGTGTTAGTGTTGTGGAATAATGTAAGAAGACAAAATAGAGGGAGATGAAGATTTACTGAATGAAATGTCAGTAAAAATGTATACTTTTGCCATTTCTGCTGTGAACAGACATGGATGTAAACTTTTATTTAGTGGTGGTGAGTTCAGTTTTTTGTTTGAACCAACTTTCAGGTTAAGTCTTCAATAGAACTTCTTCCTTGTCATTACTTTGTTTTTGTCAGTTTTGCCTCCTTTGTGATTTTAATATCAAATCAGTTAAGGGTTAAGGAAATGGTTGGTCTGCTTGTTAACATTAGTTTCACTTTCATCTTTCAGTTAATGCTCACAGAAGCATACACAGCCATCGCTGATAAAGACAGTGCCCTTAGGGAGCTGGAAAATGTGGTCAAACTTTTGAGACATGAGATGGAAGAGCTTGCCAATGAAAACCAGGTACATTTACACAAAATCACTTGCAATGAGTCCAATGCAGTGAGTCCCATGGTGATTTTACATTCTCGTTTGTTTCACTGTATTTAGACTCTCAAAAATGATATCGAGCATCTGAGAAGCGCTTATGATGAGTCACATCACAGGCAGCCAGAACCTGTTCATGAAGCGGTTGGCGCCACAGCGAGCGCTCATGAACAACAACAGAACGCACCAGAAGAGTCGCCTCAGTCTGAGAACCTGTATGAGAACATAGGTGAGTTACAGGCCGCTGATGTATTCAAAGCAGAGATCAAAACCAAACAGTGAACAGAGAATATGAGTATGGTAGAAAAATCCACTTCTTTTGCAACGAGGTAGTTTGGTTTGTCTGTGTGCAGAAACAATGTGCTGGATGTCTAAGATAATAAGATATAAATAAAGTGTACTTTTTTTTTAAGATTTTCTAAAAAATTTATGTTGAAAGTGTTTTTTTCTTTTTACAAAATTAGAAAAGTAAACTTACGCTATCAACATTTTTTCATTAGAAATATATTTATATTCAAGACCATGTATGCTTTACATCATACTAAGTAAATAAAATAATTTCCTCAATTTTTTTCCTTGCAGGGAACATTGCAGAACCAGAGGAAGAGGAGGTATGTTACCCTAGTTCAGTATAGAAGTCCAAGATATAATAAATACTCCAAAAGGTTGAATGTCTATCACATACAGTTGCAGAAAAAATTATTAGACCATCAAGTCATCAAAAACAAGGGTTATGCAATCACTTACTAACTCCTGTGTTTATCATGTGACTAAAACAGACAGAAAAGAAAAGATGGAATGCCTAAAAACAGTTTTTGTCAGTACAATGCCATAGATATTGATGTAAGAACTGATGCGATTTTTGTTATCAAGAAAACATGGAAAATGGATAAATATCAGCTCTGAAATTCAACTCTTATGAGCTATTTTTGTTATTATATTTGTCCAAACAAATGTGCCTTTAGTTGTATCGGGCATTAAAATGAACAAGATGTTGAAGAAAACAAGGGAGGTCTAATAATTTTTTCCCTGACTGTAGTTCCTGTGATTCATATCTAAAACATGCAGCTTAAGTTATTTTGTGATGGAAACTTTTACATATTTTGGAAACACTAAGAAGAGCTTTTATGAGAACTTTTAAAAGTAGGAGAAAAGGAAAAGTTGTAATTGTATAAGCAGTCATAATGAGAAAAAAACATTTAGCAACATCGATTTTAAATGGATGTCTGAACTCTAAAGTGATAAACTGATGAAAAAGTCCTTATGGCCTCTCGCTGTCATACCAGGGATGACATATCTGTTTGTTTATTTCTAATGTGGATTTAAAACATAATCCAGGTCATATTTTGTTACCACTTACGATGTCCTGCATCTATTTATATTCCAGCCATGCTTGGTGTGTCGCCACTGCCAAGAGAGCTTCCCTGGCATCACCAAGAGTGAGTTGGATCAACATGAGCAGAGTCACAGAGTGTGTCCCTTCTGTACTATGATTTGTGACAACATGGAGCAGTCTGTCTTCGAAGATCACGTCTACGGCCACGAGTTATAACAACCATACTGGGCCAGAAAGGAGGCTAAATGTCTAAAATTTATGTATATCATTCATGTTGCTTGTTAATAGCTTTTTATTATAAAGGCGATTATAATTTTTAACTTTGTGACTCAATTTCCCACTGTTCCAGGCAGTAATAGGTCCAGTATGGAAAAATAGTCTTAAAATTTGCCTAAATTACATAATCCACAACTGTAAACATGTCTTGAGTTTATTTTCTTAAAATGTCTTATCTTTACATACTGAAATATTCTTAAGTGCAAGTTGTTTTTAAAGTGTTGCATGACATTACCACAAACAAACCAAGTCATGATGTTAGGAAAACCTTAAATTAGTGTCAAGACATTTAAAGTTGATTCTAAATTAGTGACAGCAATGGCCATGAAGTGGGTGTAAAGATTGCAAAGTATTAAAAAGTTGTGAAAATTGTAAGGTTTTCATGAATTGTAAATTAGCTCAAATGTGCAAAAATGGGCTTAAGTATTAATGTGCAATTTAAAAGAAAGCATATACATTAGAACCCATTTATAATAATGAGATCATACTGAATTCATGTTCTTATGAACCCTTTATCAAGTTTTATTTCATTTTAAAACACAGTGTACCTGACAGGATGCTTTGTTGACTTTTGAGGCTGAATCATGTAACAAGTGAATGACTCAAATAATCAAATGTAAATGTATGTTAATGGACACTGTTGACAAAATAAAAATGCAGTTTAACTGGTACAAGGGTGAAAGTTTTTGTACATGGAGAAAATATTTTTACGTCCTGTACATTTAAAATTATGGACCACCCATAAACCATGATCACTTGGATGATGTGACTGCAGTGTAAGGGAAAGCAGGAAACACTATATCTTGCTTTCAGTTACGACCCTGTAATAGTGTAAGTGCTCCAGTTGCATAGATGTTAGTGAGGAGAAGCAGATGAGTCAAGTTTCCCTCCTCGAGTTCAGAATATGATCTCCGAGTGACTTCATTCTGTGAGCCAACTTCATCATGTGAGCTATCCCACCACACATTTTGTTTACAAACAAGTCTCTGAGCTGTCCACAGTCCAAGCCCACCCACGCTCCTTAAGGTGTCATTTGATTGGCCTCCTCTGGCGTGATATCACGGGAAGTCAGCTCTGAGAAGAGAGCAGGCAGCCAGTACTGTGGTTCTCCAGCTGCTTGAGAGTCTAACCAGGCCAGTCCTTCCTTTAGTAGGTGATCCTGCAAACGTGACAACCAAGGTGACGGTTAAAGATCTTCAAATGCATGCTTCTATCCTGGGTTTTAGCTCATTTTTAGTAGATTCTAGTTATAATTTGTCCATGTTCTGATTTCAGAAACCTACATAATCCAAATGTGCCACCACCCCTACTACCATACTGTTTAATACACTACATACACAGTGCTTTCATAATTACATTTTAGCTGCAGTTATCCTCAAAGAAGTGTATAATTGTTATAGCTCTAGTACAGTATAATCTGCAATAAACCATACTCCTATGTATAATCTGTACAATGTCTGTATATATATACACATACATACACACACACACGCTCTCGTGTGCTTTGTTGTACTCCACTCTTGCTGTTATAAATCTGGAATATCCCCTTGTGGGACTAATAAAAGAATATCTGATCTATCTTAGTATAAGCCTAACCATAATTGATTTTCACACAGTACACCTAATGTAGAAAAGTCACTTATTGGCAATGAACACTGAAATATAGGGATAATATTAGAATTAATATGGCTTTTTAGGCATTGTAAATGAAAATTCTAAATTGCATTCCATAAATAAATAACTGAAATACACTGAGAAATTGCTGACTATGACAGTTACTAATAGAAGTTAAGATGCAAAGATGATATTGAAAGAGCACTGGTCAAATCTCAGCTCATTTCATACAGGTGAATGGAGAGCACGTTGGGTAACTTGTTTATTGATACTAAATTTTTTTGACAAACACATCATGTAATCCAGCAGAATATAAAGACAAAGATGCTCACAGATGAAACCTGGATACTGTACAGTCATGTGAAAAGGGAATGAAATAATAGAAACCAGGACAAAGAACTACTTAAACATGCAAATACTCTAACGGTGACCTAGATTACTGTGTTATGTACTTACCAGAACATGTGAAGCCCGTTCTTTCTCCCATTTTAGACTGTCCTTGATCTCACTTACTGTAACGTAGCCCTTCTTCTGCAAATTAAAAAAGAATAGCACTGAAAATACAGAGGTCACTACTACCATCATTTCTACATCACAAAAATCTTGTTATGCATCTTTATTATATATTCATATGTGCATATATTGATCTCTGGAATAAAAGTGATTCCAATGTACCACGACTAAATGTTATTCTTCAACTTAACCCATAAACACCCAAACACTCACTGGCGACCAAAATCATTTACTGATATAAAAAGTTAAATAACTGTTGATCCGTTAAACCTATCAATACATGTAAATAATTGGTGTAAAACACAGTTTGCCATCTTCTCATGGTCATTAGATATGACCCATTTGGGCGTTCAGAGGTTCTGTAGTGAACGTGGAAACACCATCATCTACAATATTGATTCACCAGTAAAACCAATGGATTTAATAAATGAAAGTGAATAGAGACCCTTGTTCTATGTTCAGTTCATGGTATATTTTATGAAAAAGCCACTTTTTCCTCCATTTTCTCTCTTTTTGATATAATGACCTTGAACTTTAATTTGAGCTTTTATGAATATCAATCATGATCAGTAAATGTGGGAAAATACCTGATTTTCCTTTAAGAATGCAAAATACTGACAATGACAGTATAACAAATGGTGATAAATCACTTAAGAAAAGTTAATAATTGAGGAAAAACCATTTGGGAACTGCCACAAAAGTAACACTGGGTCTTTATGGGTTAAGCTGACATAAATCTAAATAATGTAAATCTACGACAAATCCCTCCTATGCTGCTCAGGTTGACAGCAGGTCATGAAAAACACAACTAAGTCACAATGTATTCTCACATAAAAGACTGTGTTACACTATGTCCAAATCTGTAATGTTTACTTCAGAGCTACGCCTCACCTCTGCCAACTGCAGAACTACAGTGTGATCCATGTTGAGCTCTGCTGGGACTGACTGCACTAAATAAGAACCACCAACAGGAATCATCCCAAATCCATTTCCCATCACTTTCAGTTTCTTTATGGCTCTCACCAAGTCGTCTCTGAGAAATACATATTTCAAGGGTTTAACATTCAACACTTACACTTTTAACACAAAGGGATAAAATGAGCCAGACATGATGTTAGAATAAGAAAAGTAGGTAATAACATATTTGTAGTGATTAAAGCTCAGTGTGGATATTCCCATTAATAGTAGAGATGTACAATTAACTGTATCACAATGTCCATCTAGTCAATGATATGATCCCAAAAGGCTGCAATTTAATTAAATGTAAACTGTGTGAAACGACCAAATCAATTTCACACTGTCTCATCACATCAGTGTCTGGTTTTGGACACCAGCTGAAATGGATGGCAACACACATATTGGTAACAACAAAATATGACCTTTTTTAAATGTCTTTTCTTTTGTTGTCTTTTTTACGTGTGTAGTCCCTGTTCATACATATTGTTCCTCTAAAAGATATTAATTCACTGATACTCACTGGCTTACATCTTGAGCATATTTACCCCGTCCTTTGAGTACTCGCTGGTGAAGTTCATCCAGTGTAATAAGCCCTGCAGGGGAAAAAAAATACACACACACACAAATTGTGGCATGTTATATAACTTTCCTGATTAATCATACTAGGGCATTACTTATTCAACAAAACAATACTGAGTTTACCCTTTAAATGTAATTCATTGCAAATACCAAAAACACAAACACAGTGAAAGTGCAAAAAAATACACAACTCCATAATAATAATAATAATAATAATGAACTGGAAATGTACAAATTACAAACCTCCATTTCTGTGTTTCAGGGCAAGGCACACTTCAATGATCTGTACACCAAGCTCATAATAGAAGTCACCTACTCCCAGCATCTCTGACCAAAAACCTTTTCCAGCTGAAGACAGAGAAGAAAAAACATTTTAAAATGTACACTCACTTTTAAAATATATAACCTAACCTCTCTTTCTTAAAAGGAACAATAGCCATTGTATGATCAGGCTGTAAGCTATGGTTATCTGCTTGCTGGCTGACCTTGTTTGATTTACTTGATTTTAGACAGCCTGACAACAATATCTGCATGCTTCAGATAATATCAGCTATTAGATAGATAGATAGATAGATAGATAGATAGATAGATAGATAGATAGATAGATAGATAGATAGATAGATAGATA
>JAPTYQ010000012.1:16772271-16793205 GCA_029814465.1 Ostorhinchus cyanosoma | reverse complement strand
CCCAATAAGATACCATTTTAAGAATGCAGTGCCGACACGTGCACCAATACACAATACTCCTTCTACTACTTCATTTTTATTATATTATATACATCTGATTGTAACCAGTATGTCCGTGATACTACCTAGAAACTGTCCGCCATTATTTCTATGAAAACAATATTTTATCACACACACACACACACACACACACACACACACATATATATATATATATATCTCACAAGTAATTCTCTAATTCATCTGTCCTTTTACTGTTGCCACTTTACTCTGCAACTTTATTCTGGTAGGTGGCTGAAGTTAAGTTTTATTTATTTGTATCTTCAGCCCCTAGTTGTTTGTAGTTATATATTTTCTATTTTTGTATACAGAGACACTGATATGACAAGATTGCACAATCTAAAAAAAATACTGTAATGAAGAGCTTTAAGATAGTTCATCGTGAGTATGATGAAACACGGCAGGTGAAGTCATTCTATACTAATATATCCCTATATAGCCAGAGCCTTTTACGAAGACAATAACAAAAATGCTATACATGATTTCCCACCATCATACAGATGGCATCTCAGCAGGTCATTAATGTGCAGGTCTCAGTGTCTTGGTGTCTGAAAAGAGAAAGCAATTGTATAAATTAAATGCCTTAGAAAATCCACCTATTAAAATCCTCTGGTATGTTCAGAAACATACCTGCTATTTTGTATCTTAGATAGAGCAAGAAATCAACCATTTTACTGCACCACTCTTTTCATGATTTTCCTTATTTCACAGAACAGTGGTTGGGTCAGTAAATCCTCTCCCCAGATACTACTCCTCTCCACATGTCTCAGAGACAGAATGAGACAAAACTATGCAAACAACATTTTTTCTTTCTGTATTATTCTATCAGTGAGAGGTAACCTGAACTGATCACACCAGTTTGACAAGACTGCCTTTTTGCAGGATCAAACATGCCAAAAGAACATGTAACGTGAGAAATAGAAACAAGATGTACATGAATGTTAAAAACCATGCAAATCTCCAATATTTTTCAGACATCATATTATAAAGCAAATAAAAACATGATATATATGTTTTTTCCTAATTGATAAATACAAATTAGTGCTGACATCCCATTACTTCAATTGAGATTTTATTTATTATTTCAACATTTAACCTATGTATACTTGATAAAAGAGCAAATTTAAAGCATTTGCTAGGCTGGTGTCTAATCATCAGGATGAATGTCTACTTACACAAAGGAAGAACTCAAACAACACTTCATGATATCCTTAAGAAAACAAAAGCACAGAATTGTTAAAAATCAAGTGAGAATTTATCAAGGACAATGTAGTCTACACATAAGTACCTTAGATATTTTAGCTTTTCCAAATATTAAAAGAGAAAAGGTGAATGTGTGAGTCAAATAAAATGTCATTAATGTGAAAACGATCTTAAAGTAGACCCATTTTGTATAACCTTTGTGGAGATCGAACAAAAGGACAATGACAAACTCTTGCACTTGTTACCTGCCGCCCTAATGTATACTTTGTACAGATTCTCAGATCTAATATAATTAGGGGAGTAAAAACATTTTAGTTCCACTACATAAAAGCATTAATAACACACATATATGCATGTGACTACTAATAATGCAGTAATAAATGTGGAAAATTAATAGATTTAATTTCTCAAAGTCGAGTTAACAACCCAAGGGAACATTTATGGACCATTAAACTAATGAAAAAATTAGCACTTTAATGGAATATGAAAACTAATGGTTTGTTGATAATACCTTAGACCAGTGGTTCCCAACCCTGGTCCTCGAGAACCCCTATCCTGCATGTTTCAGAGGTTTCCCTCTTCCAACACACCTGACGGTCATTATCAGTCTTCTGCAGATCTTGACGATAGGCTGATCATTTAAATTAGGTGTGTTGGGAGAGGAACACATCTAAAACATGCAGGACAGGGGTCCTCGAGGACCAGGGTTGGGAACCTCTGCCTTCGACAAAAAATATGGGATTAATATTTACTACCAGGACATCTGACTTAAAGTTACCATAGTATAAGGAGAAATAGATTTAACATTTTTCTTTTTTCCCCTCTAAAATTCATTATGGAGCTTTATGCCCTTAAGACGATAGAAAATATCAAAACATTAATAACAAAATGATCAATTTAAGAATATACATACAGTTCTTCAGGAATGAGTAATCTTAGTGTATTTAAATCATCACTCACATATTTGTTGTATTATTTCTAACAATACTTCATGATGTAACAATTATATGACAAATATAGTGGGCATTTTGTCGCCCTCTATTGTTCATCTTGTGATAAAAACGTTCAAAACACAAGAAATGGCTATCCACCAAATTACGCATGCGCAGAAGTCGGCGCTTTAAAACAAGTCTTGAGGAGGGAACATGAAGGCACTTGCAGGTGGACTTGAATTATTAGTCGAGGTAAGCTCCAAATACGTAATTACGTATTAGTAAAATCGGTGCAGCCCAGACTACCCTTGTTACGATATGGTCGCTGCGACTGACTTGCTTTGGAAGTCCGTTTTGTTGCTCAAACTCAGTGGCTAACGATAGCCTGCTAGCTAGCTGTTATTGTTTTTCATGATTTCGCTAGAACCAAAATGGAGGAGATGGCTGCTGCCAGTGTCCTACACAGCCACTCCCGAGTCCTTGTTTGAAGCCCTGCTACTGAAATGTCTACCCAGAAGCTCGGCTGAATTTATTTATACCTAACCTGCATAATACGTCTTAGAAATATCGTCATGCGTGTCAACTGCAGTGCTAATGTAGCTTAGCTTGAATTTCAAAGCCGGCTAACGATTTTAGAAAAGGATGTCCGGGAGCTGGCACTCAATTGATGTTAACGTTAGTTTTCCTCAGGTTGGCATAGTGTTATTTATTTGTGCATGTATGCCCACCTCAAGCACAGTTTGTGCTGTAAGATAAAGCCAAATTTAACATGCCGAGTATGTTTTATTTCCTTTGTTCTGCAGGTTAGCAGCTACTAAGTTTTCATGGGAAGTGGCTGTGGCTGAATTGCGTCGCTGAGGCGTTGCAGAATGAAAAGTCGATGTGCTCGCCATGACTCTGAGGTCGACCCTATTTCCAAATACAGGATTCAAGCATAACAGTGACACCATCGACTTTAACAAAACATATATCGGGACCGCCACTGTGAGTCCAGTAAGCCTCAAGAGGGAGTCCTGTGACTTTGTTATAGATGTTCAAGACGTACAAGGGGGCGAGATCCCGAGCAAATCAAAGGACGTAGACCAGAGTTACATGACAAGCAAAGTTGCCCTCGCTGCCACGATTGCAGAAGTAGTTCAAGGAGACAATAAAACTGTGGGGGTATTGTCCCCTGTCAGACAAATGGGGGGTGAGGGAACCCCAGTGAAAGGTAAACCCCTCTCTATTGGCAATATGGATAACCCTCAGATGGCTTTAAACAATAACCCTAAAGATGCAGGTGCTGAGGATAGTGCAAAAGGAGTTGTCCCTGGAGTTCTTGGGACTGCATCTATTGAACTCTCCTCTGAGGGAAAATGGAGGAACATCAGGAAGACCCCTACCAATCCACACACACAAGCCAACTGCCTCCGACAGATTCTTCTCCTCCAATTGGACCTCATTGAACAACAGCAACAACAACTGCAGTCCAAGGATAAGGAAATAGATGAGCTCAAGGCAGACAAGGAGACAGTATGTCAAATAAAATAATTTCCTTTTCACAAATAGAATAAAATATTGTTTTGATTTAAAAAAAAAAAAAAAAAAAGTGTATCATGTCTGTGAGAAAATAAATGGTTTGGCCATGTCCCCCTTGTTTGCAGCTTCTTGCCCGTATTGAGCGCATGGAGCGTCGCCTGCAGCTCACAAGAAAAGATCCACCACGTGATAAACGTCTCTTTCAGCCCCTGGAACCATGGACCCCTGATAAAGAAGACATGTGGGATCTAGATGTGGAAGAGACTCCACAGCCTAACCCACCCACTCCCCTCTTCAGTCGGGGTGGGAAAGGTCAAAAGAGGTGAATAAACAATTAGAGGTTCAATTCTTTGCTTACCTCAGACGTGTTTTTACATTAACTCAAACCTCAGTGATGTCATATATGTACATCACAATTACTGTGCACATTGAATATCTACTTTTTTCTTATTATTTGTGTCAGAATTCATGATTTAAATATTGTTCCATGTCGTAGGACCAATATACATGTCCACAAAATGAAAATTAAAAGTTTTACATTTTACACACAGGAAATCTTGTTTCGGAGATCCAAAAGCCCAGAAATCACGGGGTAAATGTACCAAACTTAGCCCCCAAAAGTCTGAGATTCAACCCAGCTCTCCCAACCAAAGAGAGCTGCGCAGTAAAGAAACTCCAGAGAAGACTGTGCCGATGAGGTCAGGGGCAGAAAAGGACATTTTGCTCCCCTGCAAAGAGGAGCCTGAGCTGAGCTGTCAGATGGAAGATCTGCCCTTCATGTCAACCACAGAGATGTATCTCTGTTGCTGGAATCAACCTCCTCTCTCCCCTCTGCGTGAGACTTCCCCTAAAAAGGAGGAAGAGGTGGCCAGTGAGTGGACTCCTCATGTAGTACATGATATGCTGATTGTTTGTAAGCCTAATCTATATCCATTATTTAATCACTATATCCTTTAATGTACTGAACACCTTATCCATGAGTAATGGTCTTCACTTTGTGATGTAGTTCCATCCTGGAGGGAAAATTATATCGAGCCCCTGCATACTGACTCGTCCTTTACCCCACCTGAGGTGAGCTGCTATAACAGCTGGAAAAAAGTCAAACAATTTTACCTTTTTAGACCCATATACAAAAGCAGCTAAACCAGCAATATTATGTGAAATTCTCTTCTCATGAAGGTGCTGGATGACAGTGTGTTTCTAAAGCGCCATTTAAAGCTGGAGTTGGATGAGAAGAGGAGAAAAAGGTATGCATCAGTTGATATAAGCTTTTGATCATAAATCATTTGGTACAGTCACATGATGTTATCATATTAAAACGTTTTGACCATGTTTGTTACATGTTATCATTGAGTAATCTAAGGTCTATCCAAACAAGAAATTATGTGGTGAAATAACAATGGTTCATATTGATTAATGAAGGAGTTATGACACAAGGATGTAGTGTCCTCAACTTTTGATTGAAAACTGTGATAAAAAGCTTATTATTATTTGATTTGTAGGAAAGTGCTGTATTCATATGTTTTTCTTTATTTTGTGAATCGTTTTTGTGTTTAGATGGGACATTCAGCGAATTAGAGAACAGCGCATGTTCCAGCGTTTACAGCAACGCATGAACAGGAAGAAAGTTGTCCAAGAGTCTGAGCCGGAGCTTTCATCCTTTTACCCTGACACCGAAGATGGTACATCTACATTGTTTTATAATTGCTGCGGCTGAATAAAATTAGAGTGATGTTTTGAAATGGAACCCAGTGACAGCCAAGATTTTAACTTGATTCTTGTGTTTCTGCCAGTTGAAACTATAGTGATAACGCCTTTCTTGCCTGTGGTTGCATTTGGACGGCCATTACCCAAACTCACTCAACAGTAAGTTGAAAACGTTTTTATTCCTGAGATGATTAATAGGTATCATTTAGTGTAATTTATTGACTTAAAGCAAGAGGTACTTGTTGGATTGGAGATGTTCTTATATACTTGAAGTTAAATGTTTGATAAAATACAAATTGTGTATACAGGGAAAATATCACATGTTGAAAGTTTAGAGAAAGCAATGTTAAAACTGAGTTTGTACTGATGTTTTTAATTGCAAAGTGAAATGTCAAAATGTCCACCTCCTCAGGAACTTTGAGCTGCCTTGGCTGGATGATCGAAGCCGATGCCGCATAGAGGTGCCCAAAAAACACACACCTCATCGGACCTGCCGGAAGTGAAGGCGGAGTGGCTTAAACAGCAGATAGATGCCACTCCATGCTCAGCATTGACGTGACTTGTCTGGGCCAGAGACTGTCACCAGTTGCTATGTATAACTGCTGTCACTTTCACTCTGAGAGAGTAAATGACTCCCCAGTCTCAACATGCCACCACAGAACAGCTGATCTCCTGCAGAATATCAGTGGAGAATGGGAGATAGCTGTGCCAATGGGTGTCCTATATTTGTTTCATATATATACCTCTGAAAGGGAGATGTAAGTGCTTGATGCCACAAGATTTCAGTCCCCTAGTTAGCAGCTATTAAAAATAACTCATCCTTCAGATTGTATTCTACGAACAAAATGTACCAACAGTTATATGCATGTTTTGAGATAGATTTAAAATGCATTTTCTCACTGCTGCACCATCTGAAATTGATTTTCTACATAAATATAGGATTCTTTTTAAAAAATAAGAACATATTTGCACTGTCAAATGACAAGATAAACAGGGGACTTTAATCTTGAGCATTCACTGGTTGCCATTTTGACTGAAAAATAGAGGCTTGAAATGTTTATGATGAGCAATATGGCTATATCCTTGCTCTGGATAGTCATTACATTCATTCTCTCTGCCTAGGTGAAAAAATATCAATCTGACTGTATCGTACTGTGTATTGCCTATATTACTGTTCACACACAACCTCAAAGAAGATCTTATCAATGTTAAGTGTGATAGCAGCTTTTGACCCACACTCAGCATGATTCCATTATAAAAATGCAGTTTACCAGCTTATCAGATATTAAGAAACTAATCTATCACACAAACAATCAAATGATTGTGTTGTTTAATGTGGTTTCATGGAATCGGAGGCACACATACTATTAGGCCGGTGGTAAATTTGATGTGAAACCCAGTGTTCTGTTCCTGTTTTGTTATTTTTTGTGAGTTGCATGGACTCTATTTAGCCGTAAAACATGTCTCAAATAAGATGGTAGCATGGCTTACCTGAGATTGGAGTACCATCTCTGCTCATTGGACTATAAAACTATATTAATTTCTTGAAAGCATGACTTGTGGCTGCTCTGTTCAGTGAGCACTGCTGCTTTCAGCCTGAATAGCCTTATTAAAAGGTGATCTGACAATAGCAGTACATCTTTGATCCTAATTTTCGTGTTTCCAATCTTTCCAATATGCTTATAAGCCAGTAAATATTAGGCAAGTTATGTGTATGCATTGGTCTCTTACGGATGCAGTAAGCTGACGTTCAAAGGAACCATTTTAGACTATGAATAAGCTTTCTAGCTGTAGTTATAGCAGTGTCCAGCAGTATGCTAGTTAACATGCTGCCAATTAATCTCTCTTTGTCTTGGTTACAATCACAGTGATTGATTTCTGCAAAAGTTCCTTTGCTGCATTTGCTTGCCTGTTTCCCATATGATGCAATGGCTTTCTGCGGCTTCAGTACAACTGCCAAGCGTGTGTTCTGGCAGATTTTGGAAATACAGAGTTGATTTTTCTGTACATAGCTCTCAGAAACAAATGTACATAAAACATGGCTGTTATTTTTTTATTATTTAATGTTGAAGTGTTGAGTACATTCAATAATTGTTCTATGATTGTATGTTGACAAATTGACAGTTTTGAAAGTTAAAATTCAGTTTTTGGAATAAAATTAACACACTGATTTGTTTGTTTGTAGTAACTTTTGGATGATTACAGAATGTAAGAGTATAACAACTTAGCCTCAAAAGAAAATTCTTCAGGCACAAAAATGAACAGAACGTGTTATTAGAGACTAACATAATGGTGTCATTCCTACCATGTAGTATATGGACTATATAAAATATACAGTTATTTTACACAACCTAAGGTCCACCACAAATTACCTTCTTTCAACACATAATCAAACACCCAGTTAAATCTGAAAAAAAGTTTATTGAATAAAGAAAAGTAAAATAGGACAGCTAAGAAAAAAAAACAAAACAACCCTTCACTGACCATTTGGTAAGAGTGATCTGAAACGCACACAAACACAGACTTGACAGGCGCTATGGGGCGTGCCCTTCACTGTACATTTGTAAATAGTGATTAGTCTTACATGTTATTGTAAAGTACTGTATACTGTCCTTTTGGTAAAGTTTAACAGAAAAGATAGAGGGATTAAAAACTTTTTGTATACCATCTTCATGTACATCAGGACAGCTGTGACAATGGCCACAAAATAAATCAAAGGTGGAGCGTGAGGATAAGCTGATGTACGAAAAGTTTATCTTCCATAAACTCCGACCATATAAAGAACCCCTCTTGTGATATTACCAACTTTCATTTAAATGTTTTCCATGTAGTGTTACTATTAAATGATAATGTGAAAAGAACAGGCCTTTGGGAGTTAGTATTTACACAAAATGTGAAATAATATTCCACTTTGAGAAATTTGTTTCTTTTGGCAATGTCTTAAATGAGACAAAGATTTGCTAGACATATGAGGGATAAATTACCCCTGTAGGTTGGTTGATAAAACACATAATACACACAATAATACACCTCAAAAAGAAAGCCATAGACCTGTATCACACAGGCCGTTTGATGAAAACAAGCCAATGTTCAACCAGTTATCCTTTCAACAGAACCTAGTCACACAGATCTGAGTACATTTGTATCTGTATTAACACCCTCGCCAACAGTGCACTTGTCTGACAGTTACAGCATGTTCAATCTTTCCGGAGGTTTTTCAGCCGCTCCTCCAGATCAGCGTCTGCGTCAGCCAGGGCAGCTTGGGGCTCGGCCTTCTTTCCAGCCACAGAAAGGCTTCCTCCGGTGGATGGCAGATCTAGAAGGACAACAACGAGGAATGTACCAATATGAACATACCGCACATTATCTGTTTACACTGTTACATGTATGTTTACATTACTACATTTGTACCTTTTTATACTATTTTTTATTTTATTTTACCCTTTCACATAGTATATCTCAGATTTCCATACATTTTTCAATTGCACACTATTTTATATTTTTTAATACATGTCTATATCTTTTGTGTTGTAAATACACTGTTGCTGGCAGAGACCACTTGCAATTTTGTTGCACAACTGGTGTAATGACAATAACGCCAATTCAATTCTATTGCATAAAATGCCCAATGTTTTTCCCCTTATAAATATGCCTTCTAATGAGTATTCCTATAGAGGTGTAGGGTCAAAACACGGTATTCGAAATCTCTCTGACGGGAAATTTTTACTTTTAAATACATTTTTGCTTCACTTGGACCATAAGGAATGATCTAAAAACAGGGAGCTACTTCATATTGAAATAAATGTTGGAATGGCAATTATTTAAAGTTCGCACTCTGACGGGACATTACTGTGTTTTGATCCTGTAATCTTCTCACCCCGTTTCATAAACCTTCATTACTGTCCAGATCACATCACTAATCCATACTCTTACACTGCAGAGCTGGTCCTTCATCATAATAATCATGGGCATAGCACTAAACACACCATCCTGCTGCTGTAAATACTCGCTTTAGTGCCAAATGTCTATCGATCCACTCCTGAAAACTGTCCCTCACCAGTGCACTCATTACTCTGTTTAACCACAGATCAGAAGTATTTCTTTTACATGTATTCAAGTACTGTTTAATTACCTTTTTAGTAGTTTGTACTCTCTCAAGCAGAAAAAAGGTGTAGTTTGTGATTAAATACTTGAAAAATTGACATATTTGTAATAGAAAAAAAATTCATGTTATTTAGTCACAAATAAAATATTTTATCCCTACGTTTAACCCATAGAAAAATTGGCCTGACCAAAATCTCTTCACAATATTGACTCTTTAGGACATAAGCTGTTGATTCTCAAATACTTATTTTTATTTATCTGTCATTAACCCACTGAACTCCTTAATGTTCAATGATTATTTTGATAAATTCATTTAAACAACATTCGTTTCTTAATACTCTGAGGTTTCTTGAATATATGTGGGTTCAGAGTTTGTGATCAGTATGACATGACTCCGACAGAATGCATTCTTTCACATTATAGTGAATAACAAACTGACTAAATCTTCAGTGTTTCTCAGTGTCACTCTCACTATGTTGACAATATCTTTTTGTCATTTAAAAACAAAAAAAATGACAAATATTTCACTTACATTTTCTAAGGGGAGAATTTGTTTTCACATATTTTAAGTGTTTGTGCCATCTATGTGTGACTAATGTTTGCTGTAAACTTAAACGCCCAGATTTTAAACCTTTACAGTGAGGTCCAAGTCTTACAGAGTAGGAGGGAAAATACACACGCACTGTTCATTGTATATGAATGAATAAATGCCTGAAACACTGCAAAGTTAACCTCAATTTAATGTAAATAGAGACACAGCATAAAAACATAAATTGTAGATGGGTTTCCTTACTTGACAGTTCATCGGTCAGTGTTAGACCCAGCTCATCCAGCACTTGGGAAACAATCGCATCACTATAAATTGAAACAGAAACACAGTCACTGAGTCATAAATCTGTTGTGTATAAATAAAAAATTTAAAGAATGCACCAGTTTTGTTTCAGTATTTCACCTCTCCTCCTCATCGTCTTCATCACCCATTGCGTCATCGATAGCGTCGTTCATCATATCCTCTTTCATATCCATGATTTCACTCTGTCTTTCGAACTCCATCATTATCTTTTGGATCTGAGGTAATTTCAGCTATGTACATTGAAAAAAAAGAGATTATTTTCAGAACAGGGGTATTGTTTCTTTTCCTTCCTTTTCAGTTTTGGCTGTCAACCAGTGTTTTTCAGTGAGATAAAATCAGACCTGTCTGTTCATGGTGGCCATGGCTTTGGTGACACCCTTCATAGCCTGTGCCATACTGTTGTTGGACTTGAGTGTCTGTATCTTTAGACTGACTGCTTGGATGTTGGCTCTCATCATGATGAATTTCTTAATGTAGCGTCTTGTTCGAACCAAATCCTTGGCCATAATTTTAACGGCGTCCTGCAATGATTCAATTAAGACAAATCAGTAATCTAAAAACACAAGCCCTGTTCATCATTTATAATTTGTTCTCTCCTCATAAAACAACATTGTCTTTGCCCTTATCTCACCATTTGTCCCTGTTTGGCCATTTTCTTAATGTCAGCAATGATCTTCTTCTCCTGTTGCTCAAGTTTCACTCGCTCTCGGTCCAGTTCTCTTATGGCTCGGCTGAGTGCCCTCTGATTCTGCCGAAGCATCTCCTCCGGAGTCTTCCTCCTCCCAAATAGGAATTCCATCTGTTTGAAAATACCACTGTCAATCCACAGCAAAATGATCCAAAAAAAAATTTACATGTGGGCACAGCTGTTTCTTGTTGCCCTGTGTGATTTTAGGGATTTCAACATAAGAACTGAGAAACTATTAACCCTTTATAGGGCACTCATACAAATACTCTGAAATTCAAAATGTAAACCTTACTGTTATTGGAGGAACTAAGACTTTATTACTTATGATTGATATATATGATATATTGATATGATTTTTTAAATTATTATCATGTAGAAAATCAAGGTCAACAACGTTACCGTATTTGGTTCCTTTCCCATACATGGCAAAAAAATCAAGCAAACAAAAAAACACCTAGTCTAATGTGAAAGGAACATGTATTTTAGAACATTACAACAACATTAGTACCATTACATTATGGTACCTGACAAAGCAGTTACATTAGCTGCTCATGTGGAGGTGGACCTTACAGACCTTGTAGACCACACCTGAGAGATGAGATTGTTGCCTCCCCGTCCTCACTGTAATTGGTGCTGTCATTGTCTTGTAAATGTGAATGTGTGCGAAAATGACCAAAAACAGTCACTTGCCCAGTAAAGGGTTAAGTGTATGATTACTGCATTTTTTGACAATTACAAACAAAACAATCAGTATGTACAACACACAGATCAATCATACTATCATAAAAATATAACTTAAAAAAAATTTAACTTTAATTTAAGGTTATACAGGGTATTAATTGAATAGCAGCAACACCTCTACAATTAAAAATTTACACTAAGAGACTTCTTAAAGGATAATAATACGTCACTAAAACATGTCCTATAGTTAAACTCTTTAAAATAATTTTAATCAACATGTGACTGAAGTGAGTCATCGGTTTTTCTGTACTAGTAATGTGTTGAACAAACCCCGCAGTGACATAATGTTAGATGTTACGTAGTTGAACATTTATGTAAGGATTTACATATGGATCCTACTTTAACCATGATTCCACTGAGTTAAAAATGAAATTAAACCTGAAAATATATGAAGGCGTGACACAGTTTTTTCCATCAGACAGTGTCAAACACGGTGCCAGACACTTTGATTCACTAAATAAATGTCATGTCGCTTGGACTACATTAATAAAGTCTCGGCTATGTGACTAGAGGCCTGCTGTGAATACTTTTGGCTTCTTCTTTCACCCACTCTCAGCTGTTCTCACCCAATCTGGACATCTCCTACAGGTACGAGCGACCAAGCCCCATTATCTACGAACATAAACCGTCACACGTCAGTCATTCACTGCTTTATTCTCACCGTGTATCAAGCCTGTGGTGAGTAGACGGTAATCCAGAAGAAATACGACAGTAAGGTTGTCTCCACCGACTTCAACTCGACAAATTTTGAACGATTATTTGTTTTCTTTCCTGCTCTTCCGCGTTGGAAAAGTTTCACTTCCGGGAAATGACGTCACTGTTACAAATTGTCACCATGGTGTCAAGTTACATCACCAACTAAAACTGCGGTTGTAGCGTCATGGAAAGTTTCAATAATAAATGCCTTTCTTCATTTAATCATTTATCATAGTCATAAAATCAGTAAATAGCCATTGATTTAACTCGTACATTTTTATCAATGAAAGTATCCAATGAAATATAGCTATAAAATGATTATGTACGGATTTTTTTTTTCATTTTTAGTCTATCATATCTACACTTACACATCTCTATAAATAATTATACGAATACATATGATTTGTTTTGTATATTTCATGCTCGAAAACGAGTGAGAAGGAGTAGAAGTTATTTACATCCATCCTAATTCTGTAATCCTATATTCCTTAGCCATAAATTCATTTCATATTGGGTTGTTAAAATACTAATTAAAAAAAATAATTTCGTTTTACTTTTTTTTAATTTATTTAACCACCCAAACCCTTCATACTTTCCAATGGGCAAACAGTGTGCTCTTATTTTTTCGGCTTACCCTTCATTTCCTGTCTTATCTTTGCGGAATTGACGCAGGACTTACCCATGTGCGTACGGTCAACGGGACCTCAAACATTTACAATCTTTGCCTATGGATTATGCTTTGGGAGGACAGATAGGACTTTAACGGTATTTTGTGATCTTTGTGAGGTCAGAAGCGCCTTTCCTCACCTCTAACATGTGGACATTTAGTAACATGCACCAACACAGGTTCCTGCTGTTTCTTGGGAGGAGAGGACTCTACAAACCCGGAGGAGTCGAATCTGTGGCAGCGTATTATCATGATACAGGAAGCCTTCTGGGTCCAGGGAAGAATAGCATCAATCCCGGAGTGAAAAGACGACGCAGGGAATCAGATCAGCAGAAACCTGTTGGATCTAATGGGCGGCACGTCCATGGCAAGTCAACTCAAAAAGTGTGGGAAAATGAGAGGCCACTGTTGAAGAATCCAAACCATAGGAGAGATGGCAGCAGAGTCTCATCTGAACTCAAGAAACTGTCTCTGGAGGACTTCCCTGCTGCACAGATGGAGAAGCCACAAACCCAGCAGTCAGCAGTGGAGTCTAAAGGGCAGAACAATGAGGTTGTTTTTGGTGTCTCTCCTTGCCTCTTGGCTGTTACTCAGGGAAGGAGAAAGATTCATAGGCTATTTGTGAAAGATGGTGAGGCTTCACATAGAGCTTCTGTTTTAAAAGTGTGTGAGGAGGCTCACAAGCGAGGGGTGCCAATCCAATGGGTTAGTAAAAAACATCTGGACAAAATTTCAGGAGGACGTGTACATCAAGGAGTGTGTCTCCAAGCCAGCCCGTTGTATTATCTGGAAGAGGAAAAAGAATTGACACTTAATACAAAAGACCAAAACATCCCTCTGTGGCTCATCCTGGAAGCTATTCAGGACCCGATGAACCTGGGGGCCATTCTGCGTTCCGCCTATTTTCTTGGTGTGGACAGAGTTGCCAGCAGTGTTTCCCACAGCTGTCCATTGTCCCCAGTGGTCAGCAAGGCCAGCTCAGGTGTCATGGAAGTAATGGGAGTTTATGGATACCACAACCTTGGACATATGCTGAAAATGAAAGCGTCACAGGGCTGGGAAATTGTTGGTACAGTCGGAACAGAGTCGGGGGAGTCCCATGTTTCCATAACCCAGTGTTCAGAATTTGAAATGACCAAACCCACATTGTTGTTAATTGGTGGTGAGGGGGAAGGCTTGTCCCCGAGGCTGATGTCTCTGTGCCAAACCCTCATCACCATCCCAGCAGGCAGAGAACTGTGTCCTGGAATAGAATCACTCAATGTGTCTGTAGCTACAGGTGTTCTGCTTCACTCTCTGCTGTTTTCCAGGAGGTGTAAAAGATAGTCACCAATGCTGCAAGGGCTAAGCTTGCAATCCTTTAGCCTCATGAATGTGTTCTTGATACGAGTACATTTTGTGGCGATTGTTTATGTATGATTATTATCGAAACTCTAGAAGAGCACACTGGTTATCCGGGGGATAATGTGAAAACAGTTCCAATCTTTGTCCCTTTTTTATGGATATGCTCTGAAATGTTTTATTTGAAAATGTATCTGTGCATTTTCTTTTGCATAATATCACTATTGGACTCTTGGATGGATGGAGACACAAACAAGCAATGATCATATAACTCCTTCAACAAAGAAAAATATAACAATTAACCTTTGAAATAAAATATGTGATTACATTTCACTTGTACTTGTTTTAAAGTGTTGTATTTTTGTGTCTTGAGTCTACATATGGATATTGTGTAAATAATGCATAAAGTGGGGATTTACAAACCTTTTAAACCAACTTTTACAAGAATTTACACATGATGGCTATATTTACAAATCAGGCTACATTCTAGACTTGTTCGAGTATTTTTAAATTCACATAATTTTGAGGAATTTTAAAGAATAGAGACCCAACTTATCTGTGAATTACTAAAATTAAGCGACAAAAATACATGAGGGGGATGCAGAGTTACACAGCAGACACAACATTACCACCATGTGTGCTTAAGAAAAATATCTTAGTGAGTTTTTCTTGGGGGTTCTCAGTTCAACTGGACTAGTTTAGCTGTTTTGAAAATCCTTCATCTCCCATCCAAGAGACTTCTTCAGTACTAATTATTGGTGGGGGAAATGATTTATAAACCTGCAGGGGGAGTGGTCTGTGTAGATGTTAATCCATATGCTAATGACGTTAAATGGGGTCGTAGAGAGGGTGTGTGTCTGGGGGTAGGGTCGTTGGAGGGTTAGTTTCAGGGTTGTTGATGAGAGGGGTGGGTCATTGTCCAAATCCTTGGGGGGGGGTGCTTGGTTTCAGGTGAGTCCAGGTGTGGAAGGTTGTTAGTTGAAAACTTTGGAAATGTTAATTAAAATGGTGTTTATAAGCTTTTGATAAGTAGTGTCTCAAACCACCACCTCTGTTGAAGGTAAGATTTTCACAATAATGGCATCTTTGACTCCTCTCTCAAACCATTTGTCTTCTCTGGCCAATATCCTAACATAGCTGTCCTCAAAGGAGTGTGCTTTTTTTCCTTCCAAGTGAAGAGGGACTGCGTTGTCTTATCCTGAGGTGGCACCTCTCCTGAGAGACCCACACAAACGGCTACAAAAAGAAAGTTGTAGAAGGTCTGCAAAAGCTGGCGAAAGAAAAATCCATTCTCCAAATGAGGACCTACAGAGATGTCTTAGCGAGTTTTTGAGTAAACCGGAACAGCTGTGGAGCAACTGGAGGAATGAACTCTATTTCCTAAAGATTCCCTCATGCAGAATTGTGAGATGGTGGTTGTGGCGTGTCTAACATGGCTGTTTTGTTTCATTGATATCTGGTGGCTGTGAATAATAATCATTTAATTTGCAGGCAGAGACTGACCTCACAAGATTTTACACATTTACATTTATCCCATATCTATATAATCTGTAAGATGCTCATCCACAAAATCACCTCTATAGACTCCTAAGACTTAGTATGGTTTTCCTGGTTATTTTATTAGATTAGATTAGATTTAGATTACATTAGATTGAATTTTATTGATCCCTTGGGCAGATCCCCTCAGGAAATTAAGGTTCCAGTTGCAGCACAACATTTACAGTTATAAGAACTGGAAGATAGAAAATGTATAAATAATGATTATTTCTTGTCTGGTCCCCTGGACTGATATCACATTTTGTAAGACTAAAAAGAAAATCTGATCATATTTAGAACTGGTCAGAGAGGAAATTTCCCACCTGGTGGCAGTATGCACCAGCAAAGCTCCCAGCCAGTGTCTTTCATGAGAGGGGAAGAAGAGTGGCGCACACAATGCATTGCACGGCTGTGAAGGGTTGTGTCTCCTGATTTTCACGATAAATTTCCAATTCAGTGGAAACTTGTGAAAAGCCAGCCGCGGATTCATTGTATTTTCCTTTGCTTATATTCATACACTGGATTTAGAGGGGGGAAATCGTTGACCGGAAACGTCGGCGAGTGCTCCAACTTCTCCTAAACATTGGATTACACAGTTACGGCTGCATGAAGGAGCTGCCCAGCCCAACGGGGGCTTGGCCGACACCCTCGTTTATGGAAATCGACACCGAGGCTTTAATACGTGGGCCTTGAATTTTTTCTTTATAATGGAGGTGGAACGAAAGAAAAAATTGATGTGAAGAAGCGAGATACTGTTGTTGTACGGGTGCTTGGTTGTACACGGCTGTCGTATTTTCCCTGCTTCCTCAAAAAACAGATTTCTGCGTGTAGCTTAACGTTAGCTGGCTAACAGCTGGATCGGCTAACGTAAGCTAGCTACACTGCTAACGTTACGTCTTTCTTTTGATGTGATACGAATTCAACCATTACTATCGGCCATCAACATTTCGGCAGAAGAAAGATTTGCCCTATTGACTGCGTAATATTAATTAAATATTTGATGTTCTGTCCGGCTCACTGATATCTCTGCACATGCTTTAAGAATATAGTTTTATTCTTAGTATGCTGGGTTAGTATATTGTTGTGTTTCAGGTTAGCTGTATACATGCTATCCAAATGAGCAAAAGCTAATTGCCTGGAATTAAAACTGTCTAAATGTTACCCAGTAGAATCATTTTCTAAGATGGACAGCGCATTTTATATCTTAAATTAGGATTAGGTAATTTCGAACAAAATAGTTTACACACAACGTTAACAAAATCATGTCACGGCAGCCGGTGAGTTAATGTCGCATATCTGGGTTATTGGCCTTGCTAACTGGCTAACTGTTAACATTTTGCTAACAGGCAAATAAATTTGGCAGCGTGTGCAAAAATTAAGAAAATTATAGATGTACGAGTTGTGTAAGTCGATGCCAACGTTGATGTGATTTTCATTTTGAAATTGGTGAAATTGGGATTTGACTTGCTTTGTCAGTAACGTAGACTTGTCTTTTTTGTTTACATGCGTATAACTTATTTGGTTGTCGGTTGAATTTCGTGGTAGCTAGCTAATGTTAGCTCTCTAGACAGTCAGCTATGTCCTGACATTTCTACATATCCTGGATATTTTTGCGTTTCTGTGGATCTATTTTCCGTTTAGACTCATTGAAATGACACTAAAATTTCGCCGAAAGAAAGGCACGGATGCCAATAGACTGTTGTCAAAGGACGGTAAATAATAGCCACTGGTTTCATTAACGCCATTTTAACAGAGGCTCCAGCGAGGGCCTGTGGTGGTGTTTTATTTGTGGTTCGGTGTCTTCCTCACTGAACCAGGACTTGAATAAAGTGCCTTTGGTGTCACTGGAGATAAGATAAGAGGTGCCGTTTGACCATGGAAGGTCCGAGCCGAAGCACTGGATTCAGACAGAGCCGACGGTCCCGTTCACAGCGAGACAGGGAGCGGCGGAGGAGGAGAGTGGACCTGGCTGAGGAACGGGCCACATCCCTGTCCTCAGGCTCCGATCGAGAGGCTTGTGGGACAAACAGTGTCCGGGGTCCCGGGGGTAGAGAATGCCGGCCTGGTTTCGGGAGACACAGGCCTCCGCGCCGGAGGAAGAGGGAATCTGTGTCCTGCGAGGAAGACATCATCGATGGCTTCGCAATTGCAAGCTTTATCAGCTTGGAAGCTTTGGAGGTACGCTCTGCCGTGTGGTTTTATGTTTTTACACACTGTCATTTGGCAATGACGATTCTAAATCTTTACTGTCATTTGTTGAAATGATTTGCATGTATTGACAGGAGTAGGATTGTGTGAGCTCAATAGTTCTCTTGAGATCTTTCCTCACCTCATTTTATGCCACTCTTCCTTAAAGTCAAAGGTGTTAAAAGACTGTAGATTGAACTCCTCAA
The DNA here is from genome assembly GCA_029814465.1 of Ostorhinchus cyanosoma. Lineage (NCBI taxonomy): Eukaryota > Metazoa > Chordata > Actinopteri > Kurtiformes > Apogonidae > Ostorhinchus > Ostorhinchus cyanosoma. The sequence continues at coordinate 16,774,766 of JAPTYQ010000012.1, read as the reverse complement.
CTCTGACACCATTTCTTGCTGGGAGAAAGCAATCCACTCAAACCAACCCCAAACCCCAAGGCATCCCTCTGATGGGTTTTGGAGAGACCTCAATTATTCATGTTCTAATTCTGTGAGGTGTTGATGATCTGCCAAATGGCCATTCAACAGCCATTGAAAAAAAATCAAAGACAAAAGAGACAGTAAAAGACTTATGTATATTACTCTACATCCTCAGTTATTTTCATTAACACAGGGTCAGAAGTCTTAATTTAATGCTCACAGCAAATTTGATAAGTTCATTTGTCATTTCATCAAGACAGGACAGAGAAATAAATTGGCAAGTGGATTCCAAATCCAGGAATTGTTTAAAGTAAATTTTCTGCTATTAATTTAGTTGTAGTGATTAGCACCGTAATTTTAGTGCCTGGTGGGGGTGAAGTGACACCCAGTTTGCAGTTAGTTAAAGAGAAAAAAAAAAGTGTATTGGCTTATTCACAGCCAGATTTTATTTACGTCATTACAGGAAAACAAATCATGTGTCAATAGGTTACTCTGAAAAACCACAATTTTCCCCAGGCAACCAGTTTTCATGAATCAAGTTGTTGAGTAAATGCTAGCAATGATTTTCAGTTATTATCTGAAACTGTTGTCTGACTGAGCAAAATGCTGTATATATCAAATTTGGAAGTATTTACTACTGGAATGTGTCATCTTGGTGTTTTAATTTCTAATTTCTTAACAAATTTCTTACAAATGTATGAAAACCATTTGGCCAAACACCCAAATTTATTCTGTTTTTAAAAAGAATAAAAGAAGTTTAACATTTTTGACAACCAGTATTTTTTCATATAATAGCATGAGGATTAATTACCTGTGAAAAGAAAAATCAGTGTCACAGCTGTTAATTCAGCTTCAAATATTCTTTGTAAGTCATGCATTTTAAGGGTGACACAAGTCTTATGTAAAGAAAGCAGGAAAAATAAATTCATTAAAAACTAAGAAATAACATACAAAACACAACAAAATATTGAAAAACACCATTGATCCGATGGTGGATCCCATGTTGATCAGTACAATTAAAAATGTAATACAAGTTCAATCAAAGCACAATGTGTAAAGTAAATTTGGCATTAATTCCTTTAGAGCCGTTTGTGATCACACAGTGTCTTTAACAACACAAGTATAACTCATAGTTCTTGGCCATACATATATAGAATCTTGATCATAGATATGCCTGCGTGTGTAACCTTTTTTTTCCCTTTTCCTCATCAGATGGACTGCTCTCTGAAGCCCAGTCAGCGCACTGATATGCTTGGAAGAAGGAATAAAGGGAAGAGAGGGCCAGAGGAAAACGGTGGAGGTCCACTCTCTGAGCCTGAGGAAGGAGCCCCTCACAGTTACTCCAGTAGCTGTTGGAACAAGGGTCAAAATAAGAGAAGAAAGATAGATGACCAGGTGAATAGATGGGCCATGAGTCTTGTTATATTCCAGCTTTATGTTTGTACAATTGTTGCCATTGCAATCCTGAACATACGCTTTAAGAAATAACTCTAAAAATACCAAGAGCAGGCATATTCTTTTTAATTGTCCTGCTGGATATTACACAGTTATATGAATTTAATTAACATTACAAAAAAGATAACTGACTGCTTATCATTCTCAGAGATGCAACAGTGAAGCAGTGTTTGTTGTGAGACATTGCTGACTTTGATTAGTAATATACAAAGAAACATTATTATTAGATTACTGTTACCACACTTTAACCAAAATCCATATTCATTGCTGTTCAGTTTCAAAAAGAGATGTAACATTTTCCCCCGAATTTAGAAGGAAATTTAATCATCCTCAAGATCATTGTCTTGTATAACCATCACCTCCTTAAAACTCTTGAACACACAGAGATTCATCAGTAAGGAGTCAGTGCTGATGAGTGTGAAGATCAGTGGAAAAACCATGCAGGAACCCATAACTGTTGATTCATACCTAATCAAATAGTTGTGTTTACCTTTCTGTTATGCTGCTGACCTGTAGCTATATCCTGGCAGTGGAAGATTTAAGAAATGATCTGGTGAAACAGGTTTTCATACACATGTTGACTCAAAATCTAGCAACATTTGCAAACCAATACAATGATAATGTAAGCACATGGGTTTAAGTCTTTTCCTGACAAGGTTTTTTTTTTTTTACATTGACCTGATACTTTTTTATTTCAAAGACCTTTGGAACTAATATTATTTACTGCTTTTCTTCAGGGAATCCCGCTGGAAACTGGTTATATCGTAAGTTCCTTCTATTGTTTTAATAATGTAATTATGTATATGTCTATGTGCTTGCATTCTGTTTTCACTGTAGCAGGGTTGGTGCGACCGAGAGGGTTGCTGCTGCTTGATGCCTAACATCTAACTGTAATTTCCCCTTTGGGGATTAATAAAGTATTATCCTATCCTATCCTAATTGTTCTGCTATAAAATATTAAAGTCTGAACATTATTGTACTCCTCTAACATTTTGCTA
>JAPTYQ010000012.1:16749261-16772171 GCA_029814465.1 Ostorhinchus cyanosoma | reverse complement strand
TATCCTATCCTATCCTAATTGTTCTGCTATAAAATATTAAAGTCTGAACATTATTGTACTCCTCTAACATTTTGCTATGTTCTTTAACTGTTATAAAACTCTCTGCACTGTATATCGTTAGATGAAAAAACCATGAATATATTTTGCTCTCTTTCTTCAGTGTGACACTGAGAGTGATTCAGGGGATAAGGTGTGTATTGCTCATTTGTTAGTCTACCAATAAAGATGCAGTCTTTAAACGTCAGGCAAACATTTACAATTCCTTTTTTACACAACTTCTAGGCTTCTGACAATGACATGGACCCAGTATTCACAGTCAGCACTAGGAAAGGTATGTACAAGACTTTAATCCAGTCCTTTTCTTTTTCCTGCTGCTTCATATGAAACAAACTGGTGTGTCAGACATTAGGGTTATCAAAAGGCTATATTTAGATCTTTTTTGGAAATTAATGGAAAATTAGCTTGGTAGCTTATATAATATTACTTTATGTGTGACATGTTTTTCTTAAACTAGTTGACAAATTTTTGCAAATGCTGAAGTGACCAGAAAATACAGCTTAAGTGAGTGGTCCTCCAACTATACTTTGTCTTCTTAGAATGTGTGCTTTTTAATCTCATACACCCAAAAATTATAATAATTTAGTCAGTAATGAAAGTGGTGTATTTGCAGGTCAGTTGTGTCGGTTTAGTGAGAAATGTCAGTTATTGGGCCTTATTGGGTTCTATTTCTTACGACTGTTACCATTAATTTAAAGAGGTAGAAAATGTGACACTCCTCTCTTCTTGCAGTTGTTGAGCCTCCTCCTTCAAGCATGGGCCCGTCTGTGGGCAAAAACTGCCCTCCCCTACAGGCACGTTGTGGTGGCGTCTCTCGGTTGATGGTGACCCCGAGAGTATCTGGCCTGGAGCGAAGTCAGGAGAAAAGCTTGGAACCTCATTTCCCGGAACCTGTTACTTCTTCTACCTCTTCTGCCTCTTTCTCTTGCCTGCCTTCCCACTCCCCAGTCACAGCCTCAGGCACAGTCCCTCGACCCAACCCCCTCAATGGGAACAGCAGCCGCCACCACCACAACGCCAGCCCCCCACTTTCCAAGCCCAAGCCCTTCCTCACTTTACCTGGACGATCACAACCCATGTACGGCATCAACAGGTCTGTTGAAAAGCAGTTTTATTGTAGTTTTCTCTTTAGTTTTTTTTTTCTGCCTTTTTCAAATTAATCTTTTTTATATAAAATACATTTTTAACTGACGTGTTTGGTGTTTTTCTCGTCAGGAGCAGCACACCAGTCAAACCTGCATCATCTGCTTCAGCTATTGCATCGTCTTCATCCTCCATGCGTCCACCTACGCCCTCCACCAGTGTGTCTCTGCCCTATGTGAGGAGCTCAGGATCCTCAGGGCCTCTACGACCCCCATCACGAGCCAGTTCTGGAGCGCTGTTCACCTCCTCTCCTGGCCTGCCTCCACCTCCACCTCTGCTACAAGGTCCATCCCACTCAGCAAATGCAGGTACAAGCCTAAGGGATCTTACTTTTTACTATTGTTTGAATCTCCAGAGAATAGTCCATTTGGGCTTAAAAACAATTAATTACATCTTTTGGCACTTTACAACAATGACTACTATATTACAAAAATGAACCAAATATAGGCTTCCTCTGGTGGTTGTCTGGGGGTTTTTGAGGAAGTTATGCTTGCACTTCCTTTCATATATTGACATTGCAAGTATTGTATTTACAGTATTAAGCAGTGTTGTCTGTTGTGTTTTACCTAGTATTTTTGTATCTTTCGTACTATCTTTACCTCCTCTCTTTATGCTTCTCTTATGTATTAGTGTATTTTATACTGTGTATTTTATACTGTACATGAAATTGTTTTCTACATGAAATGGGATGTTGCTGCCATTTTGATCAAGACCTGGAGGAAAAGATCTTGTTTTTGAATGCAACCTTCCTGGATGAAAAAATAAAACATTGTACACATTTCTTCCTATCTTGTTAGTAGTTCCCCAACACTGTTCCTCTGCTTGATCTTTGCAACCACAAAATTGAAATTCCCACTTCTTTATTCCACAAGAGCGTGAAGGCAGACGCAGCGTCCCTGGGGCTGAGAATAATTCAGCAGCTGCAGGCCGTTCCACTCCTGGCGGTCCATCAGCATCCAGTTCTACACCTGGATCATCAAGCAGGACGTCTCAGAACCAGCCCAGCATCCCGCCCCTGGCCTTCCAATTCCATCAACACAACCACCAGCATCAACACACGCATACGCATCAACACTTCACGCCTTTCCAGTATCCCCCAGCTACCGCACCACCTCTGGTGAGATACTCTCTACTGTTAAACTGAACATCTGTGTAATACTTGAAATTCTTTCATGACTGGAATGCAGATTGTATCCGGTTTGGAAATGTTTTTAATCCACACAATACTTTTGTCTTTCAGTTTGAGAAGTATGCAGGCAAAATGGAAGGGCTGTATCGACACTCTGTAAGTATTTCATGTTAATTTACTGATTATGTTCATAAAGCTAAAAGGATCTTTAAATCGCAGAAAACACTGAAAATACAGTTAAAGACCTAATTGAATAATTAATGAATAACAAAATGAAAAATGTACATTGTAGCAGTGTATTTGGACAAGTGAATGTGATAATGGAGTGGAATCTTAGATGTTTGTGTGTTTTACTACTTCAGTTCTACCCACAATTCCCGCCGCCCTCAGTGCCGAGTATCCAGCCTGTGATTCCTCCCACTGGGCCTTTCAGCTCCCTGCAAGGAGCATTTCAGCCAAAGGTGAGAGTACCTATTATTTATTTGCATTACTTAGTGCAGGCATTTTATTAGGTCAGTTTGAGGTTAAGTTTCTTACAGTGTTCAAATTCAGGGAAATATATCACTTTATTGAGTTGGGTATCAGGTTTGATATTTGATCAGTTGTCCATGGTATTATATCCCTTTATCTCTGAATGAATTTTGTACATTAACTCATGTTTAAAAGAAATGTTTTCCTAAGCCACATCAGCGATAGCAGTTAAAACAGCTCCTGTGATCCTACATAACTTTACAATGTCGTCTACTGTTAAATCTTTTATTTTTGTTTTTATTTCAAGACTACTGGTTTCAGAAATTACATATTTGCATTTTCACCTCTAAAATTAGAGATGATACAAGAATTTGTGAAATTGTTATCTGTAGTTGTACTTCTGTAAGCTGCCTCAATCCTTTGATATTTTTCTGTCCTGCTAGCTTGTGTTTCATGTAAAAAAAAAAAAAAAAATTATTGACATATGTTAATCACTTACAGCCTTGCACATATCTGTGGTTGTTGCTGATGTGTTGTGCTGTGCTTGACAGCCTCTTGTCCCTCAGGGAACTGGTCCTGATATATCTGCTCGACTTGGGGTTGTGCCTCACCACCTGCAGCCCAAAGACCCAAGGGTAAGCACAGAACCCTTTTCCCAGAAAGACCTTATTTAGACAGAAAGGTTAGACTGAGATGTGCTGCAACATGGGCCTAGTCAGTGCAGTAAAGAGTGCAAAACTATCACTGATGAAGAGTGAGATGTGTTGATTTAATTAAGTGGTTTTACAATTCTTTTCTCTTGTAGCTTACTGATCCATTTGGGACATCGTTGAAAATCAGTAATGTAAGCAAAAACAGATGTTTTGTATCCCTTGGCTCCTCAAAATCTTCAGCCTGTTTTTGCTTTTTCACTGCTTCACTCACTCTTTGCACTAATCTCACTTGTAATCTTCACTGCTACTGGTCTATTCTTTGCCCTTGCACACCCAGTTAGATACTTCAAAAGTTGAAGTTTTCATATATAATGTATTTTGTTGGTCTTCCCTGTAATTTCCTTTCCTTCTAGTGCATTTTTCACTTTTTAATTCCTAAACGTATGCTGAGCACCAGTGAGTAACTTTATCTCCAGCTGGAAAACCCCAGCTTGCGGAGAGGTTAAGCAAGTTCTGTGTGAACAATAGGCAGACAGAACATCTGACTCTGTGTGCAAAGGCCTAAAATTTTTACATGCAAGATTCACAAAATAACATAGTAAAGCCCTTTTTTTGTGTGTGTGTGCAGAAACCAGGAAAATGGTGTGCTATGCATGTGTATGTGGCCTGGATGATTCTAAGCCATCAGAAAAAAGTAAAGGTATGTTTCATTTTTTAAGGTCATCATTTTAAGATTTTCTGTGAATGTGCATTTCTAGAAATGGAACAAAAGAGAAGAGTGAACACAGAAACTCTGATTGAAAATGTCATGAAGTTATTTAAGAGACTGGCAAACTGCTCATCTCTTCCTGTCTTACAGCTAATGCAGGCTGATCCTCACAAGCTGGACTTCCGTAGTGACCTGCTGGCCCGTCTTCCTGGAGCTGGGGGGCTAGGCCCTCTGGGGCCCATAGGAGGAGCCCTGCCTCCAACTCATGACCTGACCAGACCACCCAGTCTATTCTCAGCTACAGGTGCATACTTAAACATGAACATTTTAAAATTTTCAGAGGGTTGAAAAAGTATCTCTTAATTTCGCATGCCGAAAGAGTTATGCAATTGCTAGTGGTTGGTCCCCATAAAAATGCTTTTAGGGTTGTTCCATCCTGATGTTCCTTTTGTAGCACTGCTAGCAGAGTCATAGCATGATGTTTGTTGGAGCATATAAGTAACTGGTTTGAAAACGCATGGCTTTTTAAATACACTCTTTCTTTTCCACAGGTGCAGTTAATCCGTCCTCAGCTCCTTTCATCTCTCCACCAACACCCCACTCTTCTTTCCTCACACCAACACATTTGGGTAAGAATGCTTTAAAAAAGCACCTCTTATGTCACCCAGATCATATTTATCACTTGAATTTGTCTATTCCAGATTTGATTTCAACCTTATTAGAAGTTGGCACATTCATAACTAAAGAGAAAACATTTAAAATTGTTGATCAGATAGGATTTCCTCCTCCTACAAGTCCCTCTTACTGTAGAAATTTGGAAGCTTCACTGCTTTTATTTCAGTGTTAGTTCAGTGTTACTGATGTTTATATGTATGAATACTTTAGATCCATATGGTCGCTCACCACCCTTTACCCCCCTGGGAGCCCTGGGCTCTGGTGCCTTTGGAGGACTTGGCAGCCCAACACTGGGTCAGTGTCTTATCTCTTCTCTTGAATCACATAACAAAAACCATCTTGATTTATTAAACATCTTCATAAAAGCACATTTAGGCTCCACTATAATAAGTTGTCAATGATGTAAATATAGAAAAGTTGACGAGCTACTTTTTAAAAAACAGTTAGGAATGAAGGTGGTGTGGGTGGAAAAAAAAGAGTCCTCCTCCTGTGTGGCAGTATTCATATTTTAATTATGAAATCATGAACGTGTCCATTTGTGTTGGAATGTAAAGTAAGGGTATATTCACACCTGGAAAGTCCTTTGGTCTCATTATTTGGTTCGGACCAAATGCTTACTTTTTTTTTTTTCGCTTGGGTTGAATCACATTCTCATTGCACTTTTTGCTAGTGGACCAAAATTTGTAAACACAAGCATGCATGTGACCAACTGTGCTGGCATTGGACAGAAAAATCAGGGGCGAGGTGAATCAGATACGGTGGATGTTGATGAAAACAAACATCAAGGTCCTACATGACCATTGAGCAAATGTCAATGAGACATTCAGTCTCCTCATTGCTCCATGTCTCTCCATGGCTAATGGCTGCTGATATTAGCCCTGGCTACCCATGCAGCTCGGCTATTTCCAGTTTTGCTGATTACCCACATTGCAACATGGCTATGGTAGCTCGTCGAGCATAAAATGGTACATGGTGCCTTGGTTTGTTTCGGCTTGAGGCCAGTTATATTCACACCAGAAGTGAACCGGTCCAGAGTCCATTCAGAATCAGGTTCACTTATTTGGTTTGAATGAGAGTTCGCATATTTGTATTCACACCTAAAAAAAAAAAAAAAAAAAGTCCGGACTTTCTGGGCAAACAAACTTTGGTCTGGTTGAAATGGACCAAACAAAGTACGTCTAAATACACCCTAAAACACAAATCTCCACATTTCCACTGATGCTCTCTCTACTCAGCTAATGAGAACGTTTGGTGAGCTTTTGCCTTTTACAGTTGCGCAGACCTTGCTTACTTTATTTGTCCATGATGTCTTTTCCAGAGTTTACACACATGGAATAAAGCATTTCACACTACTATATATTCAAGTACATAACCATGCATACACTTTATGCCACAATTGCATTTTCAACCTGGCATCTTCATATCTAAGATGGTTGTAGATGTCACATTTTGCACTTAAGTTTAGTTGTTTTTTTTGTTGTATTGAAGTATGATGAATATTAGTGGTATCTATGTACTGTTTATAGTTGTGATTACCATATATAGCAGTTACTTAGTTTTTTTAAATAAACTGATAAATTTGCACGATATATTTTCATTTACTATATTGTGATTCGTTTTTCCCATTTATTTAGATTTTAACTTGCACTCTTTTTATTGGTCTGCAGCTGGCTCTGTATTTGGCCCTAAAGACTCACCAGCTAGTGTGGTTGGGGGCTTGTCCACCCCCAATCATCACGACCCTTGGAACCGGCTACATGGTGGACCATCTGGGTTCCCTGCCGGTCCCAGCTGGGCTAAAGGAGCTGATAAGAGAGATGACAGGGATCGTGGAAAGGACACTGAGAGAAGAGACATCCCCCACATTAAGGATGAAAAGGACAGGTATGACTTGAGCACTGATCTTCATACAGATGTTTTTTGTAATGTAATTTATGAAATTCAATTTTAATGTTTACTTTTGCAGTAATGCAGTTTTTCTCTGAAATGTTTTGCATGTTCTTTTGACATTCCTTCCTCATTACAAATGCTGTGCCTGTTATGTTTTGTAGAGACAATATGCTGTATGGCCGGCAGCCTGTGAGAATGTCTCCAGTTGGCCCTGCCTTCAAACCCCGCAGTAGCACTCCAGTCTCCCACATTAATGGCCACAGCAGTGCACTGGGTGGAAGCAGTGGGCCTATCGAGGACCTGACACGCAGTTTAAGTAGGGACCGAGATCGGGAGCGAGACAGAGATGGAGACAAGAGACCACTGCCAACAGTGTCTTCAAGGGGGCCTCCCCTTGGCTCTTCATCATTAGTAGCTGACAGGGAAAGACCACGGTCTTCCTCCTCATCTGTGCTTACTACTCCTCCACCTTCCAACCCCTCGGCTCCATCTCCTTTGGACCTGTACCCTCGTTCACTGGCCCCATCAGCACACAGCCACCACAATGAACCCTCACACTCCCAAAGAGAGGGCAACCCCCCTGCTTCCTCTGCAGCTTCTGCCACTGTCTCCTCTTTGTCTCAGGGCAAGAAGTCTGACCGGACCACAACACCAGTTTCCAAACCCCCCCTGCTTCTCCCTCCGGTTAAAGTCAAAGAGGAACGTAAGGAGGAGCCAGAGCATATTCCCATCTCACTGCCACCTCCTATAGCCCACAACCACACCTTTGACCGCCCTAACAGCCATCCACATCACCCTAGTTCTGGTACCCCTTCCTCTTCCTCTCTATCACTGACTCCAACTCCTGGTGTTCCAATCCCACCACCTACTCCAAACCCTTCTTCCCACCAACATCTTTCCCTGCTGGAGCGATCAAGAGCCATTGATGCATATTTGGGGAGTGCAGCGGGTGCTGGAGGATTGATAGTGGGTCCGGGAGCTGAACGTTTTCATCATGGTCCCTCACAAGGACCATCCCAAGGTCCCCACAGCTACACCTGGGACCCCTGGAGAGAGCTGGCTGCTCAGCAGCAGCAGCAGCATCATCATCATCACCATAGAAGAGAGGCCTTGGCACTTCGATCAGACCCTCACCTAGCCCTTCGATCTGATCCGCATCTGGCTCGGCTGCTCCAGCATCAGCGTCTCCTGGAGGCAGAGAGGGTTGCAGCAGTAGCAGCTGCAGCAGCAGCGGCTGCACCTCATCATCCTCCAACATCTACCTCTAATCCCTCCACTTCTGTTGTCCGCCAGGAGTTCAGCCTCATGGCCCATCCTTTTGACCGCCCTCCACAGCTTGGACCGCCTGGAGGTGGGCTTATTGATGAGGAGCAGCGTGCCCAGATCTTGAGGGAAGACTTTGAGAGGGCACGTTACTTTGGGATGCATCCCCACCTCCCGGCTGGCTCTCACCTCTCAAGCCCCTCTCATGCTGCTACTGCCGCTCACCTGGAACAGCTCCACCCGGGCCTGCTATCCCATCCACTCCCTCCAGGAGCCTCTGCTGTTTCCCAGCACCATGCAGGCCTCTACTCACGTCTGGGCCCATTAAACCCACATGTTCCCAATGGTATCCTGGCAAAGACCCCTGCGGGTTTGATGGGAGCTCTGACAGTTGGGGCACCTCCCCCTCTCATTCCGTCCGTAACCAGCCGGTCATCCACTCCTCCCCGCAGTTCAAGACTTGGAGGGGCAGGTGAGCTGGCACTGTACAGTGCTCATAAAGATGGAGAGTCCAGATAGTAGTGGGACAACACTGGAGGAGATTAAGGGAAATGTCAGGATCACTGTGCTGCTCTCAACCACCCACCCCACCTCAATAGGGGCATCTGTGATTGGCTGGAGATGGTAGGGAGGGAAATGCAAGACTCATCAGTGTGATTTCAAAATTATGCCCAATGGTTCTATCAGTGCAATCTAAAGGTACATGGTTTCTGTGCATCCTTGGTGTATTTTTCTTTTATATTGGCTGTTTGTTAATATAGTAATCAACAATGAAAGCTATAAGAAGAGGCAGAGGACAGTTTCTTCATGTCAGGTGAATTATTATCCATGCTCTTAAGCACGCCTTTTTCAGGCAGGTTGGAAATGACTTCAAGAGAGATGGACACTTTGAAAACATTTAAGGGTTCATCCTCTGCTCGGTTAACTCATGGGTTGCTCCTGTAAAGCCCTCTTCTACATAATCAAATCTGATTAGATGTTGTGGACAAGGGCCCAAGAACTACAGTGATAAAGTGGTGCTTTCTAGTTTTGTTTTTGTCTTTTTGTTATTGTGAAAAGACAGATTACTGAAGAGACCATATAAGTTTAGTAAGCATCGTACCTCAGTTTTCTGCTTTACCCAAAAATCAAACCCCAGATCCTCAGCTTCATCACCATGCCTTTGATATGATTTCTTTTGACTTGTTTTTGTTTTCAAATGATGAATGGCGAAATGGACTGTGCTACACTGTGTAAGTAAACACAGTATTTTAGAGCTTCCTGTTACTGTTTCCCAGTCTCCTCTGACTATATGAGCAGGACCAGAATATAGTAGTCTAGAGAAATTGCCTTTGTAATTATTATTCTTAACATTAATTATCTTCTATAATGATAAATATATTCATTGTTATTATGTTATTTGTCATTGTTTCAGGTATCAACCAGTACTCTCTCCCCAGATCGTAACATGTTTTGAGTCACATAAGAGACAAAGCAAATGGCTTGCTTCACAGAAAACTTTTCAGTGCTTGTGAACATTAAGCCGCATCCATTGCAACCTCTGGCCTCTTCAAGGATCTCATCTATGACTATTATAAGAGGCAGGTTTGCCTGTGTGTCATTGGTTGTGTGTGTGTATATCCATCTGGGACTATGGGAGCCTTGTACATTGAACTGTCAAGTTGTTCATCAAGGAAAAAATAAGTTATATACATGGATAAGTGGGACATATGGTGAAAAACAAAACAAAAAAACAACAAAAAAATATAAGGACTTGTGTCAAAGGACAACTAGACAGTGGGTATACTGAGAGGGAAAAGACTGGGTCAATTATTTTAATATGACCATTTTATACCTTTCAAAGCCCTCCCCTAGAGACCACAAAGATTAATTATTAAATGAATCGTTGTTTACTCTGTTGTGTGGGTCTTTTGTTCTGAACCTTTTCTTCATACTATCACATTTTCCACTTAATGAGCAGCTATACTTTGTTGATCTGAATGACTTCATACAAAATTTGACAGAGCTTTTAAGGTTAACAGTTTATTATTCTAAAATGTGTTAACCTTTAAACCAGTAATTCTGTAATAGAAAGATTAAGTTCTGTATGTCATCCTCATTGAGAATCAGTAATGAAAATTAAAGAATGTTGGTGATATGTAGGAATTTGCTCTATTTTTTTCCCCATAAAGGTGAGGAAATAATCCATTCCATGATTAAAATCACATAGACGAAATTAAACAGTAATTAAAACACAACCCACTTGCCTGTGAAGGTGATTTATTTATGCAGCTTAAAAAAAACTTACAATCTGTGCGGAAAAAAATCTATTAAATTGAGCTCTTTAGGTAGACATGATTTACAACGAAGTAATATAAAGATATCTAATGTTTAAACACGTCAAGTATAAAAAAGTATCACATTTTCAAGTGGCGCGCTCTGCCTTATCTCGCGAGATTTCACTGTTCTGTACTTTGTCAGCAGCAGCGATCCTCCACCATTTCGCTGCGTAAAGTCTCCTCCCCGCGACCGCTACATTCTGCGCCGAAACCCAGTCTCTCCCGGTCCGTATTTTAACTTCTTCCTACAGACCTAGTGGTACCTCGTTGGGTACCGGGAGACAGTTTGGATTACTGGCATTACGGATTGAGTACGATTTTACGCGGATGACGGCTCCTTCAACGAGAATTTAGTAAAAGAAAATTGGTCGGAAATTTCAGGTAGGTGGGAACTTAAGATGGCGGCCTTGAGAGGGAGGGGGGCAAGGAGGAAGTAATGGGGGACTTTAAGGGGGTAACGACTAACGAAAGGACACAATAAGATTGCATTTCACTTGGTTGTATCTTCTGATGGTACTGTTTGGAAATAGACTGACAGTATTGTGGAATATGACAGAGCACTGAAATGCAAAGCCACTACACGGAACATATTTCATTAAAAACGTGTTAAACAAACTTAACGACAATTGAACCAGTATTTTCTACCCGTCATTGCATAAGAGCCAACCGTGGGGTACGGTGCCCCCCTAAATCCCCCATATAATCATTGCAAAATTTATATGGAACTTTGTAACATTATTTTTTTGCTCTTTCATAATTTTGACCTGAAAACAGTGGCTTCCGCTGCCTGTAATTGAATAATTTTAATGCATTTATTTTCGCATAAAGAGATTTGACCCCACGCAGTGACGTCACAAATGATTGTCCCCTTCTGTAGCGCATGCAGAAGCGGGTTTTAATGCGACTTTTCAGTTGTTTTGTCTTACTATGAGTACACGTATAAAATTTGGCGATATAAACTGGCTTTTTTGAGCCAAGGCATTACATAACTGCGGGTGGGATGGGGCGCCTGCGCATCCAATGAACGCACCCTACTAACTCTTGTAGCTTGCTAGTTAGCAGGCTTTCCTGTAGTGCCACCCAAGCAGTGTTATTGTAAAAGCTAACGTTAGCTACCCAGCTAACTACCCCAGACAAACCGGCAACGTTTGGCGCTAACGTAAATCACTTAATTGTTTGCCATTTACGTTGAAGACTATTCTAATATTGTGTTTTTAATGCCACTGTCGAAAAAGAATATGAGGACGACATCTATTTGATCTTTTATCTTATTTACGCCGCCGGCGCACGTCTCTTGAATAAAGACACAATTTCCTAAGTGAGATAACGTTATCTACAAGTACCGATAGTTATCACTCTCCACAACGTATAAACATTATATTTAGGTGTCTGAAATGAATGACTGGCGGCCCGCGCTCTTGGTCGCCGGCTGTTAGCTTGAGAGCGCGTGCTGCAGAATTCTTAACATCTTCCTGTGGCGACTGCAGCAAAAGCAACTTGGAGCTAGCCAACGGAGCAGCCTGCTTGTCCTGCTTCTGGGAGTGTGTCTCTTACTGCCTAAAGATGTGAACAACGGCAACAAAATATACCATCCTCAGCTGGCCAGCTTGTTGATTAGCCTAGCCATCTGCGTGTTGATGCTGTTCTCGTGACGTGACATGTTACTCACCCCACACATTGTAATATTTTTGTTTACTAATTGGAAAACTAATGAAAATCATCAGGCTTTATTACTGTCCTGCCAAGACATAGCCAGTAATATGAACATATTGTAGTGTTGCAACTCTAGTGTTTTGCTATATTATAACTTAAAATATATTTGTGAAGTGGATGGACCATTGTACTAAAGTTACTAACATTCCTTTTTTTTGCCTCTTCAGAATATGTGGAGGGGATCCTAATTTCAGCATCCTGGAAGTAGAAAGCACAGAAGATCTGTGTCTCACACCACAGACAGGTGAGAAATTGTTGCTTTCAGATATTTGCCACTTCATAAAGTGTCAGATTAAAGCTGTGACATGCTTAGGTAAATGAAATTTAAGGCTTTGACTTGGTTTGTTTTGTCACATGAAACCCTGGTTAAGATAATTTTTTTTATCTTAGAAGTAGTGGTGAACCATGGCTATTTTCCTGAAAAACAAAAAACAAGTGAGTCGGATGGCTAGTGGGTGGTGAGAATACCATGTCCTGCATTTTGGGAGAAAAAAACAGACAGTCTCCCTTAGAGTTTGTACTTGTGCTGAGATTATTTTCTAGCCTTTGTTCATATTTTAACTTTCAATAAAATATGCATGAGTCAAACACTTTGTTAACCACCTGTTATCCCCCTGCAGGTGCAGTGTGTGGCCGGAGCAGCACAGAGGAACAAAGCTCTGGGGAGGAGGCGGTGCGGCAGCGTGCCTCTCCGGCTGTGGATGTGCTGGGTGGCAACCCCCAGGCTGCACAGAATGTGGCTGGGGTGTCACCTCGGCATGCCCCGCAGCCGGTTGCAGCTGCCCCCCACCCAGTCCCTCCTTTTACCAGTCCGTCCACTGTGCCATTGCTGGAGGGTAAAGACTCTACGTTCCTCAACACGGAGAAAACACCCCCATCCACCTTGCCTAAGACTCTCTCGATCAACGCAAAAGAGAACCTTTCAGAAACAGGACCTACTGCGGAGAGTGTTGCCAACATTGCAGGAACCTTGTCAACATCCTTTACCGAGGACTGTAGTCACTCTCTTGAAATGCAAAGGCTTCCAACACCCCTTTGCCGTCCTGTATCCTCAAACATACAGATCAGCAACACAATGCAAGAGTTGCAATACGGGTCACAAACAAATGAAGAGAAAAGCCACTCAAATAGTCAGACAAACCAGAGTGAACCAGCAAAAGAGGTTGATGGACTTGTGGTTTTCACGGGGTCAAAAGAGAAAAAGTCTGTCACATTGGAATATAGACAAGAGACTGAAGCCGACAAGGAACATGATGGAAAGGAGCACACAGACGGAAATATTATCTCACAACCCCAATCTAAAATCTGTTTCACAGCTTCATTTCCTTCTGTCCCACAGTCAAGTGTTGAATCTAAAGTCCAAGACACCACAGAAATTAGAGCTATGGAGCAAACTGACCACAAACAACTTGGCAGCCAAACCCCACCCTCAAACCCTGCAGAGCAAGAAGGTGGTCGCCAGAACTCAAAATCGCCTCTTCTCACTTTACCCTTATTTAACAAAAACGAGAGGGAACAAACTGACTTGTCAAAATCACAAACTAAAATCATCAGGGAGATCACTGTTGATGCCAGAGAACTACAGAATACAAATTCAGTGGAATCTCTTGAGATTTTTGAGAATGTTGAAAAGGTTGTTGACACTTCTCACAAAGATACGCCTCCAACAGCTGAAGTACTTAAAACCTCGAAGACCGGAGAAATACTTTCTGGATTATGCTCCTCTCCTGGTAACACAAGCTCACTGTCAAGCAGCACATCTGACAGAGGAGATGTTAATGTTCAAATGATCTACCATCGCAATGAAGGTGTGCAAGTGGAGAGTAATGTTAGTCATGACCACCTCATCAACCAACTTCACAATGTTGCTACAATGCAGCCAGAGTGCTCTTCCATACAGGAGACTTTGTCAAAAGTATCCCCTTCCCCTCTTATGGTTGAAACTGGCCTAGTAGTGTCACTGCAGACTAACCAGGTTGTTGAAGCAGGAACATCTTGTCCCTCTGACCAAATTCCCACAACTGAAACGCCACTGATTGCACAGCTTGTGCATTCTACTGATGCTCAAGAAATTGTGGTTGTCAGAGAGGAAGGTCCTGTAAGTGGGCACTGGTCAGAAATGCATTTGAATCCGAGTTACCTGCTTCAGCAGGAAGATGGCAGTGTTTGTGAAGCTGCTATTGTCAATGAGCTGAGCACTGAACTCTCTACTGGACAAACAAAGCTGTATGGGGAATCTGTACAGGCTGATATTGACTTGGAGTCACAGGCTGTGGAAGTGTATGAATTTTGTGGCTTGGTGGAGGAGGTTGCTGAAGAAACGGTATGTGCCAGTAGTAGTTCACAGATACCTCACTCCCCAGGCTATGAGGTGAACTTATTCAATGCATTACTCGACAACGCCGATGATTACACTGTCAAAGAGGACCTAGATTCTCATCTTGAAACATCTATTCATACAGTTAACGAAAGTGACAGTGTCATAATTTCCCAGCAGCCCATACCACCATCGCTGGATACAAATCAAATACAGACTTGCTCTAAAAATAACTCTCATACTTTGTCCTTGCAAAACACAAGTATAGCAACTGTTGGACAGCATTTGATATTAGATGCTACCCAGGCTGTTGAAGTTGCTAACTCAAGTGAGGTTTGTTTAGTTGAAGTAGCTGCTCTTGCATCTAATTCATTCACTGTGGAGCAGGCAGACATCAGTGCACAAACTGTGACACCTTGTTCACAAGCCAGCACAGCAGTCGCAGACCTAACAGATGTGAGTGTTCCTCCTGTGAATCAAACAGATCCTCTAAATCAGGAAGCAGAAGTAACATCGTTATCACTCATATCCCCAGTGCAAGTAGTTACTGGTGAGAACACAGGGACGGACTCATCCATAGCTGTTTCACTGCATGATTTGCTAGTGGAAAACCAGCCATCTCCGAAACAGTCCTCAGGAGTCACTGTTGTAAGTGCCACAAAGCCTGAGGACTGTGTTTCTTCTCATGAAGAGACCAAAGAAACTGCTTCGACAGAGGCTCCATCACAGAATATTGGAAATGTTGTGACCACAGAAACTCAACTGGATACCTTTTGCTCTCCTCCACCTGCTGGTAAAATAGATCCAAAGCTACTTCTCCTTAAACCAGGCGTGACTCCTGTCTTGAAACACCCACGCCCCCTTTTGGCACAGATGTCAAAGGAGCAAAATGCAGCGGGCAACCTGGCCAATGCTCACAGCTCTTGGCCTGATACAGTGTCTCAAGAGTGCCTTTCCCAGACTGTCTCAACAGCAAACTCAAGATGTACGGCTATGACTCAGGCGCAGTGCTCTGTCAGTAAAACTTCTGGAACAACTCCCACCATTCAAATACATCAGCCTGCAATTAGCAGTGAGGTCACAATCCAAATTCATGAAACTGCATCTGTCACCCCTGCAACTTCGAAAAGTGAATCTGACACGGAGGCCTTAGCTGTTTGTGAAACAATTCCTCAATCCCAAATTGTAGACAATACAGATGCCTCCCCACCCAACAAACCTCACAGTGCTAATGTAGTCCTTGCACCTTTGGAAAGGGAAAGTACAGCTATAGTTTCCACGACCTCAAGTGACCCGCTCAACCAGCCTGACTCTTTCCTTGTTGAGGAAGAGAGTGAGGATATGGAGCAGGACGAGACACTTGGAGAAACTGAGCCACAGGAGGCTACTCCAGGACAGGTTAGCAGTGCAGAGGAAGGCAGTGACGAAGACCCTGAGGCTGATAAAACTGAATGTGATGTGGCATCCCCCAGCTCTCCACACAAGGTAAATTTTTATATAGATTAGGAAATAATTGTATAAAAGCATTGTATTGAAGTGCAAAAAAAATAGTGTTCATTCGTTCTAAAGGCAGAAAAATTGTTGAAGTTGAGTTAAAAAATCTTTTTTTGCACCATAACAAATATTTAACGGCTATATTGAAGCAAGACAAGTGGAGATATAAAGTTTTTAACTCCGCATTTTGTCAACTGTTATACTTGAATATTTTTTTAATTTCTGAGAGTTATGTTGGCATGTCTATTATTGCTTCTTTTTATGATTTTACCAGTTATGCATGTAGAAAGCCTGAATTTGATTTAGTCAGTGTTTTTATTATTTAGTTAGATATTTTTAAGTTGGCTGCATGCTAAGCCATGTGTGTTTTCCAGTATGGACAGAGCAGGACAGACAGAAAGGCAGTGTTCCGTAAGGTAAGTGGTGGTTGTCAGACACCCAGATAGGCTCTTTTAGGAGGATATCCACAAGTGCATCTTTGTCAGCCACTGTCACTCGTACTAATGAGGGGGTTTTGACTTGAGGAGGATATTTCTGACTTTTGTCTAATGATGGAAGTTCTGCATGAGTCAATGGCTGATGACCAGTTTTGTAATTCTGAAGCATGATCAGATTTGCTGCTTACTGATTAAGGCTTGTTCTAACCAGTTTCATGCATAGGATATCATTTGAGAATATGTTTTTCAGTCTTCATTTTCAAGATATCCTTCTAAATGTCCTTTTCGTCCTTCACCCTTGGCCTTTAGGTACGACAGTGGATTGCAGACAGGGTTGCAGCGAACTCCTCCCCTGTCTCACCATCAACATCCTCTCCCTACCCTGGTCAGTCATCCAGCGGTGACTGGTCTACTCCACGGAGGGAGAAGGCTTCTCCTCTGAGAGGTCCTCATGGCAAGTTTGTTTCTCCATCCTCTGTTGGCTACAGTTCCTCCTCTTCCCCACCAGATCAGAGTACACCTCAGCGATCCCGCGGGGAGCGTCACACAGACATGGCGGAGTTAGCTAAACATGTAAGTAAGCTTTAATTTATTATTATTATTAACATGGCTCTATTTAACCTCTAAATATTCAACATGAACAAAATGAATTCCACAGTTTTTGTTAACATCATGCTGTCTATCATTTCCTTCGATTTTCCCCATTGGATTGCTAAGAGTAATAAATAATAAATTCAGCACGCAGTAATTGAAATTGCCAAAAACAAAACACTTTTAAATAGTTACAAACTGTAAATTCTGACTTAGGCTTGACAGCAAAGAGCATAACCCCTGGAGATAAGGTGTCATTTAGTATGTTGATGGCATGCTTCTTATAATAAAATAAGTATGCAAGTTATTATGATGAAACAATTACTATATAAATTGGTTTTCTGTAATCTGTTGTTCATCATGGTACTGCTCAATGATCAGTAAAACAAGGTTTCATTTGTAGTTTAAACTGCGTATGACTTGTCACCAATTTTTCATCAAAGCTGTAAAACCCTAGTCATAGCCTAAGTATCACAAATATTTTTGTCTTTCTGTGATTACTCACCTGAATCTCTTCTCATGGTGAATAATTTCAAAGTGTACTCCACCGAAAACAATCCATTTGTTTACAAACAGAGCCAGTAGGTCACTCGGGCAATTTTGGAATTTTGTCGCGACGTGCATTGTGGGAAGCGGAAGTTCATGCAGCCGCAATATGGCCACAGCCATGTCTATAGCTGCAATGGCCTGGCAGGAAAAGCACAGCTGGAGTTCCGCTTTCCACAATGCATGTCGCAACAAATTTTTGAAAATGCCCAAATGACCTACCGGCTCTGTTTGTAAATAAATGGATTGTTTTTGGTGGAGTACATTTTGAAATTATTCACCATAAGGGAAGACATTCAGCTGAGTAGTCACGGAAAGGCAAACGGATTTGTGATACTTAGGCAATGACTTGGGTTTTACAAATTTGATGAAAAATTTATGCCAAAAGTCATACGCAACTTTAATTCTGATTTAAGTTCTAAATCATTGTTGAATTTGAGTTGTCCTTTTGCTCTTTTCTGTCCTTTTCTAATCTACACAAACACAGAGCTGAGAGGTTTTTACTGTTTGTAAATGGCTGGATTTCATCTGTATAATTTTTATGTATTTGTAGAAACTGCAGTGGGTTCTAGACACTTCAGTATATGTAACAGCTCTACAACAGCAGAACTTTTGGGTCATTGCAATATGGTGGCAGACACCTATTGAGTGGAGTGGTTATTGTGTCTAACAGGAAGCGGACATAGAGCATCGAACTCAGGCACTGAAGCGGGAAGGCTTCTGGTCAATGAAGCGTCTCACTCGCCTGACAGAGCCACCTCGACCAAAAGTTCACTGGGACTATTTGTGTGAGGAGATGCAATGGCTTTCTGCAGACTTTGCCCAAGAGAGACGGTGGAAGAGAGGGGTGGCTAGAAAGGTATCACCTTGATTTATTTTTTTTTTAAAAGGGCATTTTTATCATGTATAGAAAGAATCATAAAATTCTGATATTTTTGAAAGTGTATTTTAGCTACGATTAAGTAGCATTAGGTATTGTATATTTTTGCTGACTTCATACTAAAAGAGCTTCTTTGTCACCATTTCTGTCATATTTGCTGCTATTAGGTAGTACGGATGGTTATGCGACACCATGAAGACCTAAGGCAAAAAGAAGAAAAGGCTAAGAGAGATGAACATGCCAAAATCAGGAGAGTTGCTTCTTCTATTGCAAAGGAAGTACGGGCTTTCTGGAGCAGTGTTGAAAAGGTACAGCTGATTCACTAAACTAAGCAAACAAAACATTCTGGTTGTGTTCATCTTTTGAATGTGACATGGTATAGTCAAGGCTTGAATACATGTACACACACACACACACATATATATATATATATATATATATATATATATCACAGTGTTATTATGTACCACTTAAAATGCCAGTAAAGCTCATCAGTTTTTTGTCTTACATCCTTTAAGGTGGTGCAGTACAAACAACAGTCAAGGCTGGAGGAAAAAAGGAAAAAGGCTTTGGACCTTCAGTTGGACTTTATTGTTGGCCAGACAGAAAAATACTCTGATCTCCTCAGTCAGTCTCTTGCACCCACCAGGCCCACTGAAACTGTCCCTGTGACTCCTCAGACATCTCAGGCATCTACTGTTGATGAGGATGGTGAGAAGGTTTTTTTATGTAGAATACCTGCACATTAGAATGAGGCTTACTGTCTCTGTGTTATCACACTGAGACTGCTTTCAAAGCTGAATCACTGGTTCAGATAGGAACGTTGTCATAGCTACTCATTGACTGAATCATTGAAGGTTTTCACATAGGTAAGACGTTTTATTGAAACAGAAAGCTGTTTTTCTGTCAAGGTAATTACATCTTTAAGAGAACTGATTGTTCTCTATTGGAAAAAAATCTTTATTTTCAGTTATCTAAAATAAAAATTTCAAATACTCGTTTGACTTTGAGGATCACTAGTCTAATATTTGTCATTGCATTTAAACATTTGGTGGTTCAACACTTCCTGCATAGTTGCCAAACCTGCCAGACTTGCCTGGAGACCATTTTAATGGTGATAGTTAGTCTGTAGCATTAAGGTGAACAATATCCTAGTTTAAAGGTTTACATAGTCAGAGGAAGTGCAGGCTTTGTTTTATGAGTTACTCCCTCCTTTATTTTATTGTCTAACAAGAAGTGTGATACAAAAGCTACTTGGCCATTAAAATATCTGACTCTATTCCTGTATATAATTTCCACTAGTTTGTTCTTTGTGATGATGAGATCAAAATCAGACATCAAAAATGTTACGTAAACAATTAAAATGCACTTAAGTGACAGCAAGGCTGTATTTTTCCAGTTTTAGAGAGCAGAACAGGGTGGCAAGTGGCTGACATACAATGTTGATATCATGTATTTTTACAACATAAAACAAAGCAGTGTATTAATGCCTTTGTGTCTGCATTTTCATTGTTTCCTGTCAGCACTGGTGGTTTAAGTATATCTATCCTACACTCTGTCTGCAGTGCATTTATTCTAAGTTTAAAAAAGGAGGGAGGGCCAACAATGCAGGTGTGTTTGTGTTACGTTTTTTGTATATTGGCTGTTAAAAAAATTTAAAATCAGGGGGTGTATCCCAAATACCATTTATTCGGCCATCCAATTAATCTGACAGTATCGCTAAAGACATTTCCAGAACAAAAGCATTTCTTTCCTTCATGCAGACAGAGACTTTGAGCCTCCATGTGAGGAGGAGGATGACGAGGAAACCATAGAAGTGGAGGAGCAGCAGGAGGGCAATGATGCTGAGAGCCACCGGAGAGAGATCGAACTGCTGAAGGAGGAGAGCACACTACCTTTGGACCAATTGCTCAGCACCCTCAACCTGCCACAGGTATGTCTGCAAACAAGACTGGACTAAATGGGTATCCAAAAATAAATATTTGTCTACTAATACCACTGATTCCACTGGTAATGCACTATGATTAAACTTTAGAACAGAAAAGTACGACTGGATTATTAGTACAAATGCTTACAAAGATGTTTTCATAGATACCGTGAATGTTTCTATTCATATTCACACAGGATTCAGGGTCAGAGGAAGAATGCTCTGATGAAAGCTCTTCATCAGCAGAGGAGGAAGAGGAGGATAGGGAATTCACTGCCAATGAAGAGGATGGTAAAGTTACTCGATCTTCACCCCGGGTGGAAAATGCCTACCTTTTAGCTAAATCCAAATAGTGTTTCCTTTTTGAAATGCAGTCACGTCTTGGTCAAGAAGTTGGGGATGGAACCATTTTAAAAAGTGAATAATATGCTAGTAATGTTTTTCTCTGTTTACTTCCATTTTAGCTGAGGATGAGGAGGACACCATTGCTGCTCAGGAGAAGGTAGAAGGAAATGTAGATCATGCTGAAGAGTTGGATGACTTAGCCAAAGAAGGTAGATCTTTTTCTTTCATTTTTTGTTTACAAAACCATGGTTTAAACTTTTAAACCCTTGAGACTTGTAACACAGATATATGAAACATTTTCTGTTATTTTGTTTTTATTTGACTGTTATTTTATTGCAGTCAATTGTAAATGCTTTGCCTATCAGGTTAGAGCCTTGTGTAAAAGCAGGAGCAGTAAAGCTGTACCCTGACATTTCTTCTCTCCTTGTAGGCGACATGAGCATTGAGGAACTGCTTGAGAAGTACAAAGGAGCATATACCTCTGACTTTGAGGCACCCTCTGTGTCTGGCTCTAAAGCAAGCTCAGATGAGGAAGTGTCTGGGGATGAGGAGGAGGAGACAGAAGAAGATGAGAGTGATGCAGAAAGCAACACTTCCTCCTCAGGTATATTGCACATGGTTACCCGGCAATGTAAATAATCTAACATGGAGTGTTTTTCAGTCTGACAAGAGTAGAATTATATTTTCAAAAGTAAGAGTTTTACACACAGTCTCTCTTAAATTGTTTTCTCTCAGACTCACCAGGTGACAGTGACGAAGAAGACAGTGAGAAAGATGAACAGAGTGAAGAAGGTGATGATGATGATGACGATTGTGGAGATGAAGGAATGGAGATCTTGCTAAAGGAAGGAGACCATAGCCCAACATCCTCTGGCTCACGGCCAAAGAAGGAAATCAGTCATATTGCTGCTACTGCAGAGAGCCTGCAGCCTAAAGGCTACACCTTGGCCACTACCAAGGTCTGTCTTTTGTTAAAAAAAAAAGTCAAAAACTATGTCTGTCCTCATTTACATATTTAGAAGCTTAAAAGCTACTTTATGTAAGAGCATACATGGAATACTTTTCAATTCTAAACTTACTTTTGCATGCCTCTGTTTAAAAAGGTTAAGACACCCATCCCTTTCCTGCTTCATGGTACATTACGAGAATACCAGCACATTGGTCTAGACTGGTTGGTCACGATGTATGAGAAGAAGCTCAATGGCATTCTGGCTGATGAGATGGGTTTAGGAAAGACCATCCAGACTATTGCTTTGCTTGCTCACCTCGCCTGTGAAAAAGGTAAGACATATGCAACAGTTCCGTGGTATATTAAACAAGCTAAATACTATAAATTGACTGTGATTCAGCTTTTTATATTTTCAACTGCTGATTTGTGTTATGTATTTTTTTTAGGTAACTGGGGCCCTCACCTCATCATTGTGCCCACCAGTGTGATGCTGAACTGGGAGATGGAGTTGAAGCGCTGGTGTCCTGGTTTTAAAATTCTTACATACTTTGGCAGCCAAAAGGAAAGAAAGCTAAAGAGACAGGTAACAAATCAGTTGCTTTGGTATGATTTCTTTCATTTTATCTCAGGCTTTAGGATGTTTTATCTTGATGCTAAGGTGAAAGCTATATTGTTAATTTGAAATTTTATCTTTTGATAGATGATCTACAGTATATTTGAATGTAACTATTCAAAGAAGATACATTTTAAACTTACTCTTCTTTTTATTAGGGTTGGACAAAGCCCAATGCTTTCCATGTGTGCATCACGTCATATAAGTTGGTGCTGCAGGACCATCAGGCATTCAGACGCAAGTCTTGGCGCTACCTGATCTTAGATGAGGCGCAGAACATCAAGAACTTTAAGTCTCAGCGCTGGCAGAGCCTTCTGAACTTCAATAGGTTTGTGGTGCTTTTATTACCCCACCCCTCGAAGGGGAAGCGAGGGTATTGTTTTTGGTTAGTTTTTTTTGTCTGTCAGCAACTTTACGCTAAAACTACTGGACCAATTTCCATGAAATTTTCAGGAAAGGTACAAGGTGGTCCAGAATGAATACATTTTGGTCAATGGTCAAAGGTCAAGATCACCAAAAATGTGTTTTCACAATAAGAGATAGGGCAAATCAGGTAAAACGTTTGCAAGGGGCGTGGTTTATTGTGCCTGACACCACTTGTTGTAGTTGTACTAATGCCTCCTGTTGTCAAGATTAAAGAACACCATTAAGAATTTAAACATACATCTGTGGTCAACAAACTTAAACACACCAGTGAGTTACTTAAAATGGGGTCAATATCATGCATCCACACCCACATAGACCAGCCGGGAATGATCACTCCTTGGCTTGTGTCTGTTGGCTGTTGTCC
>JAPTYQ010000012.1:16716755-16749161 GCA_029814465.1 Ostorhinchus cyanosoma | reverse complement strand
TCAATATCATGCATCCACACCCACATAGACCAGCCGGGAATGATCACTCCTTGGCTTGTGTCTGTTGGCTGTTGTCCCCGTTTGTCATCTTTTCTTATTTAGAGGCTCATTCTGCTGGCTTAGAGTTAATTTTGAGTATGCAGGAAGACATATTTGGCTTTGCAGCCATGTGAGGACTATCCACAAGCATTGAAACATACTTATGTGCTGCACTAAATTTTATCTTTACTTACAGATAGATTTGATAAGACATTTGTATTTGGAGATCTAACTATATTGCTGTATACTGGAAGCGCATTCATTATAGATGTTTCTTTTCATTAACCCAAACAAAGCTATAACTAAGCAAGATCTATAAAATTTCTTACAAATCTTTCCTGCAATGCAAGCTTTCCCTTTAAAACTGGTATTGATTCAGGTTTGTTCCCACCTTCACTTTCTTGATGTCATGTTCATACCTTTTTATACAGGAGGATGAGGTGCCTCAAAGAGTTGTGTAAAAGCTTTGTAGTCTTAAGTAAAATTCTTGTGTCTGACAGTGTCACTATCCTCTTTGAGGAGGAAGCAAATATCTTGCTTTTCTAATTCGTTTGGTGTCAGCAGGTTTGTAGATTTAGGAGCAGTGATAGTGAAGGATAATGACTCTCGCTTGTCAATATATTGCATCTCTCCAGGCTTTCATGGAATAAAAACATTGTAGTTCCACAGTGAACATAATTTATGGAGTTCTTCTGCAGTACAAGTTTGAAAGCCAGCATTCATGCAGAAAGCTAATGACCAATAATTAGTGTGTCTGCAGAAATTAAGTTGAAATCTAAAGAAATGCACAAACATTATTTTTGTGACAATTTAAAACATCTGTGATGGGTAAAAGATCCTCAGTGGGCTCTATGCACAGCCCCACTACTTTCTGAACTTAAAGCAGCACCTTTATTTCCTGTCTTTCATTACTGGACACACTGATTAATCCAGGTGCCTGCTACTTCTTGTTACTACTGTGGTCAGGAACACCTGGATTAATCTGTGTGTCCAGTAATGAAAGACAGCAAATAAAGAAGCTACCTTAAGTTCAGGAAGTAGTGGGGCTGTGCACAGAGCCCATTGCTGTCCTGTTCTGGACAGAGGCTTGTGTGCATTTTGATTTCACAATTTTCCATTTTGTAACAGACCATCTGGATCAGGTAAAAAAAAAAAAAAAAGGTCTTCACACAGCAGGCACTGGATAGCACTTTTTAGGCAATTAAAAAAACTGTTTCTGTGCAAATGAGGTAATTTAATTTCTCAGTCAAATAGTTTTTTAAATTTGGGTGTTTGTTATATTGTTACGACCAATATGGTGGTTCGTATGAGCCTGTTTGACTTTTTTTTTTTTTTTTGTTAAAAATTATTAGTTATTCCTGTGCTTTTCACATCATTTCACAAGCATGCTTTTGAGAAATTGATGTTGGTTCAATATTGAAATGTGTACTGAGTAGCAAATAGTCATGTTCCAACAAGTAGTGATTAATGGAATCACTTTTCTGTCTCTGTTGTGCATCTGAGCACAGTGGGAGCAAGAATTAAGTGGATGCCAGTCTGTCATCTGTAAGACTATGCTTGTCACAAAAAGTCAGTGTGAATTCAGCTGTGGAATACATACTGTCATTCAGGATTAGCCTGTGTTATGGCCCTTAGTGGCCTGTAATTGCACCCCCCAAAGTATACTGGGGCAAGAAACTGTTAATACATAAGCAATTGTGGTGGTTGGATAGATAGGTTGATCAGCCATCATCAGGTATTTTCACACAGCTTTACAAAACTCAATATTTTTTCCCCCAGGAGGTGCACATGCTTTGTCTTACATGTAAATCATCAGTCATTGACTGTGTTTACAGAGAAAACAGAATGACGCAGCATTTAAGTCCATCCATGGAGAGTTGCATGATCAGTACAGATACAAAACATTGGTGTATATCAGATTTTAAAAAGGTTCTTCCACTTATACACTGATCAGGCTCCTCTTCATTTGGATATTTTATAATGAACCATCTCTGAAATGAATTTGTCTGAAATGTGCTTTTTGTTCGTCATCTGTTATTGCAATTTAAAAGTTGGCATGATTGTCTAATCATTTATATTATGTTTGTCCATCACAGCCATAGGCGACTCCTGCTGACAGGAACCCCACTGCAGAACAGCCTGATGGAGCTGTGGTCTCTGATGCACTTCCTCATGCCCCATGTCTTCCAGTCCCACCGTGAATTCAAAGAATGGTTCTCTAACCCACTGACGGGAATGATTGAGGGCAGTCAGGAGTACAATGAAGGCCTGGTCAAGCGGCTTCACAAGGTACTGAGGCCCTTCCTACTCAGAAGGATCAAAGCTGATGTGGAGAAGCAGATGCCCAAGAAATATGAGCACGTGGTGCGCTGTCGCTTATCTAAGAGACAGCGTTTTCTCTACGATGATTTCATGGCACAGGCCTCGTAAGTAATGAAAATATTGTTTAAATGAATATCACTGAAGTGACTATAATACAGATATTGTCTAAACATTGGTACTTGTACATGCATATGTATGTTCAAAGTTTAATAATGAAGCATTATTTCTGGATGAAGTAAATGGCGTAAATTCAGTATTTGCCTTTATGTCATCGTTATTAATTTTAAGATGTAAATTATTCTCCAAGAATATTTTTACTACTAGTATTCATGTTACTGATTTGATGTCTCAGTATATTATGTTTTGTTTGTCATTCACAGGACGCGGGAAACTCTTGCCAGTGGGCACTTCATGTCGGTGATTAACATCTTAATGCAGCTCCGTAAAGTGTGCAACCACCCTAACCTGTTTGATCCCCGTCCGATCCAGTCACCTTTTATCACACAGCCCATTGTTTTCCAAACGGCTTCCTTGGTGAATGATGCCCTGGAGGTCTCCCCTTTAAAGGTAAGCATTAAAGGGGAATATTAATAAAGCTTCTTTTGTGTCATTTTCTAAAGGAAAATCCAGCCTGTTTTTTCTAATGGGGAAAAATGTTATTGTTTCATTAGCGCTGTGACCTATCCATTTTTGACCTTGTTGGTCTGGAGGGCCGTGTGTCTCGGTACCAGGCAGACATCTTCCTGCCCCGTCATAAAGTCAGCCGCCAACTAATCCAAGAGATTGTGGACTCTCCAGAACCACCTCCAAGACCTAAACCAGTTCGCATGAAAGTCAACAGGTCTGCAAAACATCTGTCAATTGTTTTATTAACCTGTCATATTACTGACAATTATGCATACTCTGATATTGACAAAAGACTTTAATGTTTAGTTGTTTAGTGTGTCATGTGTTCTTCATATCTCTCCATTAGGATGTTCCAACCTCCTCCTAAAGGTGACAATCGGCCAGTCCTGCTGATGAACAAACCTACCTGCCCTGTGTCCCCCGCTACTCAGATCCCCAAACCTCCTCCAGTTACTGAAGTCACGTCAACTACTGCATCGGCTCCTGTTGTTCAACAAGGTGAGTGAAACTCTAAATATTCTGAGTAAAAAGGCACTCGAGACAAAAAGCATAAAAATTATTAAAATAATTTGAAATTCTTCCATATTCAACCTAACACCTGCATTTTTAATGTGACATAAAATATAACACTTCTGCGATTATTTAAATATTCATAGTTGTACTAGTAGTTACTGGTTGTCATACCTTTCATTTCTCATTTTTTAAGTCCCATTTCTTACTCCTCCAGTGGTCTGTTCAGTAGCACCCACACCTCCTCCACGCCCCTCAATCCACCCCACTGCTCAGACTGCAGTGAGGTCCAGTACTCCTAAACCAATGCTGACTGTACGGCCGCCCTCCACACCCTGCACACCAGGCATTCCAGCTCATCCGAGTCCAAACCCCAGCAATGTCATGCCCCAGAGAGTTCTGCTTAGTCCAGATATGCAAGCTAGACTGCCATGTAAGTACATACCTGTATTCTTTCAAGAGCATGTAAGGTGTAGTAGTAAATCTAGTCATGTCTCTAACACATATTCCTTTTTCTTTACCTTCCAAAGCGGGTGAGGTAGTGAGCATAGCTCAGCTTGCCTCTTTAGCTGGACGACCTGTGTCATCATGCCAGGGAAGTAAACCTGTCACCTTCCAGCTTCAGGGCAACAAGCTGACTTTGTCTGGAGCCCAGATCCACCAAGTACCTGCAGCTTCTCCACGCCAAGTTCAAGGTCAGTGAAAGACATGTCTTGCACTGAAGTATAGTTTAGGGTTGTCGCAGAGTCTTAAAAAGTCTTAAAACCCTTGAATTTACAAATATGCATTTAATACCTTAAAAGGAGTCTTTAAAAGCTATTAAATTTGATATTGTAGGTCTTAAGTCATGTTGCCATAAACTTGTTCACTATATTATGGTTAATGTGTGTGGGGAAATGTCCAAACAAGAAAGAAAGTAACATTAGTCTACTCAGTTCCACCTGTTCCAACCTAACAATTTACATCAAAATTAGGAATCAGTTATCATTAACTTTGCAGCCCCCAGTGAGAAATGATCACAGAACATTCTGTTCTGTGTACAGTATGTATGCAATATTCAGTCTCTGCTGATGTCAATTGTACTAACTTATTGGTGTCACATTTTTTTGCCAGGAAGGATGTGCAATGGGCATTAAATCCTGTTCTGAGTAGTCTTAAAAGTCTTAAATTTAACTTGTAGGAACCCTAATGGTAGATATAGTAATATTGCAGAAGTGAGTGCCCCCCCCCCCTTTATTTGTTCTTTCCTTTTTTTTTATGCAAAAAACACAGATGGATAATTGACTACCCTAATAGGGTCGTTCCATACCAGTTCACCAGTTTACTCATGGATTTTCTAAGGAAATAAAATCAAATGAAAATGTTTCTAAAGTATTCCTAATTTTATACATTGAACTATAATTGTATTCTGGTAAAAAATTACCTTTGTTCATTTAAAGACGTTGTTGTCACTGCAGACCGTACTAAAGGGTGCCTAATTCACTGATTTCTTATATTGCAGGTAATGTGATGCACCTGGTATCCAGCGGGGTGCAGCACCACCTCATTAGCCAACCTGCCCAGGTGACTGTGCAGACCACAGCCAACACACACCCTGTGAACACCACCTCTCCTGCTCCCTCTGCAAATCGGCTGCCTCAAAATGCCTCGTCACAAGGTTTTTCACTACCTCCTTATATTACTATTTTTACTGTTATTTTCAAGAAAGGTCTGGTCAAGGACAAGAAAAACCCTTCTGACAGGAGGAATGATACCCTTTGCCGGGAAATAGTTGTGTTGTTATTATTATTATTTTTACACTTTGCACATTTAAATTTTTCCAGTGCCCCCTTCCATGGTGAGCAGCTCTGGAGTTGTGAAGATCGTTGTGCGTCAATCAGCAGGCAAGGAGGGCGGGCCTGTGCCCACCCTGGCAGTGGCCCCTTCCCCTCGTGTTGTTCCTCAGGCATCCCCTTCACTACACCCTGACTCCAGCACACCTCCTGTCAGAAACACTGCTCCTCTACAGATTACCCAGCGTACCCCTGGCCCTGCTACTGCCACCTACACTATAGCTCCACCCAGACACCCTAGCTCTACCCCAAATCAGCCCCAACCCCCTCGCCCTGTCTTGAAAGTAGTGCAGCCTCCCTCATCAAGCACAGAGCAGCCAGGTGAGAAAAGGAGCATGAGCTGTGATTTTGAGTTATAATTAATGACAGTATGTTAACCTGAAAAACAGAGTTGTGTTGGAGAGCGCTTCTAACTCATCTGCATTTTTCTTTGCATGCATCCAAGACAAAATTCTTTTGATTTGCTTTGGGTACAAGTTTTCCATTTAAAGTGTTTTAGACTTTGATAATCTGACGTGAATTATGCTGACGACATTTATCTGGTGTGTCAAGTAGGTAAAATAATTTGTCATCACTCAATAGATGTAACTAAGAAGCATTTTAACATTTAGAATTGGTGAGCGTAATTCAATCATAAAGTAATGTGGACTGCAGGATGTAGCTATAACAGGGATGGTTCCTCACCCTGCTCCCTCTCTTCTGTCCTTTCCTCAGCTTCAGTCCAGGCAACAGTTACATCGTCTGCATCCAAGTCTTCTGCAGCACCACGTGACAATAGCAGCAACAGCAGTCAAACAGCACTTCCTGCGAAGGCAAGGCCCACTACAGGTGCAAAAGCTTATCCTCAAAGCAGGAAAGTGCCCCGCCCACCCCCTCGCTCTCCATTCTACATGGTAAGAAATGTATTAACACAACTAATCATATTTAGATTTAGTAACTAGTTTCACCTCTGCATATTTAAGATTATATGCATCACTGGATTACTTGGATGTGTAAAACAACCTTAACAACAGTATCATATATAATTTTCTTAATGTTATAACTTTATTACCCAACAGTCATGGCTGGCAGAAAGCCAGAAACAACAACAAAACAGCAAACTGGATTTCATCTCGCAAGTTAACGAGCGACACTGTGGGGCAAAGCCTGTGTATGGCCTGGAAGTTTTGAACTTTTTGACATTTCTCCATGGACCCCATCTCTCTCCAGCCCCTCTGAACCCCCTCTCTCAAGGAGAGTGGGGTAGATCAGGTCACAGCAGCTGTCTGTTTGCACAGACGCAAAACAAAAACTACTATTGGTTTCAAAGTCACTCTGTAAGAGAGGTCATTCACAGCATTGAGGAGAGATTGGAGCTGCTCACAGACATTATCGACAGGTAACTGATTTTAATTACTAAAGGGTTGACATGTTTCCTTGGATAAAGGAGTATAAACTAAAAGGAAAGACAATATTTTCCTTAATTTCCTTCATTCTTTTGTGCTTGTTACTAGGTTTACATTTGTGATACCCCCAGTGGAGGCTCCCCTGATCTCCATGCACTGCTGTCATCCCCCACCCTCTCAGAGCCACAAACAAACTGTCTTCAGCTCTATGCTCTCAGCTCAAATTGCTCCCCTCACTCGCAGTCTTCACCGTGTCCAGTGTAACATGAGGACTCAGTTTCCAGACTTGAGACTCATACAGTATGATTGTGGTAAGTATTCAAGGTGCTTAAAGTGAAGCAACACCAAGGGCAGGAACACTACGATAACATTAATGTCTTTCTACAATTTTCTACACAAAACTACTTGTACTGCAAGATGGTTCTCTAAAACTGTATCTGCCTTTAATATTTTTTCCTCAAATAGGTAAGTTGCAGACACTCCACACTTTGCTGCGAAAGCTTAAGACAGGAGGCCACAGGGTGTTGATCTTCACTCAGATGACACGCATGTTAGATGTATTGGAGCAGTTCTTGAACTACCATGGACACATCTACCTCCGCCTGGATGGTAGTACCCGTGTAGAGCAGAGACAGGTTTGTACTGAGCATTTGAAGAAGTCATGTAAAATTTAATTTTACTTTTTAAAATTATTTTACAGAAAATCTTTCATTTTTCCTAGTTTTTCTTCTGTCTTTAGTATCTGCAATGTCAAAGTAATAAAAAGAAGAAAAAAAAGATTATCATTGGACGAACTCTAGCTAGTCTGCCATTTTTTATGTTTATATTCTTACTTTCCAACAGGCCCTTATGGAGCGATTCAATGCAGATCGACGTATCTTCTGCTTCATTCTGTCAACTCGCAGTGGAGGCGTAGGAGTAAACCTGACTGGGGCTGACACAGTCGTTTTCTATGACAGCGACTGGAACCCAACCATGGATGCCCAAGCACAGGACCGTTGTCACCGCATTGGCCAGACCCGAGATGTTCACATCTACAGGTAATAGAACTGCTGCAGACTCGGGATTGAAATGAGATTAGGAAGCTAATTATAAATTGGTACAAACAACAAATTGGTGCATTTATATGCAGTCAGAGTATACAGTTAGATGTACCAGAGACATTATATCTTTAGGCCCAATCATCCTAGAAAGAGATTAAGCCTCATTGTTACCTTCATGTATTCTGAAATGATATTTGGTTTACACTGCTTAACACCCCACAAGCAACAATACAGGAACTGTCTTATTTTTCTGTTTTAGGCTAATCAGTGAACGCACTGTAGAGGAGAACATTTTAAAGAAAGCCAACCAAAAGAGGATGCTTGGAGATATGGCTATTGAAGGGGGAAATTTTACCACTGCCTTCTTCAAACAGGTAGAATTTTACACGATTTCCACTCTCTTTAACATATATATTTCCTGGCAGTTAAAGTTCGTATAAATGTACACAGTAAAAAAACTTTTAAATTGAATGGAATGCATCATTTTCTTTATCTCTCTTGACTATTTTTTTATTTTTATTTTTTTTTTATTTCTTGTGCAACTGTCCTCTTCAATGTGTGATTAAGTATTCTGTGACACCTCATTTTAACACTGTTTCTCAGCAAACCATCCGAGAGCTGTTTGATGTGAATGATGGGGAGAAGAGGGAGATGGCAGTAGAGTTATCTGTGCCCCAGGCTGATGAGGAGGAGGCTGTCAACAAACAAAGCACCACCATTCTGGAGCAGGTTAGATGAATCACATGGGAAAGTCACACAGAAATATGATGTGTATTTAACATCAGAGTATAGATGTTTATATGGAAGAAATAAACTATGCAGTAAAATTTTATGATTTTTCTGATCCATTTTTGAAAAAAAAAACTTTCAGGCCTTGTGTCGTGCAGAGGATGAGGAAGACATCGTAGCAGCCTCACAGGCCAAAGCAGAGCAAGTAGCAGAACTAGCGGAGTTCAATGAGAACATACCACTGGATGATGGAGGTGAACAAGAGGAGGTGGAAGAGCTCTCCAAAGCAGAGCAGGAAATTGCTGCTTTGGTTGAGCAGGTGAGGAATTGGTCTTGAAACTAAATTTGAAATTCTTAATACAGCATCAATTTTGACCTCCTGAATAACCGCAGTTTCTCAAATATGAGTTACCCAAAATTGTTTTTATGGACAGTTGTCAGATAACAGGTTATTTTCACAAATGTTTACATTTGTTATTTTGTTGATTGTGCAGTGTTCTCTTAGCTACATGCAAAATGTTAAAGCACCCTATTTCTCATCTTCCACTAGCTCACCCCTATTGAGAGGTATGCCATGAACTTCCTGGAAGCTTCACTGGAAGACGTGTGCAAAGAAGAGCTTAAGCAAGCTGAAGTAAGACCACATATTAAGATATTTCATAACTGAGATGCACAATGTAACAGAATCATTAAAAAATATTAGAGATCACCAATTTGCAGATATGATGGGTTTGTTTTTTGGTGGTTTTTAAACTTAACTTTATAACTCCACAACTGAGGGAAAAAATGTTTTTTCTTGTTTAGGAGCAGGTTGAGGCTGCCAGGAAAGGCCTGGATCAGGCAAAGGAGGAGGGCCTCAAGCTGCATGCTTCCTCTGATGAGGATGAAGATGATTTCTTGTCACCACCAGCTTCGGTTGAGCCTAC
Organism: Ostorhinchus cyanosoma; assembly: GCA_029814465.1. Lineage (NCBI taxonomy): Eukaryota > Metazoa > Chordata > Actinopteri > Kurtiformes > Apogonidae > Ostorhinchus > Ostorhinchus cyanosoma. The sequence goes on along the minus strand of JAPTYQ010000012.1, from coordinate 16,739,748 downwards.
TCAGCCAACTCCAGCCCGCCGTGGTCGCAGACCTAAGGACAGGGACAAGGAGAAGACTGTCACCTCCACAAGAATGAGTGGTCGGTTGCGTGGAGCCTCTCCTGATACAGAACCTGAGCCGACTACCCCTAGAGAAGTGCCTGAAAGACATCGCTTTGGTCTGAGAGGAAGAGGAGCTGCCAAAGACACTGGTACTGGGCCTGCTACTCCACTCCGCACGGAGCATCACAGAAGCTCATCCACCAGGCTCCAAGAGTCCTCCAAATCTTCAAAAGCTTCATCCCCTGCCAGAGATCATCAGACTGTTAAAACGAGATCTCTACCAAACCGCTCCCATCCAAGTCCAGTGCCTTCCCCTCCTACAAGCTCTCCTCCTGGGAATAAACAACATTCTGCTGTGGAGATTGACAGCAAGATTTCCAAAGCAGGGAAAGAGGCTGATGATGAAACTGAAAGACAAATGTCAGAGTCTTTATTAGAGTCTGGCTGCCCAGTTGAACAGCAAGCAAAAGATGACGAAGGAAAAGAGCAAACAATTTCTCCCCCCTCCACCAGTTCACGATCACCTCGTAAGCGCCAGTCAGCAGATGTTGAAGTCCTGAAGGGACTTGTTGAAGATTCTCCTTCAGCCAAAGTCCTACGAAAACTTCCAGGAAGGCTGGTAACAGTGGTGGAAGAGAAGGAACCAAGAAAGAGAAAGAGGAGAGGAAGTGGCACTGGAGCTGGAGGGTCTTCTGAGGAGGCGACTTTAGAGGAACATGCAGCCACACCTGATGAACCAAGCAAAGACAATACATCTCCAAGTCCTGACAGCAAAACTAAAGAGACTGTTGCAAAAGCTCCTCAAGACCAAGACTCTACTCCTGCTGTTTGTCCCACTCACCTACAGCCTGTTAGAAGTTACCCCCCCTACTCTCCACCTCATCTTTCTCCAGACATGCCAGTGTTGAGAAACCTCCCTGTACGGCGCAGGGTGGAAACTGAATTTCGCATGGCTGCCCAGCTGGGAGAACAGCAGCATAGAGGCAGGGGCGGTAATCAGGCCAAAAAAACAGACTGCAAAGAAGCCGCTACAAGTTCTACAGACTCAAATGTGAATTCCCTCACAACACCTTTGAAACGAAAAAGGGGCAGGCCCCCTAAGACTCCACCTAGAATAACTGACCCTGACCAAATGGCAAGCTCTTCTCCACAACCCACCTCGCCAAGTGAAGAAGGGAATCCCCCACTTTCCCCAAAACGCAAGAGGGGTCGACCCAGCAAAGATTCTACATCATTGCCAGACACTGATGGTACAGAACAGACTTCTAAAACAGAAACTACCAGTATTGATGTATCTGACACAAATTTAAACACTGAAGCTTGCACAGAACAAATGGATACATCACCTAATGAGCCTGAGAATCCTGTTGCTGTCAGCACAAGTTGGGCTCAGTCTACCAAAGCTGAGGAATCAGACGTAAAGTCTGAGGTATCAGCCTCAAATCCAAATGAAGCCTTTGCAACAAAAATGGATCAAATAGACATGCCAGTCCAAGCCTCTAGCCAATCACCTACTGCACCTTCACTCCAGATGACTACACACGTTCCTGATACTATGTCCGCATTAGTCTCAGCTGAAGCTGTTACTTCACCTCTGGCAGTTACTGGCCTTGGAACAACATCTGCCCAAGTTTCTTCTTTACCTTCTCTCACAGTTTCCACTCCTGCAACCATATCAGTTGCTGGCACTGCCACTATTGCAACTATATCTGCATCAACCAGTGCTGATTCTGCAACCACTGCAGGCATTGCTATTTCAGTAACTTCTAAAGCTTCTGATGAGCCAAAAGTTGCATCTTGTGTAGCAGCGTACACAGCAGGCCCAGAACCTGCCACCACCACAGCAGTTCCCTCTGTAGTTGCTACTATTCCCACCAAACCATACACTCTTTTAACCTTGGACTCTGTCAGTGCAGTTCCACCAAAAGGCCCTATTACAATAATCACAACAGCTACAACGACTTCAGAAGCAGAAAGCCTTACTCCAACTATCCGCACTGCAGTGAAATCAATCTCAACAGGTAAAACATTTCCTGTAAAGGACTTGCCACAGACCACTGCTCTGCCATCTACAACCTCTGTCCTAAACACTGTAACCTTCACCTCACCCACCACCCAGAAATTTACTAGTATTACTACATCATCACCAAAATCAGTATCACAGCCCTCACCTACAACAGCAACTTCAGTAAAACCAGTACAAACAAATCCATCATTTCCAAATTCAACCAACACCAGTGCTGTGTCAACACCAGTAACAGCAGTTACATTACCTGTAGTAAATACTGTTCAAACATCCCAAACAAGGACAGCTACCAAAGTAACTAAACAAGTCACAACCCCCCAAATGTCAAAAAGTGTGGAACACACAACACAGGCAGCAAATGTCAGAGAGGCTGATTTCTCCAGAGTTACATTGCCTTCGCCAGGTTCAATATGCACTACTTCACCATCAACAGTGTCTGAAAGTGTAACCACAACATCAGAGGCAAAGACAGTACAAACAGAGGGAGGGAAATCTATCCCCATAGCCCAGGAAATGGCTCATTCAGGAGGCGGTTCCAAACAAACTACACCTGCTTCCCCTGTAGCAGCTGTAGAAAAAACTGATACCATCACCACAGTAAAAACTTCAATAGGTGGTATACCAGCTCCACTAACTCCTGTCATCTCAGCTACGTCATCCTCAACTAAACCACATGCTACAAATGTGACAACCACACTGCTGTCACCTACCACTTCTTTGCTGGTGACAACAGCAGCTGGCACTGCAAAGACAGTTGCAGTTGTTAGTACCACCCAAAGCTCTCAACTCATCTCTCCCTCAGTACAAGAATCTCCATCTACAGTTGTTTCCTCAGATGTGCCCACACCACAAAAGACAGAGAATCCACCCACGGTACCAACCACTGCACCATCTGTGGCCTTGAGTAACAAGCCCAGTTTGGAGAAGCAGTCTCAAGGGGGAACATCCACAACTGATGACTCTGATAAAGGAACAAAAATGGAAGTAGATACCTTAGAGCTTGGTGTAAAGAGCAACAAAGGGGTGGATGGAAAAATGCAGGATATTTCTGAGTCTCAACCCAAAAGGAGAACAGAGATTATCTCTGAGACAAAAGACACAGAGCCTGGAAACGAGATAGTGGATGGAACTACTAAAACTACAGCTATTCCTCAGAAAGTAGAACCCAAGCAACAAATGGTGGAAGAAGGAATTGCAGATGAGAAAAGTATCATCCAGAAAAGGCCCCTCAGTCGCCAGAGTAGTCAGGAGTCCACTCGCTCTTCTTCGCCATCATCTGGATGTTCTACATCTACCCTTACTCGTCATGCTCATCACAAGAAAACTTATGAGAATAGACATGCTGCAAAGAGGAGGCGAGTAGATATCACCTCTGAAGCAGCTAAGGAAGAGAAAAATGAAGAGGATAAGGAAAAGGATGAGAACAGAGAGGACAGTGAGAAAGAACACAAAACTACCTCTCAGAGAAGACGTTCCAGATCTTCCTCTTCCTCCTCTGACTCTGACTCAAGTGAAAGCAGGAAAGAACACCGGTTGACCCGCTCGGCAAAAAGGAAGCTACAGGACCAAGAACCAGAAAAGGGGAGCAACGGGCAAGGGAAGAAACCTTCTCGCAGCACTGACAAAAATGCATCAAACAATACTGCAACATCCACAGGTGGTGAGTCTGGCAGTGACACATCTTCTGTTAGGACAACAAGGAAGTCTGGAGGACCTCAGCCTTTACAAGATAGTAAACCTCCAGCAAACAGCACACCATCTTTGCCTCCAGAGCCTGAAGTTCTTGGGAAGAGATGCTCAGCGCTTAATGCAGCAGCCAAGCTTCTGGCCATGAAAGGTAGGGTGGACACCCCTGGCCACACTCCACGGAAAGATTCAGGGACTAAAGCTGGTGGGACATCCTCTACATCCTCATCTGATAAGAACCAAAAGCCTAAAATCAAAAGCACCTCCCCTCAAAATAACTCGGTAAATATTACAAATAATAAAGGCACTGTCAGCAAACCTTCTACACCCAATCAATCAAGTCGCCCTGCATCCCGTTCCACCAGACAGTGCCCTGGTTCTCTTGTCCCACCCCTTGAAATGGAGTACAAAAGATCTAAACCAGAGGAAAAAGAGAGAGGGAATAGGAAGTCCTCAGGGGGAAAGGATGGTGACACAGAGACACGGTCTTCATCTCGGGGCCACAGTGCCTGCAGTAGCATCAGCAGCGATGGTGAGGGTGATGGCGGTGGGCGGAGCAGCAGAAGCCGCAGTAGTAGCAGCAACAGCAGCCAACGCACCCACAGCATCAGCTCTCAGAACACAGAGCACAGAGAGTCCCACTCACGTGCTGCATCCTCCGGCAGTGAGCGTGAAAGAGATCGCAGCTCGGAGCGGGCGAAGTCCAGAGACAGAAGAGAGAAGCAGGGCCAGGAGAGGGAGAGCCGCAAGGACAGCAAGAAGTCCACCAAGCTTCCACAGGAAGTGACCAGCAGCTCTGGAACAGAAGGGACTCCAGACAGAGTGCTGCGAAGTGTCGCAGCACTCGCAGCGGTGCAGGCTCGATCACCAGCAGCAAGCACCCGGTCGTCCTCCAGTCAGCATCGTCACAATAAGACATGAGTGGAGTGTCAAAGGGGGTAAAACAGAAGCGAGAGTGTACCGAACATGAGCATGTCATGACCTCCATGGTTCGTCTGCGCTCTCATTAATGCAAGGGAACTAAGTGCTGCACAAGCTCGGGACCTCCCTGCCTCATGGGCCCTCTCCCTTTCCAATCGGAGCTAGTCCCCCTTGCCAGCTCAGCCATTGTCAGCTGGGGGAAGGCTCAGGGAAGCTGGACTGAGAGTAAAAAAAATAAGCGGCGCCGTTACTGTGCGTCCCTAAACAAAGAGAGACAGTTCAGTGGATAAAATCACCACTGAGGTAATAAAGGCAAATTGTTTCACATTCTGTACTGTAATCATTAAGACTGGAACACTCAGATCCTATGTGTTTCTGGGATGGGATTAGACTGCACCCTTTATTAGGGTTATAAATGAAACGTCATTTGTGTGACATTAAAAATACTTTTGAGTGACCAGTTGTATTGTAAGTTGGAGGTTTTAGAGCATTTGGTTTTGAAAATCTTGTCAGCTGTCCTGACTATTGTTTTTTTGTAGTCAGTTGATAAGTTATGCATATTTTATTATTTCTTCCAGGGTATTAGGAAGAGAACAGGTCTGTCAATGTGATCTTTGCTGCACTATGCTGGAGTTGTCTTTGCTTGGGCCCTTTTTTCATGCCAGATTCTGTTCATTGGACTCTTAAAATCCAGCCTTGAATTTCTCATTTGCACATCTGATATGTGGCCCTCAGCCTTCAGTAAAATGTGGTATAGAAATACGTTATTCATCAACTCCAGCCAAGTAATTGATTCCTGGTACCTTACAGTGTATCTCTACCGGTTCTTTGAACATGTAAATTGTCGGATAAAGTCCCATCATCTTCTTGCTGATACCAGAGATCTGCCAACAGCTAAAACTGAACCCCTATTCTTTATCTTCCCAAAGGCAGTTGTTGTTATGGTCCACTTTGTCATGTATTTATATTAAAGGGACAAGTAACTGTCATTAAATAAGAGTGCCTCTTAGGCCAAATTGGTTTGAACCTCAGATTGCCTTGTGAAGCACCTGAAGCTGCGGTGTTCAGCTTCTTGCATTATTATAACATGAAAAAGCCAAACTTGAAGAAAAAAAAATCCCTGTCCCTTGGAAAACATCAAGGAAAGTACTCTGTGCATCAGTGCTACTAATTTGCTTTATTTTTCACCATATCACCATCACAGCATTGCTCATTCATGTAAAATACTTGGACAAAATATGTGAATAAAATTTACTGGTACAGCTCCAGATGACTGTAAATTGATTTACTTTTGGACTTGTCAAAGATGTTTTCAGATGGTTGATATTTGAGGGGATGGGGTAGTTTATGGTGATGGTCTTATTTTGATTTGTCTCATTCATTTGTTGCATTCCTTTTGATCCCTTGTAATTCCATTACAAATTGTTTTACTTGAAAAATTAAGACAATTACAGTTGAATAAAAAGACCAAAACTTAGTCGTGTTGACGATTTTTTTTTTTTTTTTTTATGGCTGTATCTTTACAAATAGGAATCTGTCACCATATACAAAGTGTGTGTGTGTGTGTGAAAATTGGTGTGTAAATTCACAGGTAGGGACAAATTGGCTAACATTTCTGTTTAACACGGTGCAATGTGTGTTGGATGGACTGCTGTAACTGAAGATTAAGTTTTGAAGTGAAAGAAGACAACAATAATAGAACATGATAGTTTTATTTTAAAAACAAATCTGTTAAATGAGTAATGCAAAATAATTCAACAGCCACAATAACAGCAAAGTCTGTGCTTTGACTTCCACTCATTCTTGTCTGCCTTTAAATGTACAGACACCTGCTCTCAAAGCCTGGTATACGCTCCCAGGGTATACAGTTTGTTTTTTCCTTTACATAGTTGTCATATTGAAGTGCAGTAACAATCTGTCTGCATAAATGTGTGTGGTCAGTTAAGTTGGAGGATTTACAACAGAAGTGTAATGAAAATAAACTAGGAACAAAATACAGAGAGGAGAAATTGCACAGTGTGACAAACGTATAAAGAAAAATAAAAACTACATTCTGATATGTCAGGCCAAGTCAAAGTCTCAGCACCGTAACTGAATAATTGCTGTGAATTCAAACAAAAGAATAAAAACTCCATCCCTTCTTTACAAAGTTAGTGCACAACAGATTCTCAAATGGGCTGTTTACATGAACGTTAGAGGTGAAGGCACAGTTTCAAAGAGGATTTTATGATGCGTTGCTATGGCAGAACTTGTTCCATAGCAGCCTACACAACATTGTTCAAATGATAAATACAGACTTGTAGGACAAATAAAGGGAGTACTGGGCTGTAACAGCTGAGCTCAGACACCTTAGTAGAAGTAGGGGGGGGGGCAAGAGGGTGGTTTAAAGAAAAAAAAAACCTCTGTATTTACATTTGTTACACATAGGCAGTTCAAAACACCTTTCAAGTTTTAATCATTTCCATAATGTATGTCTTAACAGAAATATAGGTTATGTACAATTATATTAGTCTGCTTATATGCCTACAAAAGAAAGCCTTATTGTATAAAATTGTTGTTTACATCTCCAATTCATTCAATAAACACCCTAACAAGAATGAACACATACTTTTCCTGAGTACAGTATGATCAGCGCCAGTGTTGAATACTGCAGTCTGCCTTCCTCGAGGCCACTCATTTCCTCTTTTTAACAAGGGAGGGGAGGGGTTGGGTCACTGAAGTAACAGTTCACAATTTGTCCAAGAGTTGCAGTTCATGTCCGACTTCATGAACCAGCAGCATTAGCTCTTGACAAGTGATAATACAGGCAAAGATTGTTGTCATGTGTGCTTTTGTGCATACCAGTCTGTAAGTAGGTGCAAGTTAAAACATCTCAACAGAGAGCACATCTCTTCTCAAATAAAAGTGTGACAGGAAGGTTAGATGAGAAAAAATGTGAAATAGGAAGAAGGCCAAGGGATGATGACTGACTAAATTCACCCGTACATCCTGTAGGCTGAAATATATAAAAAGAGGATCTTTTTTAACCCACAATGTGCTTCTACAAACCCATTCTTGAGCTGTATCACTCCTGTAGGTCTCAGGTGCCAAACGTTGTAACCAATGAGATGACTAAGATGAGGATGAGGATGGCCAAACATATCGCAATCCATACTTTCTTCTGCATTGGAGGAGAGACAAACAGACTCAATATTCACTGTCATTAGGAAGAGGGTACACACTGAATGACTTCAGTGAAATCACACTATACCTTTCGTGCTTTCTGCTGGTACGTGACCGCTTTCTCTGTGTTGTCTCTTGCTTTTTCCACGTAGTTCGCGGACTGTTTGATGTTGGTTTCAATTCTGTCCACCATCTCCCCCTGTATGAAACAAAACATCAGATTTAAACAGCCCCAAAAACACACAACTGACCTGCAGAGATGTAAAAAGCAGCTTTACCTGAGCTTCCACCTCCATGGCCAGATATTGGAACATATCATGCAGCTCTCGAATGCTCCTCTCCAGCTTCAGGATCTCATCATGACGGGACTCGATCTCATTTAGCGCCAGTCGCGTAGCTTTGGCATCAATCAAGATCTGTATGTCGCAGATGAGATCCCATATTTAGCAGCTTTCATGCAATTTATGTAGGGCTGGGATTACTGTCATTATCTGCCGATTATTTTCTTGATTAATCGATTTGCTGTATAGTCTGTAAAATGTCAAAAAAAAAAAAAGGCCAATCAGTGCTCGAAGCTAAAGATAAAATTTGTAAATGTCTCATTTAGTCCAAAGATATTCACTTTACTGTCACAGAGTATGAAAGAAAACAAACAATAAAATTTGGGATTTTTTGTTTCTTCTAAAATCAATTGCTAGAGTTGTTTACATAGTGGTTGGCTAATCGATTAATCAAATAACCGTTGAAGCTCTAATATCCATAAATTTTAGGATAACTTCTATAGCAAAAGATCACAAGCTAGCTCTCACTATGAGCTACTGTGACTGTCACCTTTATATTCTTACCAAATACGGTGTCCATTTTGAGCAATTAGAGAGGCTACAACAAAGCAAATCTGTGAGCAATAAATTAAAACCATTTACAGTCATTGCTGTGATCTAATGGTGGATGAAAAACACTTGCAACTCAAAATTAGTATTTTATAGGAGCTATACTGAGCTGGAGTTTCTGTCTGGTGATAGTTTTCAAAAAGGGAGGTTGCAGGTACCCACATTTTGAGTGAAAACATCCGTCTGCCCACTTTCCAGCATGACGTCGAGCTCCTCATCTGTTACATTGGTCCCAGCTAAAGAGAGGAAACATCATTTGTTTGCTTTCAAAGCAATGCTGCAATTCAGAAAAATTTAGGGTGGGACAAAAAAGCTTTAAAGATGAAATTAAAGCACTTCCTCTGTCAGAGTGTCTGTGCATCTCATCACTGTGTTAACTAATCAAATGGTGAAATACAGCCAGTGACTGATACACTGGTTTTACTTCACAAACCTATTACATTTTTTAACAAAAAAATAATAGGTTTTGGTTTGTTTTTATTGTGTATCTTGACACAGACTCAGAGCGCTGACATAGGATAGCACACAGACAGTCACACAAAGGAAGTGAATGGTAAAACTGTCATTTCCCTCATGAAACCCACAACCCAAAATACATAGAAATAAATACAGATCACAGTTATGCTTATACTCACTGATTTTGAGTTGCCTCTGTATTCTCTCCACATTACGATCCCTGTACTGGGCCTGGATGGTGTTACAGTGACCCATCAACTCAACAAATTCCTTGGACAGAACACCATGCTACAAAAAAAAGAGAACATTTTGGGTCATTATCACACCATCATATTTTATTGAGGCTTATAAGGCCCAAAGAAAAACTATCATTCTTAACCTTAATCAACAGATTTAACAATATTTAACATTTATTCATTGTTAAACTTCCTTTCTGAATGACACTGAATAGTGAAGAAAACATGAAATCTATTTTACCTCTGAACACAAGACAGAAATAATTATAAATAAATATTCATCATTTCCCCAATGAGACACTAAAATGTTTGATTTGAGGGGTTTTATGAATCTCAAAATATTTCCTTTTTCCTTTTGTTAAAAAAAACATGAAAAATAACAGGGAAAGCATTTCTGGCACTTACTAAATTAACTACAATTTGGAATACCAAGAACCACTAAAAACTGTAGGAAAGTAAAGTAATAAATATGTCATTTATTAATAATAATAAACAAACAATCTTAGCTGTGAAGTATAAACCTACTAAGATATTAATTTGTTTAACTAATTCAAACAAATAAACTGCTTCTTCAATCCAGTCACCTGTGTCACATGACCAAAAACAGCAGATGCTTGTCTTGTGGATAAGTTTTTCATTTCAGAGCCATTACACACCTATTTACTTGAGCAACAACTTTTTGGATGCAGCTTTATATATCTAAGTTGATAATTCAAGCAAATCATACGTTTATGGGAAAATAAAATAATAATGTGACTAAAATGTTAAAGCATAGTCTACCTGTGTCCGCTGCATCCTGACGTTTATGGGTATATATTTTCCATCCTCTTCTCCCTTCTTAGGTTCGATGCCTTTGAAAACACAACTGGTAAGTAAATTCATCTGACTTAATAACAAACACAAACCTTCATTTGTTGTACAGCATAAAGGGAAAACAGCGTGGGTTTATAATACTCACTCTTGAGTTTCTTCTGGATTTGGCTTGCCATAGTTTTTATCTCCTCTCGAAGAGTCTGAAGTTCTTTCTTCATACCTAACACAAGAAAAGAAACAACATACTAAGCTTGTGGTTCAGCATTTTATATATATATATATATATATATATATATATACCTCTGGACTTGTTGTCAAAGGACTCAGCAAAACACAAATAAGTTCACTTCATTTCTTTCCTGTAACACTCTGTTCATGTTTTATTCACTACATTGCAGAGCTACACATACAAGCCTTTTAGTTATTTACTGTTTTCAAAAAGTCATCATACTCACTGTCCTCTGGTAGTGCCACACCCAGGACAGTCTTCTGTTTGTTCTCAAGGTCAGACACCATTCTTTTGAGATTCTGCAGCCCCTCGTGGATTTCTTGAGCCTAAGGATGGTAAAAAAAAAAATGTAGAATTTACAGCATCATTTTCTGTTACTTTTGCTTTTTGATATTCTAATGCTAAATAACACTCCATGGCATTCAGGTTTTGACGTAGCCAGACACTTGAGATGTTTTAGGAATTTATGTTGTCCACCTTTACTCTAAATTATCGGCAATCAATATTAAAGCTTAGTGCCAATGTCTGTACTGTAACTGCACTATCAAATTAAGCAGCAACTGTTAAGTGGTAATCAGTTTGTGCAATTTTTAAGAAAAATGTATTTTCTGATTCCAGGTTCATAAATGAACTTTTTTTGTTTGTTTTACTGTTTTATCTCAGTATATTTAATATCTTTGGTCTACAGAGAGTAAAACATGGCTTATTTTGGCCACAACCCAAACAATTAATTAAAAATAATGGTAATCAGCAAATAATAATTAACAGATTTACAGACACTTACAATAATCATTAGTTGTAGTCCTATGTAACAATATTAAATCCACAGTTTAATTTACATTGTTAAAATACAAACAGACTTAAGACAAAGACTGACATGTTGACAAAACAGAGTATTTTCCCATGTGATCATTTCTCCAACATGAGATAAGCACATGCCAGGCTGTTAATTGTCAATTTACTGTATTAACCAGTAATAATGATAAAAATTAAATTTCCAGTTACTGAATGGTGTAAATCCTGTGTACAAACTGCCAGACCAAAGTCCAGTCCACAATGTCAAACAAACCAGTAGAATTATACTAACAAGCTTTGCACCAACCACAGAATAAAAACTACTTCTAATAGTTGAGGTACTTTTAATCCTTCTGTCTTCCAGGGCTTATAAATCGTAACTGAGATTATTTGAAGAGGTCACATTTATATCTATTTAGTGTTATGTCCTATGATGGGACTTTAATGTCTTTGGTATTTTAGGAGATATGCACCTTTTTGAAGAAGGCTTCATTTTCTTTCTCCTCTTTGGCTGAAGAGGTTCCAGGTTTGATCATCAGTGCTTTGCCCTCCTCATCGTCATCTGAAGCCTCGGCATTCTGTTGTCACGTTGCAGTGGATAAAGGAAAAAGGAATATAGTGAGTGCTTTGACTGCTTGTCTGTCCATGACAAACCTCATCAGCTGCAGCCCTGCCCTGGCCTGGCAGTGGTTTAAGGAGTATAGCTAAAACGGAAGTTGGACATATCCAAGAAACTGCATATTATATACAAACAAGAGACTGAATGACTCCACTCAACTTATTGCTTGTGCTCTTCGTCTTTCTCTCGGTGTTTTTAGAGGAAAACTTTAAAAGTTAACGGTGCTTTCTTGACTTTAGGAGTGAACTTGACAGAGTTAGCATGTTAGCGTGCTATGGCTAACATTAGCCGTTTTCTTTAAGACTTACATTTCCTAGTTCTTTTGTTCGGTCCCGCATTTTTCACAACGCAGTGGAGAGTTCAGCTTTCAGGAAGTCTATGATTCTGTAGCAAAGAATGTGAAGCAGTTGGTAAACTGAAAAACAAACTCCGTAAACAGTAAACTTTGCTCTAATGTCATTCAACAAGTAAACTCCAGTTGAGACGCTTCTTCTGCTGTTCTTAGGGACACGTGCTCAGCAGCGCCTCCTGTCACAGTGGGGTGTAATGACAGGAACATCCGGCTCCCATTACACACCCTAAGATCAATTTATGGCTGGTTACACTGTTCAGCAGTGAATGGATTGCCTCCAGTGAATCACATAAAATGTGTGTCCCTTGAAGAGTGTTTCTTTTTAACCTTTTTCATTTTAGATATGATTAAAGACATAATATGTCTGAAAAATACACACAGCTTTGGAAATAATTACTCAGCCACCAGTGGTTTTACAGGAATTCAACATAATTGTACTGAAAATGGCCATTTGATATTCTGTTTTTTGAATATTCATCGTTTTATTTATTGTTTGTCAACATCAGATGTTCTTATTTTATATATTGCTGGTTAGTGAGAAAAAAATGTTTTTGTTGTGATTAAAATATAGCTTATTTCTTTATTATACATGTCATGTGTGTTTGGCCAGATTTTTCACTCATATTTTCCAGTGATCTGCAGAGAGCTGATGGTTTGACAATACAAATTTCCAGTTACAAACATTGCATTTTCACTACATTGTCGCAGTAATCTAAAAAATTATTTATAATGTGCATGCCAGCAATGTCGACTTTTGACTTTTTGTTTTGAAATAGACTGTAGATGAGTGATATCCCTAAGGGTGCTGGACTGTTGTTTTTTCTTTAACAGTGGGACATATAGATGAAATGTCTAAATATGTTTTTATTTAACAAATGCAGAATTTGACGTTTCCCACCTGACTTTACTCTTGTTGCCACAAGATGATGCTGTTTGCCTGTACAATCCCTCTCCCTCAACCATACACAGCACCACATTTCAATATAATGTAATTTACACTTCATATCAAGTACCTTTACTGGACTTTAGAGTCTGTGATCATGATTGAACTCACAGCTGCCAGGATCCATAGATGACACAAGACCCTGTAGAACCTAAACAAATTGGTTCCTGTGATTGAATGATGATGATTCAATGACTGAAATCCTAATTCTTGAAAGAAATAGTTCAACACTCACTAACTTTATACAGCTTATAACCAAGTATTCAAAAATATTAATGATAAACCTCTGTCTTTTAATTACAGTAATTATCTTGTGTCTCAATGCTACATTAATATGCTTTTCATGCACGATTTATTGTCTTAAAGTGTCTTTAATTTTGTGAAACACTGTGAGTTTCATCTGGGATATGAGTAAACATTGCCCATTTGCAGCCCATTAAACCCTATGACTGTGATCTGTGTATTGTATTTGTTAACAATTCTACTATGAAGTTTATTACCTCTGTTTTAAGCTTTGGTTGGCAGCTAATTTCACTGAGCCAGAAGTGTGTTCTTTATTTCACTATTAAATAAAGATCCCTCAATAGACTACGGAAGCTATAACTTGCATAGATATGGGTTGTTTACTTACAGGTTAATGGATTGTGAAATAATCACTGGGATTAATTCATTCAGACTCAATTAAATAACCCATGTGGTGGAATGCAGCTACTGCTGTGGAGTAATTTAAACACAATTGTGAAGCGCTTGGAGTTCACTTGAGTATGTCATGCTGTTACACCTTTTAATCCTACACCACCTACTGTAGAATATTTTAAATATTGTATTTTTTTTTCCAACTCAACAACATCTGTTTGGCAGCTGTCTTTTCAGATCAGTTTTTCATTCTCCTGTCCATCTTCAGCTTAAATAAACCCTTTAAAAGGTTTGTTGGACAATACAGCATCTACAAAGCTGGTCTGTTTTGCTCAGCTCATGAGAAATTAAGTCTATATGTTAAATGTGTTTCACAAACATCATGATTTTATAAAATATGTTGCACTGTTGTAGATAAACCCTCAAAGACCTTAACAGCCGCCACCAACCAAGCACATCTACTGATCTAATATGCATAATAACTTCTGAACCACTAATCCTTGCCATAAATGGAAATAAGACAAAAATGCAGTTTGTCTGCTTTTCACTGGCATTAATATGACCTGTTTGGACATTCAGATACTCCCTAGGGAACATGGGAACCCTGTCATGTTCTGCAACATTGATTTGCCAATAAAACCCATGTTGTTAGACAGATGGCAGCGGTAGTAACGCTTATTTTTATGATCAGTTGATGATATATTTTGTTGAAAGTCACTTTTGCTTAAGTTTTCCCTGATCTGATATAATAACCTTTGAACTTAGACTGAGTTTTGATGAATATCTATATGGTCAGTGAATTAAATATAGGAAATTATTTACTTTTCCTTTCTGACATTGTGATTTATTCTTGATATATAGAGTATAACTGGGACTCAGTAAGAAATCATTACACCTGGTCAAAAGTGATTACTAATGTTTATAAATAGGAATAAAAAAGCTAAATTTGTCTGAAAACAAAATTATTCCAACTTGGTGGGCAACAGTGTAGAATAATTTTTAGATAGCAGAGATTGGTAACTTCAGCTAGCGATCATTTACATTTTTTTGTTTAATTGAGAAAGATTTATAGTTGGCCCTTTTTGCATTTATGGGATATATGTGAAGTGGAGAGAGATAAGAAATAAGGGGAATGGAATCAGGATGGAGTCGAGTCTGGGTTGCTGCAATAAGGTCTTGGTGGTCTGTCCTCTACTAGGTGAGTCACTGGGGTGCCTTTGCAATCACATACTGTATTCAAATCATGTATTTACTCACCCTGAAAATGCCTGTGACTTGCCAAAATCAGGGCATCACTGATTAGATTTCCTACAACCTGAAAATACAGGCAAGGAATAGCTGTAATCATATCCTCTCAGACCACTTGAATTAAAATATACTGAAAGTTAAGTATAGAGTTTTTGCACAATGAAGCTACTGTATACATGATCCCTGAAAGACTCAAAGAGCTGGTAATCAAAATCTTCTACTGATGTAAAATGTTTAATACCTGTTTAAGCACTAAAAATGCAGTTTGTCATCATTTCATGGTTGTCAGGTATTACCCATTTGGATGTTCAGAGGGTCCATAGTGAATGTGGAAACACCATCATCTTCTGCAGCATTGATTCACCAGTAAAACCCATGAAATTTGATAAATGCCAGTGGTTGATGACACATTTATTTATACATTCAGTTATTGATATCCTTGCTGAAAAAGTAAATTTTCTTCAGTTTTCTCTGTTTTGTGGTATAATGACCCTCAACTTTACTCTGAGCTTTTATGAACATCTACATGATCAACACATTAAACACAGGAAAATATCTGATTTTCACTGAAAAATGCAAAATACACAAGAACGTATTAACCGATAAAGACCCAAACATCCACCAGTGACCAAAATTCATTTACTGAAATGAAATGTTTAATACCTGTTGATCCGCTAATCCTATCAATACATGTAAATAACTGGTGTAAAATGCAGTTTGTCTTCTTTTCATGGTCATCAGATATGACCCATTTGGACGTTCAGAGGCTCTGTAGTGAACGTGGAAATGCTACATTCATCTACAACACTGATTCTCCTTTAAAACCCATGGAATTTGATCAATGACAGTGGATGGAGACTCTTGGTTTATGTTCAGTTTATGATATATTGTTTGGAAAAAGTCTAATTTTATTCAGTTTTCTCAGTTTTTGATATAGTAACTCTCAACTTTAATCCAAACTTTTACGAACATGTACATCAGGGTTATTCAAATCCGATCCTCGAGGGCCAGCATCCTGCATGTTTTAGATATTTCCCTTCTCCAGCACACCTGGTTCAATAAGTGATTTACTCATCATCAAGCTCTGCAGAAGCCTGATAACAATGAAATGGCTTCCAGGTGAGCTGGAAGAGGGAAATATCCCTCAAGGACTGGATTTGAATACCCCTGATCTACATAATCAATAAATGGAATATATTAAAATGCACGATTTTAAGTTAAAAATGTAAAATGCAGAGCATAAGAATAGAATAAATAGTGATAAATTACCTAAGAAAGGTTAAAAATAGAGAAAAGTCCAAATGAGAACTGCCACAAAAGTAGCACTGGGACTTTATGGGTTATAATAAATGTTCATAAAACACTCAAGCTTAAATAGAGAGGAAAATTAATTTGGGAGCCTACTTTTACACCACTGAGTGCCTCATAGGAAAATGGTTTCGAAAAAGGGAAGAAAACAGTTATGGTTTCGATTTGCATGGGAGTGATACAGGAGGACTCCATTTCCCATAATGCACCAGCTGGGAGCGTCGTGTCGCCAGCGAGCTGTCAGTGCTGGGGGAAAGAGAGGAATTGGTCCAGCATCTGTGGGAGCAGCGGAGCGGAGCGGATGACAGAGACCCGGAGCTCATCTGCAAAATGAGGAGAAATTAGCTCGGCGACCGTCGGCCGTTCGTGACTCTCCACCGCGATGCACAAAGTGGACGGTTAGAGAGTGAAGCTCCTCGCCTGCCACGGAGATCTGACTTTATTCCATCAATGAGATATGTGGAGTGGCTCTACCGCCCGGTGGTAACGCAGAAAAACACAAGATGAAGAAGCAGTTCAACCGAATGAGACAGCTCGCCAACCAAACAGTGGGCAGGTAAGGGGCCGAATTCCACAGATTCCGTGTGTATTTGTAGATAAAACTAAATCCGGATGCAATGGTTGGGATTCAGAAGAGCCCAGTCGTGAATTTGTCGCCTATTTTCGGCTGTAGTCATTCATGCGGGTTGCTCTTTTTTCTTTTTTTTTTTTTTTCCTCCGCTCAGCTGGTTAGATTTGCACAAAGCTTTAGCTGTCAGTGTAGGTCACATTTGCAGGATGAACGTTGTGGGATTGATTGAACCTAGCAGGGTGGTACCCAAAGACCGGTTCTGCTCACGGACCAGTAACAGCACTGGGCGGTCCCACTGGGGGAGTTCACCTGGGGCCCCTGACATGTCTGCTATGGCATCATTTCACAAATAATCCCCACATGTGCCTTTGTTCGATATATGCACCATGACTGATGACTGATCAATATCAGAGGGTATGGGAGTGTTTCATTAGTGGAAGTATACATGTGTGGTGGAAATGGTGCATTTACTGTAGGTTATCAAGAAGGCTGCTAATGGGAGTGTGTTAATGCTACTTTATACCTGGAAAAGTCAAACACAGTCTTTTTCCCCACAACTGACACTTGAATTCAATATCTGTTTGCAAAGTAAGATACACATCCTGCACTGTATTCAGTCTTATGTTGATGTAAAATGATCCCAATTAACTGTTGACTTACAGTGGAAAAGCTGAATATTACTTGACTTTGAATATTACTTAAGATATCAGAGTCTGTTTCAGTGTTTGCCTCGCTATCTGTGAAATCACACCCCACTCAGTCCCATATGCTGCAGTTTGTAGTGTGATACAGTACAAAACAGAAGGATGACTCAGAGCGTCTGTGATTCTATTGGTCCACAGTGAACACCTGGTAGCGCCAAACCAGGAAAGAAGTGTCTGACTTCATCAATTGGGTTGAAGTGAATGAGAGATGATGAAAATATGTAATGACCAAAGTGCAAATTGAAGGTCTCTTGTCCCTGTTGGAGGTTGTTGCATCTGTCCTCCTGCTGCTAGTGGACTTGAGGATATGGTTACATCTAATGGCTCAGATTGTTTAAAAGAATGCATGTTTTAAATACAAATTGGTGTTTGAATCCTGTAAGTTAAAGTCCTGTTGGGTTTGGACTCAAATGCCATTTAAATGTGATGACACGTCACGGCTGGCAAGCAAGAAGTGATTAATCCTGGTAAATCCTGACTGTATCAGATAGTATGCAAATGCTAAAATGCTTTAGATTAACATGCTTGGGCTTTTATGCACTGTTTTCTTTTTTTCTTTTTTTTTTTTTCTTTTTTATCAGAATATCTGTATTTTCCTGCAAGGCTCGATCCTTCTGATAAATGAAGCACTTTCTAATCTCTCAGTCAGGACTTGGTAATTTGTCATTACCATGACCAAAAGGTACTTGACCCATTTTGGGCACCATAACATGTCTGTTTTATCTGAAAGAAAAGTACCTGATTCTAGTTGAGGTGTTGTAGCTCCATCTCAAGCTATGTCTTCTCTTCTATTTGTGGACCCCACCCTTCAACGTGTAACTGGCAGTCAATGTCATATGTCAACACTGCACCTTAGGCAATTTGGATCAAGTGTTGTTTCACCCCTTTTGATAGTTGCATAACCTTAAAACACACTATCATTAATAATACGTCAGCTTTTTTCTCGGCTCTGTCAGTGTCACTTCACTTCATATAGCTACGTGTTATATCACAAAACAGGTTGATCTGTTGGCTGTCAGACTGAAAAACTTGTTTGAGGTTCCAGGTTTATTATGCAGCGCAGACACAGTGGCTGCGCGCTACAACTAAGGCTGTTTGTTTTCCTTGGCTGACAACAGTAACTGACGAAGCTGGCACACAGAGAGGATTTTGTGTCAAGCTATCTTGTACCTTGCTCGCCCCCTCTCAGACTGCAGGAGGAGGCGCTGATACAGGCCGTGATCAATAAAAAAGGTATTACTGCAGCTAATGCCCAGCAGAGTGGACTTGGCAGAGGTATCAGAAATCCCTGGAGGACATTTACCCGTTACTAAAAAATTACTGGAAATGTTCCTTGCTGGAGCTCTAAAGGGACAACAGCCATAATGTGCTTTAACAAATAAAACCAACCACTTATTTATAAATATATAACCACAGAAATACGTGTGTGTGCTAGTCCAGGTGCTTGTTTATTTCCCTCATCTGCTTGAGAGCTGGAGCACCACAGCCCACCGAGGCGGAACATGCCGGTAATGAGTTCTAACCTGTATCCTAAGAAGCAGAACAGAAGGGGCAATTAGTCATATTTAGACTCCAACACGATGCCTGACTGTTGGCCACACAGGTAATTGGGAATATTTCTTCCACGACCTTGGCAGCCCATCTCACCTGGTTTGTTCAGAGCCTTGCAGACATCAGGTAATTCTGACCTTAAGTTCCACACCTGTGGATGTAGAGGAAAACACATCACACAGTTCAAACCCCAGAGCATTTAGCATAGAATAATATAGTCAACAAGATATGGAAGCATCAGATGTTTATGTAGGGGCTCAAGGTTTTTCCCTTGCAAACACTTACAGAGTATGAATACTTATTACCTCTGTCAGCAGGATTACATAAGAGCCATGAAACTTTGAGGAAAGGTAGAGCATGGGGCATAGACACCTTACATTTTGGAGAAGATTCCTAAAAAGGAGTGAAATTGAGAGATTATTTAATGACGATTCAGTATGCAGCACTCTACCTTCCTATAATCAATCAGCTTAGTATTTCACCTCTATTTTATAAGGTTATCGTTTAATCTGAAGAGCAATTTGACTCATTTTATTGGACCTTTTCAGGTTTTGATAAATATTCCTGGTTCTCATTTCTTTTTATCTGTTTTGTTCTGTCACTGACTGATAGGCCTGTCACAGTTACTATATAATCTCTTTATCACATTTGTTTGAGCTAAGTGCTTAATTATGATAATCGTATCATTCACCCATATGAACACAGGGAAACTAATGGAAATGTAATATTGCCAACGCTCCCAGTCATTTTCCACAGTTTACTTAGACTGCCTCTGTTTTGGTGGCATCATCCTGAGATGCTCAGTAGTCTGCAATGGCATTGTTATAGTTCAGTAATAGGCTGTGGATGATTTAATGTAGGTCAAATCTATAGACTGTAATGCAATAAATAAATAAAATTTCCTTATCAATTCATTTCATTATAAATAGCCACTAAAAGTCTGTGTAAGTGTGTAGATTGTGAACTAAACTGTGTTCTTGTCCACGTACATCGACTGCATTTTAAGCAGGTAGGAGTTATTTTCATTGTTTATCTGTTTAGTAGTTTTTAAAACTCCCCTAAAACTTTCCTTCTAGCCTTGTATTTGTTTTTTTTATTGTGCTTAAGTGAATGAAGCTGAGGTTTAATAGTATTTACAGACTTTCATCTCTTCTCTCTGTCTGCCTTTACCATTACAGAGACATTTGTAGCTGCTAAAGTGTCCTCTTGGTCTTATAATTTTACCCTCTGTGCAAAACACACACAGGAGTATTCGCCAACTAATGAAGCATCTCCCATCAGGACGATACTGCTGCATTGCTCCAGTTAAGGATATAGGTCAAGAGAGGTTCAGACACAGTTAAATTCATCTCCAAAACAGTCAGCCTGCATCATTAATCCTGCGTAATGCTGCGTAAACTGTGTGACTGAATGAAAATGTTGAGCACTGCGAGGTTATGGCAGGAAGGGGATGGGCCTAATCCTCTTTTGGCTCTGTCACTTCTTCTGCTGGCTATTTTTTTTTTTTTTTTTTTTAACTCATCTCCTCATTCACATTTTCTGTGTTGATGAGTGTGATAAATGAACAGTGACTGGTTATTTCGCTTGTGGGTTTTGGGACTGATGGCTTTCTTAATGCATACATGTTTTCTCCTTGAAGGCAGAAAATAGATTTCGGTCCACACAGTCTAAGCAAAGGAAGATTAAGAATGTCAAGGTGAGGCACTGAAAG
Organism: Ostorhinchus cyanosoma; assembly: GCA_029814465.1. Classification (NCBI taxonomy): domain Eukaryota; kingdom Metazoa; phylum Chordata; class Actinopteri; order Kurtiformes; family Apogonidae; genus Ostorhinchus; species Ostorhinchus cyanosoma. The sequence goes on along the minus strand of JAPTYQ010000012.1, from coordinate 16,718,849 downwards.
CAGAAAAAAATCTATTATAGGGATGTTGGAAAATGGATTTCTAATCTCCAACAACATGTAGTGAAATGGTCTCTTACTGTCAATGTGTAGAATTCAGGCTGCAGGGGATAAGGCAGCAGAAAGTATTGTTTATATTGTTACGAACGCATTTAATTTTCACCATAAAACCATTATAGACTGTCACTCCTTTAGGTGTGATGATGGAGAGAGCACAGCAAATTACAGGCTTTTTCAGAGCGACAAAAAACCAAAAAGCTGGCATGTCCTTAATGGTTTCATTATCCATTTTGTGCATTATTGTTCTCCCTGTCATATTCTGTGCTGGAACAAACAGTGACTCTTTGATTGATGGCTGGACCTGTGACTAATGATTCCCATGGATGGAGCTCACTGCTTCTCTGCAGACCTTGACCACAGCCACTCCAGCAGCCAGCTGTTGACAGCTGCGTTTGGTTGTCACTCTCAGCCTTCTACAATGAAACCCGAGGAGAACTTGTATTACTAGCCATGCTTGTTAGGCATTATTCGACACTGTGACGGCAGGAGGGAAGGAGCCGCGATGCATTGCCTTGCAGACTGTCTTCAGACTGCCTGCAGAGCCCCTGACATGTTCACAGACCTCGGCTCCTTTCTGTGGCACAATTTAATCTGTCGGGTCAGTAAGTGCAGCACAGAACAGAAAGACGAACACTTTGATGCTAAGATTTTATACGAACAGTAGAAGTCCTCCTGTGGTTATAATCAGACTATGGTTTCATTTTTATTTTTCAGAAACTGCACTCATGTCACTATAGGAGAATTTGTTTTTTTTGCTCTTATAATTCATTAGTGGGAAATTTATCTTTTGCATTGATGTCATTTTTAGACAGAGCTACATTTGTAGTATGTTACCTAATCCTAATTTAGACTTCCTTTCTATCCTTTATCATTACTTTATATTCTTACGTATGACTATAATCATTCTTAATCTATTATTTGGGTCTTAGATGAGACCACTTTTTTCTAGTTCATAGCAGTCTTTTATTTCTGTGACCTACAACCTGCTGCATAGGCCCCATTTTTGCGTCCATTTTTACCTTGCACAGGAAGATGATGTTGTTATTTTTAAACCTGCTGACAGATCTGTGAATGGCTGTGAGCAAGCGCACTATTAGACCTATTTGAATGATGGCACATATATATAGACATTGACGGGGACGACTTTCTCCTGAGGATCTTTGTTAGAAATAATATGTCCCCTTTCAATCAAACCCCCGTCACTGGTACAATATTGACTTATTTGACATTTAAGTTCAGTATCACTTGTGACTATTTAATTAGAATGAAGTAACTATAAATCACAAAACATAATATGAATGAAACTCCATTCATATTATCTGTAAACAGTAGATTTTCTTCTGCTGTGGTGGTGAAAACATGATCTCATCCTACTTCATGCTGTGATCTATGTCTGTTACTATGGTTTCATATCGAGACCCATAACAGCAGAAATGACACATTTCAACTAGAGCTGCACAATATATCGTTTGAGCATCATCATCGCGATGTACGTGTATGCAATAGTGACAATGTAGGAGGCAAATTAACTCAATTTGTTCTCATCTAATTTAAAGGGTACCTGACACATACTGCACATAGCGATCCACCAATCACAGTCGTTCTTAATCAAATTGGAGTGAGTCGCTGGTAACAATATTGAAAAATGAGCAACAAACCAGAGAAAATCACCATAAATGAAGACTTGATGCCAAAAAGAAAAGCAATGTCCGTTATCTGGAATTATTTCGGCTACAAGAAGGATGACACTGAAACGTGTGTTCTGTGTCGACAGTGGCTTACACCTGCTGCCACAACAAGAGGAAACACAACTCATTTGTTTGACCATTTACATTTGGCACCATGCACCTATTATATACTCCTCAGTATTTTTTCATAATGGAATCTATATTGCAGAGTTAAAAAAAATTGCAATGTCAGTTTTTTTCCAATATCGTGTAGCCCTAATTTAAACCCACACTGACAATAAATTCTATTCTATTCTATTCTATTCTATTCTATTCTATTCTATTCTATTCTATTCTATTCTATTCTATT
>JAPTYQ010000012.1:16644235-16658302 GCA_029814465.1 Ostorhinchus cyanosoma | reverse complement strand
ACCCACCCCACCCACTCCACCTCCTACCCGCTGCTCCCCCTCCCCGTCGCGTGTGCTGCGCCCGGCAACTGACACCAGGACAGCTCTGTCTGCTCTTACCTGTTTTTTTCTTTTTCTATTTTCTTTTTGTCTGTGGTACACTGCTGTTTCCCCAGAACACACCATCCTTTTACCTCAGTGTCAACCCCTGTGTTTAACTTCTGATGCAGCATGTCATTTAAAACTTTTCCACTGCTCTTTTAGTTCTTTTTAAGTTTTCATCCTTCACTGTAAAAATGATTTGTTGACTTAACTTGACTCAATCAAGTCATCTTGTTCTTTTGACTGAATTATGTAATAAGTTAGGGTTCACTGTTGGATTATCATTGGTTCCACATATATTCAGATACTTTACTACTAGTTACTGTGGTTAATCCTTTTTTTAGCGCTTCTGGGCTAAAATGTCATGAAAACCCCTCAGCATATGGCAATTAAAGATGCCTGAGACAATATTTCATCTACTCCTTACTATTCAACTGCTCATTTTTTTATTTTTTAGAAAAGATAAAGATATAAGATGTCTGTTATGTCTTGACGTGTTTCATCTGTCGTCTGTGGAAGCATCACCTAACGGCTGTGACATAAAATCTTTTCAGCTGTTCTCTCTTTATAATGTCTTGTATGAAAAACATAACAGTTAAATAGTATTAAAAAAAAGAAGACAAAATGAACCTAATGGAGTCATCTAGTCCTTGCCTGCATTTTCAGGCATGAGAAAATCTACCCCATGATGCAGATTGTCAGACATTTTCAGACAGGTACGGGGATAAATGTGTGGTTGCCATCATTACAGATCACTGTTCGTTTTCCCTCCAACATGAAATAGACACTATTCTGCTTCTAAATTCCATGTCGACATGGAAGCTTTGAGAATTCACTTCTTCATAACAGTATGAAACATCATTAAGTCTCCCATGTTTATATTTAGTCTTTTGATTGGAAAAGAGAGCTGCAGCAGGAAAGAGTGTATTTTCATTTCACCCCCTCAGTTTCACTGTAAAAGTACCTCTTTGCAATTAAATGTTCAATAGTCAAAACCTTACAGTAAAAGTATGAAAGTACTTTGTATTACTACATAGTAATTGCTATACAGCAAATACAAAGTTTTTGCATTACTATGCAGCAGTTATACAAAAACATGTTTTTAGATTTCTGCTACATCAATATACATTTTTAAAAGTTACTATAGATGATTTTACTGAAGATATTTAAGGTTGAGCTCATTTTGAACCCTGTAATCCACTACTGGTGTTTTAATGTACAGGATCAACATAATTTTTAGACCATTGCCATCATTGAATCATTTCATTCTTTGGAGTGTCACATTTATCAACATTCAAAGTCAAGATATTTGGAAAATACCTGGTATTCACTTGATAGAAAGGGGACGAAAAACTGTAATCTGAAAATTAACTACATTTATCAAACAACTATAGTTGCATAAAACATATGATATATGCGTCTTAGATGGAATGGAGTAGAAATAAGTTATATTAAATGGAAATGCACATGTCAAGTACCTCAAATGCACTCAAAGTAACAGAATGACTTGACTGTGTCAAGTGTGTCAACAAATCTTGTTTTATGGTGTTGAACTTTAGAGTCATGTGTTGCATTGTACAGGATTCATTTTCTGCCTTGTTGGTGATACTGTATGTCATGTGCTACAGTTGTGGTTATAGGGAGTTTCCCTTCTCTTCAGGCTGGGTTTTGTATGAAATATAATGCAGACCAAGTTGAGATCCATAGTTCATCCATAGTTCAGTAGAAACAGGTTGTTTTTGCATGTGCATGACCTCCATGTTTTCTTTTTGCCATTAGTCCAAGCATCATTAACAGCATAACAGTCCATTGTCGCAAGGCACTGCAATGGATAAGGTGATTTACTTCATTTCATTTAATTTTTACGTCGTAGAATTTTTTATTACCACCTTACTTGTTTTTTTTTTTTGTTTTTTTTTGCTGTTTCCCCTGAAGCTCTTACTTCTTCTTCCTGACACAACATTTAAAATGCACCTGATCCCCTCCCGTCACAGTCAACACACAAATCAGTATTTCCCACTTCGTCTTGTTCCGTTACATTTAATACTAATGAATTCAGCCACTTCAACAGGATTTCAGCTTTGAGGTTGCCCAATTCCCCATGAAACATTCATATTTTTATCATTGCAGCTCGGATGATGCATCTTCCAATTGGTCGGACTCCTGTTATGCCTACCCCTCCCCTGAGGAGGAGAGGCCGCCTCCCCCTTACCCATCTTCGTCCTCTTCTTCTTCCTCTTCCTCTTGCTCTTCCTTTTCGGCCCCTCACCACCATTTCTACACCCGAGCACTTCCGAGTATGCGTCCTGTTGCTCCCAATCCCGATTCTGTGCCTCCTGGCCCGTCCCCTCCCCCACGTTGGTCCGGCTGTAGCCCACCCCCACTTCCCTCCCTCTGCCCGTCCCCACAGCCGCTTGATGTCAACTCCAACCCCAAACCCAGTTCCCTGCACCTGCCTAAACAGACTTCCCTGTCCGACGCTCCGCATGCGTCCTTATCTGAAACCAATGGCTCCACCCTTTATATAAAACCCCCGCTCGTTCTTACTCGTCATGATCTTTTCCTGGGCTCCCCTAAACCTCCCAACACCCCCCTGTCTGCTCCCCCTCCATGGGCAGCCTGTGCCTGTAACCGAGAAAGAGGAGCCAAGCTGACTAGGTAAATACAAACCCCTGCTCAAATCCATCGTTCTTCCAACACAACTCAGGCATATGAAGACAAGCCCCACAGGGACAAAGACACATGAAAGAGGAATAATACGAGGAGAAAAAATGGTTGGCTGAGATTGAGCTGCTCCTGACAACACCACCTTATTTTTCTGTCTTATTTATTTCCGTGCTTTGTGATCCATGCCAGTCATAGAAATCAATGCCCTTTAAGAACTGCACTGTCTACAGCCACCTTTCATTATCAAATCCATCTTTAATTTAATAGCCATGTATGCAATCTATAACTTTCCATGTTGCCAGGATATTCAGGAGACGGTTGCCAGGCAACAAAGGAAATTCAAAGCTTTCACTGAATACCATTATAAAGTGGGCGTTAATGAGTCATACCAGTGGGCCCAGTCAGCCCTGAGTGGTAAGATCAGACCTTTAGTTGAAAAACAACAGACTGCTGAGGTGAAACAACATGGAAAGAAAGATTACTCATCAATTATTTGTATATCATGCTGTTTACATTTGAAGAAAAACCGAAGATGCTCATGTGCATTGCTTCATCTCAGTCTCAGTCATCCATCCGTGTCTCATCGGCTTAAATGTGAGAGCAGGCTGATGTCGAGGCGTAGTATAAACTAGTTATATTTTGACCTTCAAGCCCTCTTCCCATTGGCATTCTGGCTGCGCTGCACTGTAAAAGTAAGGAAAATCCATTAAGCCATCAGGGTTTATTTGGGATTTTTGAACTGCTTCTGCTACTCCACAGTATAGACTACATGTCTGTGTGCAACTGTGGTCACTCAGGCAATTTGACATTGAACTATGGGTGCTCTTGTATTTTTTAATATGGCAAGTGATTTACAGAAGCAGGGGTGACATATTAAAGAGGAGTGAGAGGCACAGAACAATTTGTGATTCATATTTGTTTTTCTCCTTCACCCTCTTTCTCTTCTCCACAGTACTCTGAAGAACAAGGAGCTGTCTCCTGTGATTGGACAGAAGGGAATCCAGGGAACATTGCCCTCTAGTGGATCATCTCAGCTTTCAGAGCACAGCCCTCACACCCTGAGGAGAGGTAACCAGACTACAAAATTAAGACATAACTATTGAGCATGTGGAGTTTGGAACAGTTTGTAGAAAAAATGCACTTATCTCCTTTTTATAATTCCAGCCTTAGAAATGTGTAATTTTTTCACATTTTATTTCTGACCATTTTTGGTTCTGTTGAAAAGGACTTCACCTCAATTCCTAAATTTAAAGGTTTTAGAGGTTACAAGGGCTCTTTCTGTCAGCATTTTAGTTAGATTACTTGTCATACATCTAATTATGTGATTAACAGATTCATAGTCTTTTTATGTTAATTTTATATCACTAGCACAGTATAAGTCTAACAACAGTGTATTTATATAAATATAGCATTTATTATTATGAAGAAGAGCCATTTATTGGAATTTAACAATGTAACACAGAAATAAAAATGTGATTGTAGTTACTGCAAATAATTTTGATAAAGTGATTATATTATAAATGTGACAGGTTTATGAAGAGCTTAGTTTAACAATGATGACAATAATAATGACTCCAATTATCTTTTCTCTCATTTTTAATCTTTTCTACAGCAAAGAAGCTGGCACCAATCCCACCTAAAGGTCCGTATTCCCAGACAGGAGCCATATCAGACCAGTCAACAGGTCAACCGTCTCCTGTCAGCCTGTCGCCCACTCCTCCCAGCACCCCCTCGCCGTACGGCTTCAGTTACCCGCAGGGCTACGCCACCATCGGTTCCCCGGGACAGATTCAGGCGGCGACCACCCCGTCTCTGTCCTCCCCACCGTCGCTGGCAGGGACTCTGACCAAGGCCAGGCCGACCCCCAAACCACCCCGGCAGAGGCCCAGCCTGCCCCCCCCACAGCCCCCCTCCACTCCTGGCACCAGTCCTCAGCCTCTGGACCATTCCTCAGGCCTCTTAGATGGTTTGTCGCCAGGGGAAAGCATGTCCACAGGTAAGGTGTTTAAAACAATATTACAACACATTCCTATAAACATATGCCCCTCCAAACCTCACAGTACTGAATAACAGCTTTCAGGTTATTTCACAACTATTTTCAACTATGAACCAAAGGATTTAAGGCACCAAACTAAAGATGGAACTGTTTGTTGATCAACTGAACATTGAAAGAACAAAAATGTATATACTCTACATCCAAGTTACCAGATTGTGTCATATATGTGCCACTGATACTTGAAAGATAATGCTGTTTTCACTATTGTGGACATATCGCAGTAAATGCTAAATTTCAGATTAGGAGGAACAGTATGACACTGGAATTAATCTGCAACGTTAATATGAGTCTCCTTCTTTAGTTGAAATGCATTCCACTTTAACTACCAAAAATATTACAATTGTGTTATGATTTTTGAGATATGTACCAAACAAACACATTCCTCTGCATCTGAAGAACACGTTTTATAGGTCAGGGCATCTCTGAAGCATCACAGTGTTTGATTTATAATTTATTGTATAACACATTTTATTCAAAAACTATTTTTAAAAAATGCAGCTTTTGTGATTTGGATATTATGCTTTCACGTATTAGGCAGAGATTTGTTTTATTTTTATACAGGCTGCTATTTAGTAGAGTTGCACAAAACATGGTCAGTTTAAGAATGAAGCATGAAAAGGCACTTTACAAAAGATGAATTGTTAGGTGGACATTACATAATTGATTTATATCCATTTTCTAATTCTGTTTTGGTGTATTTTCCCCTCTTGTCGACTGTTCTTATTGTCTCACTTACAGCGGTATGAGGCGAGTGATTCAGTGTGATTCTAATTGTGAGAGGGACTTTTAGGGTAAGCAGGAGTTCCTGTGTTAAAGCCTCACCTCCCCACCGCTCCAATCCCTCCGCCATCTTGGCTGAACATCAAGTTAGCTCACATGCTCACAGTAGGGTGAAGTTGCCAGTAGAGGCAGATTTTGAATCAGATTTATCTCTTTCCTTGCTAATAGCCAGTGTCACTTAAGGACAGGAGATACAGAATCTGATTCACTGCTCTATGGCAGCCTCACTCTAGAGCCAGTCTACCTCCATTATGTTTACACCTACATGCAGCGGCTGTTCAGTCCACCTCTAATCTATAATTTTGGCCTTTGCATGGTGGCTGAAACTGATGCATGGCTTAAATGGACCTGTCTAAATGACAGTCCACTCTAAAGAGACCAGGGCAGATGCTTTTATTATGTTCTGCAAAAGCCTCCAACCTTTCCTACCCTCTGGAATACTACCCATAATGCCCTGCTTTACCCTCCCCCTGCCTTTGACAGTCACTGCACCCACTCCCACTCCACACCACAATGTTGTGCCTCACTGCCCACCCCTGTTCCTCAGTCAGCACACTTCCTGTCTGTGCAGTGTCTAGTAGTCCATCACACTTGTTACACCGTGGATGTCATCATTCTCACAGTGAGACCAAAGAAAGTTAATTTTGTCTGAAAATCAGGAATGTGTTCTGTTTTTATTTATATTTACCAGTTTAACAAACTACTGGGATTTTACTCATACAGGTTTTGACAGTATTTTACCGATCATGTACGACGTTAAGTACAAAGAACAATGCATGAACGCCAAAAACTAAAAGCTGTTGGTCATTTCATTCAGAAATGATATGAATATTTGTCATCTCCTCATAGCATCCCCATGTGTCTAGTGTCTAGTAAAACTTTTGTTATAATGCACCTATGAAGCACGATTCAGAAGAGACTATTCCAAAAAGTGTTGTTGTACTACATTATTAATGAACACAGTGCATTATTTGTGTTTCTACTCAATAAGGCTGTATTTTTATAATTAAAAGGCAAAAATGAACAAAAAATTGGTAATGCTTAACAAAAGAAAAAATGTGGTTCCATTTTACTGTAGTAGGTTGGTCTTTGAATGCTTATATATTATACACTTGTATATTATATACTGTGTGTATGATATACAGAGTATATAATAGTTTGCACCTACAGTGACCCTCATACTGTAAATCCAGCATCAATGACACAGTGTATTGTACTTAACACAGACTAAAAGTAATTTTCTCTCTTATTTCCCTCTCCTCATCCTGTCTGCCAGATTCTTTCTGCAACTTGGACATCCCCATCATAAACGTGGAACTGGACGGTATTTTTGACATGCCTCACATCTCACCCTTCAGGAACTCAGTGACACTATTTGATTCAAGCAACAACAAAACGGAGTCGGAGGAAGAGTCGGAGAGCACAGTGTTATGACACCACAAAAAAAAAAACAAAAAAAAAAAACCCACGGCTCTACTGCTGCTCTGCCTCACACTCAACCCCCCCCAACCTCCCTTGACTCATATATTAACCTTTCACCTCTCAAACAGAAAAATTTCCTCAACCATCACGCTCTCTGTGGATGTTTTATTTACACCTCATGGGGGTTGACGTCAAAACAAGCCCGGCTTAGAAAATGGTTTGCACCTAAAAGAAATATTCATTCTCACATCTGGATTCTATGAGGTGTTAGTGACAATATGCTGTCAGGGGACTTTTGAGCAGATGTAAAATTTTATGTTGGCTGGTTTGATCCATGGCACATAGATTTTTTAGAATACATGTTACTTTTAATTTAATGTGTTGTATTTTTCTTTTTGCCTTATTTGATTCACTTGCAATATTGCCTTTAAATCATACACAAGACTGGAAACAGGCCGCTGGGAGGAATGAGTGTTCTTTGCTGCTGCTTCATGTGTGAATCATAGAAGGAAGAACAACACAGTAGTGTACATCTGTCCTGCCAATGTGTGGGCCTTGTTTTTCTGTGGATCTCCCTGTGTTGCCATCTCTAGTTCCTCCTTCAGTCCTCAGGGGTGTCCGTCGAAACGCTAAGCACTGGCATGTGGTGGCAACAACCCCTGATGTCTGTCCCACCTGAGCGTTCACTGTGAGTGTGCCAGTATGTCGTTTTGGAAAGTGTGTGTGTGTGCGTGTTATAGTTTGCGTGTGATGTGTACTTGTACTATATAACGTTGCGCTGTTGGTGTTTTTGAGCAAAAACAGGAATGCATGTTTTAGACATTTAGGAAAAGTTACCAGCCAGGTTGCAAAGCAGTTAAATCCCCAAATCACACTTCTCAACACATTCATAGCATTCAATCAGGACATCAATCACTGAATATTTATTGTTTATATTGTATATTTTCAGAGTATAACATTATAAATGAATCAAATCATATTTTGTATCTACAGCAGAACTATAAAGATACCATTTCCATCTTAGAGAATATAACTGATGCTGTCAGAGTCGTTTAAAATATGTGAGATACGTGAATTTTGAAGGATATGAAGTGAAAAGGGAAAAACTTCATGTTAGTGTTCTAAATTATTTTATTTGCAGGTAAAATTGCACAGGATTTTAGATTTTTCAAGTCAGGAGACAGTAGTGGTAGTTTTCTGAGCAAGGGAGTTGAAAGAGCAGAGAGGGCAGGAGTCAGACAATGTTTAACAAGGTGAGTTAACACTCCACTGCCACGGGAGTGTTAACGCAGCTGTTTTGTTTGAAACCTCTGATGTCTTATATTGTTTTGTCATCAAGCTGCATCCCCAGTGGTAAAGGCTACACACCTTTTTTCTAACTGTCTCATTTCCACTCCTCCTCCTTCCCATCGCAGTTTGTAGAAATAATGATGCTAATGATACTGCTATTTTAGTCTATATTGGTGAACCAGAGGCAGGTGCAAAGATATGTGTATATGTGTTTATTTTGATGAGAGTATTTCTACAGATATATTTCTGAGTACTTTTTACTAGGTCTAAAGATTGATTTTTTTGTTTTTCCACTACGCATAATTCTCATCTGAGAAAAAAAGTTCAAACATGGGACCAGAATTTAGCTGCTGTCGTATCAGAACCTTAAATCTTCAAAACTAAAAAGAAGAATACAGAATAATTAGGTAATTACACTGGAGAAACCAGGTTTGTTTATGACAGCAGCAGGTTGTTATTTGCCTTGCGATGGGTTTGTTGTGACCTATCCGGATTTGTAAGACTTTCTTTTGGAGAGAACATCGGTGCATCCACAACACATGGCCTCAAAGTCACTGTGCTGCTCTACCATTCTCTTTTCTTTTAAGTGCGATATTATTCACAAGACTTGTGTAAATATTGACGCGTCTGTACATACATGTTCTGTATATACGGATGGAAGAAATTTAAGTATATACATATATAATATACAGATACTGTATTAAAAATATAAATGATGGACATTATAACATTATACTGTATATATAATATTAAAAGGTTGCTAACCCTAGCACAATATTGCCAGGTTCACATAAAATAACATCCAGTAGACTTTGCACAGTTAACAGACTTTATATGTTACAGTAGATTTTATGGCACTGACTTAGGCTCAAGATTAAAACTAATTTGTAGATTTTTAAAATAAAAAATGCTGATACTGCTTACATTGCAGACTTGCTGATTTGGGAAAGATTAGCCTCTTGAACCCTGGTTTTAGCGCTCAAATTATTACCAGTGTTTATACACAAATGATGCTTTCAAGAGCTATTCACACCTAAAACATAATACCCTTTGCTGTGCTACAGTGTTAAATAGAAACAATTCAACATCATGGTTTTTCCTATTTGCCCACTGTTCAGTATGACATATTTAGTATTTCTGTAAAACTTGACACATTGTTTCAAATTTGAAATAACTCCCAGGTTTTTTTTCCCAGTGGCTTCACCAGTGGGTATACCAGGGTTTAAGAGGTTTTAAGAGAGATTCTCCAAATGTTTCATCACTGTATATTAAAGATAGACAGCCCCCTCAGTTCCACAACACACACACAAACACAGATATAATGTAACACTTCCAGGGCAGATCCTTTTTACATGCCATCGGTAGCACCCTGACATTAGAAACAAGACAAATATTAGATAATGTAGTTTTACAATTAGCAGGAACATGCAGAAGACCTACAGGATCAACACAAGGTCAACAAGAGAACAGCAACATCACTAATTACATCGTCTTTTGAGCCACGTTTAAATCCGTACAGCATGAAATGCTATCACCAGTGTTTTTAATATTCAAAGAAAAAAAATAATGCTGATCACAAAACAGTTTTATAAAAGTAATTGTTGCAATTTGGCTGTGCTGAGGTGAATGGTCTGTCCTGTCTTTGTCTGGATTTCTGTGTTACAATGTGCTGCTCTTCGTTTTGTACTAAAGGGTTTAAGATTACGGCTTGTACATAATATTCATCAAACTCAACTTTATTAACAATAACGCTGTCAGGAAGACACAGTCAGCGAGAAACTCCACAGACAGTTTCCAGTATTACAGCTTTTGCAAGCATGCCCTTTGAGCACTAAAATACGAAGGCCTTTTTTTACATGAATAGGTGGAATGTATCGGTGATAGCCAATGTTCACCTCATCGGTCGTGATAAAGGCGGATTATGTGTTGTGGACGTAGTTAGAGCGGGTGGAGGGATATTTGATAAACAGCGTGTTATGAACAATTTGGAGGGTGGGGGGTATGATTCGACGTTGTCCTGTGTGAAAGTCAGCAGCATGCTTTTTAACCATGCCTATGAAATATGTCTCATCTTTGGTCCTATATAAATGTGCTTGTATTTATTTTTTATAAGAGAAAAAAGCGACCTTTGCAAAGACTAGAATAATTCAGTGCTGCCCTTGACCTTCATCAGACGAACGCCCATCGATTCTGCCAAGAGCTTGTTTGAATCATTCATGATTCAATGTGTTTTCACCACTAATTGCTTTCCTCATGTATCTTCTGTTTCCCTCTGAATAAGTAGAAAAGCACATTCAACTTAAAAGCATGAATGAAGTGAATATGACATGGGTCAGAACAATGTTCTTTTAGGTTTTTCTGATCAGAAGACTTGAATTTGATGAAAATTTTTCACTGAATTTCTATCAAAATCACAACAGTTTGTAGATGTCACAGTGGTGCATGCAGCCATTGCAGATATGTCTCATTCATCTTTTTCCCATTGTTTTAAGTTCAAGTAATGGGGGCCAAAATAAAAAGGGAACAAAGAATTAACTAAGAGATCTTTTTAGACCTAAAGGTTCTTTGTGTCAAACTGTAGTGATGCTGTGGACTCTAAAGATTGGAGTAAAGATGAAATGCCTTTTGTTGGACATGCTTTCTCCTGGTCACCAAGTGGAACACAGTGTGTACTGTAAGATAAAAAATAATCCTCATCAGAATGTTGAAACTATTAAAAATGTTTTATATTACTTGGATTTACTGTGATTTTGTTAAAGTCACATTGCATTCCTTTACAACATCACCTTATTGGTATGGTTCTTTATCTTCAGAGATTATTCTTATTTGATATTTTGCAGATGGAATGAACCCATTAAAGTGAAAGAACCTACACACTGGACTAGAACACATGATAATATTTCTTCTTTGTTTCTTTTTAATATTTGCAACAGAAACAAGTTAGTTTGGGTGAAAAAGGTAACAAAGAAAATACAGTGCTACCCTGTTTTGGGTATAGGTGTAAAAAAAAAAAAAAGTCAGGCTGGTTCACACTGATTTCTTTCTGCTCATGTACACTGTCACATCCAAGGTGCTTCGGTGAAGGACAAACACATTTCTGCAGACATAAAAAAAACTTGATTAGATTTTTGATTTGCTTGGTAAATCAAATTCAAAGTGACCATCAGTGACAGCGCTGAAATGTATCTGGCATGCAGTAACACAACAATAACTGAGTCTAGCTAAAATATCAGCCATGAATCTTCAATCACAGTTGTCTCTGGGAAAATGTGGACCCTCATGAACAGAACAGTGCATGCAATTTAATGTGAATAAAAATGTTATGTTGTATCACACAGGTTAGTGGGAAAGTGTGACACTGAGCTCTTACCATAAATGCTGAACAACTAGACAGAGGTGAGGCAGCTGCTTCGTTTCATTTGCCCTAAGAAAACAGGATAATGTTTAACAAAATCACACAAGAATAGACACAGAGTTGTAATAGTAGAAGTATACAGGTAATTATATTTTTTTGGCAGCTTCAAATTACATTTCCTCATGCCCTTACGCTACAGTGAAAACCACAAATCTCCAAATATGATGATTTTTAATGTTTGTGATAAAGAGGAGGATTAAGTATTCCTTTTTGGGGAACTGCTTCTGAAGCTACATTAGCTCCTTAAACTTCTTTTTCATCTGAGCTCATGATAAATTGACTATTTTAGAGATATTTGGTTCTCCCAGGACAGTGAACCGAATAATATTATCTTACAGAACATTCCACATTGAGTAAAAAAACAAAAAATAGAGTTAAAACTTTATGTACAACAGTAACATGCAAAGTACACATGAATGTAACAGTGATATTAAGCTAAAACCATAACAGTGACAGAAACCATTTTACTGCACAGTGATGCTTTAATTACATTTTGCTGATAAGATGTTTAAGGTTCTGGTCATAAGGTCATATCAGTCCAAACATATTCATCAGGTTCTGGTTTAAGTGTGCGTACTTCCAAAGTGCAGAGAGAAAGATATAAATTTACAACAGGTCAAGAACTGCACCTGCACTTGTCATATAGAATAATTTTTGTATATTTATTGGACACCCCTGCAATGAACTGGCGACACGTCCAGGGTGGACCCGCCTCCACCCATAAGTAGCTGGGGTAGGCTCCAGCAACCCTTGTGAGGATAAAGCGGGTTCAGCAGATGAGTGAATGAATAAATGAATGAATGAATGAATGAATGAACTTATAGGACCCGCCCCATGTCCCTCTGCAAACTTGGTAGAGTGATTGACCAAGAGCCACCTATTCATATGCCCAACCTATCTTTGTATTCAAAGATAGGTTGGACATATGAATTGGTGGCTAAAATTACAAAGATGGTCAAGATTTTTTTCTTTTTTTTGTTTTTTAAATGCAGTTGGTTGTGCATTTCCTGATGTCCTCATGTCTAAATTTAGAGTGAAATCAAATTGTTCCATTTGAAAAGTGCTGCTGCAGTTCAGTTCCTGTTGTAAACATATTCATCCTAAATCTGTCATCTAAAAGGAGTCTTTTCTCACCAAAGTTCATACTGATGTGTAAAGGTGAGTCGTATGACTTCAGGTACTGCTGCAGTGTCTGGAGCTCTTCTCGAATTAGCAGCTCGGCCAGAATGTTCTGAGAAATGATCAGCTCCGGACTTTCATCCAGCACTGACCCAGGAAGAACCTGAAGAACAATATGATAAAATATTTTTTTTGTTTAGTTATCAAGTTTATTTTATTTAACCAGGAAAGACAAGAGTGCGGTCAGTTATTAGCGGTAACACAATCATCCAGGCAGAGGTGGGTAATCCCAGCTCCATAGAGTAAAAGTCCTGCCATGTATTGGTTCTACCTGTTCTCTTAACACAGGTAATACTGTTTTTTATTCATCTACCTGGATGAGGAGTTGTGCTCATCAAAATGGGCTGGTTCAGTGAATGGTTGAACAAATACATGGCAGGACTTTCCTCTTTGGAGCTGAGATTACCCACCTCTGCATCCAAGTGACAGAGTAGCAGCCAGGCATACATAATAAGTACAGTAGATGAACATACCTTCTTTGATACTTCCATATGCTCAACCACATTCTTCACACCTGACAGGACAGTGTAAACTAAAGACTCTGTGGGCTCCTCTTCCTCTTCCTCAGGTTGCTTGGCCTTAGATCCAAGGTCATCTTTAACTTCATTCAGCACCTCATGATAATAATAATAATAGCAATAAATGCTCTTCATACAGCACCTTCCAAAACATGATCACATGCTTTAATGTAATGATTTATCCTAAAAACAGAATACATTATCATTCAGTCATATGGATAAGTCTTAGGATGCCTTTAACTAAAAAGGAATATATTTGATTACATGACAGGAAATTTTTAAAATCTGAACTAAACAGCCGGTAAAAGTCCATTTTTAGTGTGACCTCCATTTGCACATATTGAATTGTTGTCGTATTTATGTTTTCTTAAGTTATCTTATGGCACATTATACCAAGCTTTCACCAAATAGTTCTTGTTTAGACCTGGGCTGTCTAGGTGATCCCATACAACTTCTATACTATGGTTGTTTTAATGCTGTTTACATTTTTCTGTTTTATTTCAGATGTCCTACTGTTGATGCAGAGAAGTATGCGTAGTATAAACTTGATAAACAAACTAAAAATATGCTGAACCTATAAACCTTCATCACATAATAGACAAAGGCAGTAAAACAGTCAGAAAACATCAGTAAAGTCACCAAAAAGCAAATGAATTAAA
>JAPTYQ010000012.1:16628860-16639858 GCA_029814465.1 Ostorhinchus cyanosoma | reverse complement strand
CCTTTGTGCAAATCCTAACATGCAAAAATCCACCTTATGAGCAGAAGAGGCTGTGTGAGACTTGAGCAGAGAGTTGTGTTTTAGGGTGGATTTTCCGCAGATCCGAGCTCACAGAGATCAGCGGACCTGAGAGGAGACAGTCGGCCTCAGCTGCTCAGTCCAGCCATCAGAATGGACTGATAAACATCAGGGTGTGGGGCGATGTTCAGGTACGGTAAACCTTCTGTACTCTTTTCTTTTTAATACTACAGTAAGTTCAGGTTAAAGACTGAAGGTTTGTGGTTTTATTTGCCTCAGATTGTGGATCGTTTGCTCGGCTTATTTTCACACCCTGTTTTTGACAGCTGATTTCAGCATCATCCCTGTGCATTTCATCAAAATTATTATTTCTGTCATGGTTTATGTTGGTTGTTAATTCAGATGTATTTTCACTGCTTTGCTGATCCTGAATGTGCTGTTTGGTTCTAATATACTTCTGTAGCCTATATATACAGCCTAAGCAGAGTCAGTTATAGCCTGGCCATATTCTCCGTTGGATTAAAGCCAGTGTGTGTGCGTGTGTGTGTGTCTGTGGAAAGAGCAACAAATAGATGTTCAGAAGCTTTTCTGTTACATAAATGTATGTTAACATTATATAAAGAAGACTGATTGTTTTCTGGGAATGCAACTGTATGTTAAATCATTTCAAAGGCAACCAGGGCCACCATGATTTTTCAGTTTTTTTTTTTCTCTTCACTGAAATTGAATGTGTAATCAAATCTCAAACTGAAATATCCTGGATGAGTTTTTGTAGGTCATCATACTGTTCTCAGGGCAGTCAAACTCCCTCTGTGGCTCATAAGATGTCTGCATGCATGAGATGATAAATTCACTGTTGTTTCCTACATCCCCTGATTTTTTTTTTTTTTTAATGTGTTTTAATGCATGTCAAACAGACATATGGCCTTTAAATATGATAGTAGGGGTCACCATTAACAGCAGTTTCACTTGGCCTGGTTTCTGTCTCTTTTTCTACTTCCATTATCTCTCCATTAATCACACTCAGAGCTCAACATTTATCTGTATGCACTTTGTTTTCTGCTCACACGCATATAAAATATTTTTAATCTGCAGTCTGGCACTTACAGTAGGTATATCCTTGTATATACCAAAAGTTATCAAATAAACTGACCTGGTATAATAAAAAAAATCTCAAATTACTTCAGCATTTTGTGGTAGTACAAGCATAAATAAGTATGTGTAAATATCATTCTTACCATATCATATGTTTATCCATATTTAAAATATATGTATATGTTGCACTAAATTAGAAATAATCCACTTCCATGGAAAAGGGCACTAAGAAACAAAATGAAATGGGGTCATTGTCAGTTAGATATGTGAGTCAGTCAGCTATAATGTGATGTCAAGGAAAGCCTCATTTAATTTTCTACATTTAATTGTATTCCTTAGTTAATTCACTGTTCATATCTGACGTGTAGCGTTGAATAAGAGTGTAACAAACAAGACACTATAGTTGCAGTGAATGATCTAACAGGTTACCTAAGCTTGATCCTTTTTAGAACTTGGCGCTCTTTCCTGCACCTGTACTGATGCTTTGTAGCCTATGTTGACTTGGTTTAACCTAGGTTAAAAAAAAAAAAAAAAAGAAACTGAGTGAAACGTGCTGTTGACGGCTTGACAAAAACCCCTGAACCGGTTTTTTGAGCTCTCCAACATTGTCTGCGTTCAATAGATTTGGAGCATAATGTCTGTGACTGTCTGTAACCTACTTAAGTCAAGAGCGTTGTATTAATTGGGACTATTATGACAAGAGCTGCTTTGTTACTGGTGTCTCATTTAGCTGAGGGTTGTATTTCTTTGTGCTCGGAGTCTTAACGATGAGTTCAGTGGTTTAGCTTAAGCTTTCAGTCTGATTATGGGTCAATGTGATAAATGAGGCTCCAGGACACAATGATACCTCTGGGACATTGTTTTGTGTGTTTGTGTTGTTCATTTTACTTGAAATATGTGGGTTAACGCAGCTACAACTTATAAAGTAGAAAGAGTGGCCTAAAGAACTAAGAACTAAATGAGTAAACCATTAGTCTGAGTCATGTTATGCCATGATATCATGTTACAACATTAATTCAACATCAAATCAAATCAAATCAAATCAAATAAAGAGGTAATATACCAGGCTAAAGTTTGAGAGAGTATCTATAATATTTCAGATTTATGGGTGGATACAGCCACAGAGAATGCATTAACTCTCAGGTTAGAATACGTCTAATCATTACTTTCATAGGCGAACTTGAACAAGCCGATACAAAACAAATAGGATCACCTCAGATAGTTTGCCTCAAGGCTACTGCAGAAGAAATATTAGAGGAAAACTGAATACAAATGGGTGTAACTGAAAAGCTAATAACCACATCAAAAACCCTGGATTGTTTGGTCTGAAGACATGCGGTTTATTTCCTCTGTTCTCCCTGTGGTTGGTAAACTCTGCTGAAAAGTGAAGGACTGAAGTGAGGGCTTTTATAGATTAATGTCCAACTGTAGTTTAGAACCATTAAGTTTTATTTAAGTTGAAATCTCACTTGATGTGTCTTCAGTTGAATCCTTCCTGGTTGAAGCTTACAGGCTCAGATCTGGAGCTACAGTACAGGAAGTCTGCAGCATTCAGTCAGATTTCAGCAACATGATACATAAACCTGTGCAACACCTCAGCAGACATTTGTTCAAGCAGATTCAAGTCCTTGTCCGTCCTCTTATCTATTTCTAATTTTCCATCTCCAGATATTTTTGCCATGGAAATGGACATGATACCAAAATTCTCCTCAAAAGATGAGGAAATCGACTTCTGGAAGGCTCTATCCCTGAAGTATAAGAAAAGGTATGTAACCCACCAGTGTTTGTCCTTTCAGTAACATTTAAAAGAGCTAGAAGAGAAAAATGAACTCTTCTGTACATCTAACCTTTCCTAAGTTATGTATCATCATTTATTATAATATTTCTCTCTACATTTTTGCATTTCTCAGTAAAAATCTGGTATTTTCCTATATTTCATTGACTCAACATGTAGATTTTCATAAAAGATCAGAATAAATTCAAAGGTTATTGCATAAAAACTGAGAAAACTGAACAAAATGTAACTTGTTCTACAAATAAATCACTGGACATGAAAAGGAAAGATTACAAACAGTGTGATTTGGGTTTTACTGGTGAGACAATGTTATAGAAGGTGATTGTGTTTCCTTGTTCACTACGGAGCCTCTGAACATCCAAAAAAGATGAATTAATATGAATCATTTCACTTCATTTTAGATCAGTACATACTTGTGGTCATCAGTGAATACTTAGGCCCTTGAGGGTTAAATAATTCACAATCTCACAGTGATAATTGTGATTCTAATGGAAACTTCATCACTTTTTAGTGTTTTTAAATTGCATTTAAATGAAATGCTCTTGGACAACTGAAAAATGTTTAATGGGGGAAAAAAAATCATTGATCAATATAACTCACTGACTATATTAAAAAAAAATTAGAGAAAAAGATAGATTTAGATTTACCTTTTCAATTCCAAACAGTGCCATTGTAACAGAATCTGAATTATACGTTTGTGGGAAAGACAGCTCATCACAGCTGCATCACATCCCCCTACAAATCCTTTATGTGTTTCCTTGTCTTTGGGTTTCAGTCAACTATTCTCACTCTTTCAATTAAAGATCAGTGGTGGCAGATCCTGTTACACTTTTCTAAAGAGTCTTATGTGAGACAAGTAGTAAAAGCCTCTGTAGAAAACGCTCTCTTGTCCCTAAAGATTCAGCTCCTGTTTCACTTTAACCATTAAAGTCTCTCTGGTCTCTTTGTGCTCCCACCTTTAAATGGGTTTATGTAAGAATGGAGTGAGTCTCTGTTACTGTGGTCGACATTAGCAAACATTTTAATGATAAAGCTAAGCTGTTTTTCTCCAGTATTATCGGAGTAGAGGAAAACACCGATTACGTTCTCACACAAAGCACTAAAGGAATGAAGCTCACACCCAGTTATGTAATAGTATTTAGACAAAGAGCTTCCTTCAGGCGACCAATTGTGTGCACGACATCAGATATAAGTATTGTATTGTCTTGCAAAAATGGATGTGTTATTTTCAGGTACATGATAAATATATGCAGTATGTTAGATATGAATGGGCTGTTGGGATTTCTCCTGGCATTCAGACAGACCTAACTGTGCCATAGGTGTGGCATTGCACTGATTAATGAGGATTTACACCTGTAAATGCAAAAGGCTGGGGACTGGAATAAACCTGTTGGAACATTGATGTTAAATAAGAGGACAAGTCTCCACAGACTGCTCTTCAGATACACTTAGTATTTTTTATGAAGGCTTGTAACCGTGGAGAAGGAGCATCAATGTGCAAATCCGTAACAGACCTTTTCTAGGTAAAAACCAATTCAGAGTCAGGCCTCACTGAACATTTCCACTTTAGGCCAAAAGCGGGCATCGGTTAATGGATTTTCTGGCCACGTGCCAATATCCAGCACTTTAGCTCACATGTTAGAGGTCGGTTCAGTCACTATTTATAGAAGCATGTGTCTGTGTGTATGGGCTCATCCATGACTGTACAGACTCTTACGTAACTTGCACTGCCATGAAAAATTGGTCAGCGATCACACGCCCTCCAGCATATGTCTGAATGTATTGTGAAGTGAATGATCATAACATGAAAATTCATTCACATTTGCTGGTCGTATTGATGCGCAAGCTGATCTTGGTTTGTGTTACTGTATGGTTGGTAGATTTAGGTCACTATGCTTCTTGTTTCAAATGTTTGACAGAAACAATAGATGTTAGATAATGATCCATACAGAATAAAATTGAGTTTTTTGTTTGAGTGCAATAAGAAATGACATATCAGCTGATGTGAGCTTAAAGCTGCAATCTTACAAGTGGTGACTGCAAGAAACAACTCGGCTATTTCCATTTATTTGATAAGATTTATTTATTTTCTAGCATGCTAATATGAAAGGGTAGAATTACAGAGCATAAAATGAAACTTGGAGGACACTCAGTGGAGCACAAACATCCATCTAGACCTCATAGTCCTGTAATTTAGTCAAATGCACTTTCTATATCAAAAATGTTCTATACTATAAATCTGCTTTAAAAGTTCATGTATGTCCTATATGCCTGATCGCTGCATGAAATTTAATAAAAATCAGTGCAGCAGTGTTTACATAACCCCATAGACAAACCAACTAACATAACATTACCTCCTCCACAGACAAAATAAAAACTGGGTCAGTGCTCCAGTTGCCAGATATGTAAAGTGAGGTGCCGGCACTCTGTTTTTTTAAGTATCATAGTTGATGAATGCGCCCTCCCACCGTCTCTCCCAGACTCACAGACGACCTCTATCTGTCTCGGCTTGTCTGATCTCTTTTTTTACCTTTAGCTTTCAGGAGGCCCAGGAGGAGCTGCTGGAGTTTCAGGAGGGAAGCAGGGAACTGGAGGCTGAACTGGAAGCACAGCTGGGCCAGGCCGAGCATCGGATGAAGGACCTGCAGTCTGAGAACCACAGACTGAAGAATGAAGTTGAAACACTAAAGGTAACGGCACCAGTGACATTAAAGGAAGGACTGGTATGTCTTTATTTTAATGGATTGAAATGGTTGAGTCACCAGCTCATCTATACACTATGGTCTTACAGGTATAAGACAGTTCAATCAAGTGTTTCAGATATACTTTACTTATTAATTAGTATGAAAGAGTGTGTCTACAGTGTGTTATCATTACCATAACCACATAGAGAAACCAGTAATAACAGGCACACACAAATATATTCAATAAGCGGTATTATATTTTCTATTTTACAGACAGGAGCAGGTAGTTCCTATAAATGACGGCTGTTTCGGA
This sequence comes from Ostorhinchus cyanosoma, assembly GCA_029814465.1. Classification (NCBI taxonomy): domain Eukaryota; kingdom Metazoa; phylum Chordata; class Actinopteri; order Kurtiformes; family Apogonidae; genus Ostorhinchus; species Ostorhinchus cyanosoma. The sequence goes on along the minus strand of JAPTYQ010000012.1, from coordinate 16,633,953 downwards.
AAAGAAAATGCCTTTCCACTGTACTATTTTTTTTTTTTCAAATGCAGGCAGAAAAGGAAGTAACATTTCCAGAGCACCTAGTTTAATTTTTATTCACCATTATTGTTATTATGAAGAATTGTATTGATCATTGCTCTGAAAATTGCATATTTGCATAATCATCAGTAATTGCCTCATTTTATGAATGATCTAGACTAATGTTACAGAAAAAATAGAAATGTATCAGAAAAAATAGCATGTTATCACAAAAATCATGTTTTCGGAGGAGCTCATGTCTCGGTAAAAAGAACCAAGATCCTCTTATCTCTTCTTTATTCACATTAGTTTTTTAAGTATTATTTACAAATATGGACATGAATTTTTGAAGGTGTGGTGTCATTTTTAATCCATAAAACAGAAATATATGAAAATAGCTGTGCAAATACTGGTAAAGCCAAAATTCTGTTAAGATTTTTTTTTTAAAAAGGGGAAAAACTGAATAAAATTTGAAGTGAAACCTTTCTATTTGTATTAAAACACACTCAGGTTTAGTCATCACTTTTATTATCATTCTGCCGTCAGCATCTGTTCATGATGAGCTCATCATTACTCACTTGCATTAAGGTTTCTAAAAGAACTGAGTGCAGCATATGTAACTCCATGTATACCCTTCAAATCCATATTTAATGTGCTCTGTCGTCTTATATCGTCGCTTGTGCTTGAGTGAAGCCTCTTGGGAATTAGCAGAAGTGTGTTGTACCAGCTGCTGCAGCCTTCAACACACTTATATCTTCAGTTGTCATCTGGTTGGATTCTGGGATCACAGCATTAACATCAGATTTGTCCTTTACACAGTAAAACAAAGGTGATAATAACCTGCCCTGTTGGAACAATACTGCACTATTACATTTCTTGTGAGTCTGCTGAAGGTCTGCCTGAGACATTTATGATTAAATTCACCTGCTTCAGTAAGGGTACAGTCCAGGGGATGATATATTTCTTACTGTGGGAATCCAGGTGCAATCTAAATGGTAATCTCTCTTCATAAAGTGCTGAGGTTCCTCTCTTTTCCAATCTCAGCACTTATCAACCAACACCTGCTCTGTCCTAAGATGGTTGTATACTGATGCAGCTGATCTTTACGACTCTCATACATAATGCATTAGATCGTGTCTCGTATTTATTCTCACTGAATAATTACTAAACGGAGGGGTTGCACGTGCACGTGATTGTAGCCATGTGAGTTCAGCCACCAGCAGAGGGGTCTGTTTTTTGAGATTGGACAGGATACTCGACCATATGTTGGGAGGAAATGTGTGGTTTTGTCAGTCACATGTGTGGGTGTGAGAGGGGGAAAAAAAAAAGTGGGAAAAGAAACTCTGAGAATCTAAAAGATGCCGAATGCACGCCTCTGTCTGATGCATGTGTGTCTGACTCAGGCTGATTCAGGCGCCATAGTAACAGTAGATATAGGTCAGACAATATTGAGTTGATTGTCCCGTAGCTGGTGGGTACAGTATATAGGTCACACATCACATCCACCAGTAGAGTGAAGGAAAATGAGGAGAGCAATGAAAGATAGATGATAAAAATATACAGAAGGAGGTGTGTAGAATCTGTTTTTTATAATACTCAAGTCATTTAACCCATAAAGACCCACAGCTATTTTTATGGTGACTCTAATATTAGCCTTTGGATTTTTCTGTGAAAATCAGCTCTTTTCCGATATTTTATTCACAGATTCTGCAGAATAAATTTAAAGATTATTATATCAGAACAAACGCAAAAGTGACGTTTTCAGCAAAACATATCATTAACGTCTAATATAAAAGCCTCTGCCTTTTGTCAAATACATGGGTTTTATTGGTAAATCAGTGTCGTAGAACATGATGTTTTTTCCATGTCTACTCTATAAAGCCTCTGAACGTCCAAATGGCTCATATCTGATGCCAGTGGCAAGATGAGAAACTGACTTTTGACTGAATTACTTAAATGTATTAATGGAATTCATGGTTCACAAGTTCTTAAACATTTTATGGGTTTTATCCCATATCGTGTACTATCTGATCTCTAGTTGTCTTGAGTTAATATCATGTAATTAACCTCCTGTTCTCTTTCATCAGGAGAAGCTGGAGCACCAGTATTCCCAGAGCTATAAGCAGATTTCCGTGCTGGAGGACGACCTCGGCCAAACGCGCAGCATCAAGGAGCAGCTGCACAAATATGTCCGAGAACTCGAGCAGTCCAACGATGACTTAGAGAGAGCTAAACGGTGTGTGTGGTCAGTTAATTAGGATGCGTTTAGTTTTTTCTATTAAATGATTGAATTAAAGCATTAAATATAGTAAAACATGATGATGTTTTCCCCCCTTGATCCCAGCTTCATTGGGGTTCTAGATTTATGTGCGTTCACATTTGCCAGAGCTGCATTTTTACTCCTGTTCTAATCAGTAAATCCACTCGAACACGATTGATCACTGGCTTGAATTTGATTAAAATCAATAATGCAGCTACACAGGCCTGAAATACTGATCAGTTATTATCATCATTCTTAAGAGGCCAGGACGTACAGAAGGAAACCCCTGGGAATGTTATTGGATTTCTTCTTTTCCTTAATTTGCTGTTTTTCCCCATTTCTGTCTTTTCTCAGAGCTACCATTGTGTCTCTGGAGAACTTCGAGCAGCGTCTGAACCAGGCCATAGAGAGGAACGCCTTCCTGGAGAGTGAGCTCGATGAGAAGGAGTCGCTCCTGGTTTCTGTGCAAAGATTAAAGGATGAAGCCAGAGGTGATTATTGACTAGATTTTACTAATGAGCCACACTGTCAATCACCACCCGAAACACATTAACATGCAACTGTGGCGTCCGCCCTCTGTCTGATCTGTTCTGTCGGTTTCATTGGTTTCATTGGTTTCGGGAAAGTCACACATAATTTCCACCTTTTTTATGACTGACAGATTTGCGGCAGGAGCTTGCCGTGCGAGAGAGGCAGTCAGATGTATCGAGGATGTCTGCTCCAAGTTCGCCCACACAGGACAATGTGAAAATGGACACCGCTGTGCAGGCCTCCCTCTCCCTCCCAGCAACCCCACTGAGCAAAGGTCTGGACAATGCCTTCGCCAACCCAACAGGTAGTTACAGCCCAGCGCTCACCTCAGCACAGTTTTTCTCCAAATGCTTGTACAAAAATTCTGCTCTCAATTTCATGCAGACATTGTCATATTTTTTTGCTTCCTCATGTTACGCTGCTTTTTTTCTGCAGTCTGTTATTTTGGTATAAGGCATTATTTTGGTATGTGCTATTCCAACCATCGAATCCCAGTGGACTGTTTTATTTAGCAGAAGCGAACAAGTCATTTTCATTAGCATATTTGAATACATCATGTATTCTTTCATCAAATTATTGCTTTTTTGTGGGTAAATAGTGGTGTAATAAGTCATAGAATATACAGTGGACCATAGATCAACACTTCCTTATGTCTTACATGTAACTCACTGGCCTTTTTCAACAGGAATCTAAAATGCAAAACACGAGTGAAGTGGGTGGCATCTATGAGAAATTGTGAGCAGATGCCTTCAATTTCAAGTTATTTTTAGCCGTGAAATTACATCCCGAGCCAATTCTGTCCTAATACATCCAAAGTATCTTCTATTCTTCAAACAATTCACCATCCCTCTATCTCTTTACATCTATATCTATATATCTACATCTATGCATAGTTTGGAATTTGATATTTTCATCGTCTCGCTGGCTATATTTGTTTGTATTGAATATCACTTTCTGTATCTCTGGTGTTGAGTTTCAGAGCTGCATTTATGAATAATTTAATCGAAATTAAAAAGGTTCTGACATTTGGTAGATAGAGCATTTTAATTGAGAAAGTATGCATCATGCTGATCAATAATGTTGAATTACATGTGTATTACCAGAGGCTCCAATGCCTTATTTGACCGGTATTGAATCGTCTGCGCTCTCTCTTTGCAGTGCTATCAAATGGCTACAGCAGCAACTCACCTCTGACTCCGTCTGCCAGGATATCAGCCCTCAACATCGTCAGTGATTTACTCCGGAAAGTCGGGGTGAGTCATTCCTTTTAAGTTCCCACACACTCTTTTTTTTTTTTTTTTATCTTATTTCAGGGGGTTTCAGCTTTCTTTTCTCTTGAACACTTTCTTGTAGATAGTCATTTTCTTTCCTCAGGGAAGCTGGAAGTCATCCTCTGTCATGTTTCCCCACAGGCTCTGGAGTCTAAACTTGCAGCTTGCAGGAACTTTGCCAAGGACCAGAAGGCGAGGAGGGCATATGCTCTGGACAACAGCAACGCACTCAATGCCAACACAGCCAACTTCACACCGTCACTTCATACATCATATTTTGACAAAGCGTGAGTGAAACCTAAACCCTTTGACTTTCCAGTGACTTTCACCGACTTTATGCAATTTAATGGTAGTTTTTGTAACACATGCAATAATTGATGTGTTACAAGAATCCCGCATTGTAAAGTCATACCATTATTGTGGGCTTTTGATGTGACAGATGATTAAAAGGGAGCAGGAGAAAGGAATGTCTGAGATCTTTGTACGTTGTTTTTGCCCCAGCAGGACAGAGATGGTCACGTTCCCTGCATTGATTCTGGGTAATAACAGGTCCAGTGCTGTTACCTCAGCGTGTTTGGGTGCATGCTGCTACTGATTTTAACAAACTAGATAGAAATGTCATAGCTACTAACATTTCTAAAGGGTGGAGGTTCTGGTATATTTCCCTTCTCTTTTAACTCTTCTTTTAGTTGACTTACAGGCATAGTTTTCCATCTGCTTTCTATTTCTGTACTATCGTTTGTACTGGTATTTCATTTTAAAAGCCTATTTTTAATCCTTGGGTACGAAGAAGAGGGGTTTTTTTTCACATTAGGGAAGGGAAACCAAAAGTGCTGTAATAATGAGTTTTATCACAACCAAACTGTAGCAGTAAATGAAGTATTGTCAGTACAGTCACATCTAATTTTAAAGTTGCTGCTCAGTTGCATTTTGTGCTGTGTCATTCTTCACTTGGTTTAATGTGTGAGGCTGACAGCAGCTGACAGCACAACAGAGAACTGAAACGGCAATGTCTG
>JAPTYQ010000012.1:16573284-16587381 GCA_029814465.1 Ostorhinchus cyanosoma | reverse complement strand
CACATCTAGAACCCCTGGATCTGACACTACTTTATCCTCACTGGGTCACTGGAGCCTATCCCAGCTACTTATGGGTGCTGTCCACTGCACCACTGAATGTTCCACTATTTGTGACATTAGAAAAATGGGTTTAAAATATATAAAAGCATACAGCATGTTGATTAGATTTAATGCAAGCCCACCAGTAAAAGTACCATAACTGAGGGAAATGATGCATCTTAGAGCAAAACTAGTTCCAATCTGAGCCACAAAATGTCAAAACTACTGTGGTTTGAGTTTTCAGCTTCTTTCTGTTTAGCCAGTAGTACCTTCTGATGGAGATACTTGTGTTCATAGCTCTGCAGTGGTTCTCCATCCAGTAGAATCTGTCCCTCCTGAGGTTCATACAGTCTCTTCAGGAGGTTGACACAGGAAGTTTTTCCACTGCCATTGGGACCCACGAGGGCTGTCATTTTCCCAGGCTGCAGTTTCATAGAAACCGACTGCAACAATTAAACAAATGAAAAACAAATTAACTTCTAGCTTGTGTGTAATAACTGATACAAACACTGTCCGACAATTACTTTTAGGTCGTCAAACTGTTACCTTTAGTGTTGGCTTATCTGCAGAGGTTGATGGGTAAGTGAAGGTGACATTTTGGAAAACGATTGTTCCCTCCAGCTTCTCAGGGGCTAAGTTTCCATCCTTCTTAATCTTTGGTATCCGGTCCAGATAGCTGAACACTTTGGATATGACACCAACAGTGCTCATTGTGTCTCCATAGCCATACATAATCTCCTGTGGTAAAGACACAAGAATCCATAAATAAACACGTCAATGGAACAATTTTTGCAGGTGGAAATTCATTTGCAGGTAAATATGCTCACCCTTAAATTAGAAGACATGGGCTTCTGGTACAACAAAAAAGTCACAAGACTACCAATGGTGAGCTGACCAGATGAGATCAGTGTACGGGCCTGTATCAGAATGAATAGCTGTATTCCAAGACTCACCACCTGAAAGGGGAAACAGAGAGAAATTACATGGGAGTAAACTGAGAAATTACAAGTACTACTACTAGAGTAGGAGTCGAAAAAATTACCAATAGTCACTGTAAATATACAGATCTCTTACCCTTCGTATGAAAGTGTAGGTTATACCATAAAGTCTTGAACGCCTTGTAATGGTGCAGAGCTCCTCCAGAGCCTTTTGATACCTCTTCTGTTCGACTTCTTCTCCTTTAAAGCTGCGCACTATGTGGATGCCACTAACTGCCTGCAAAGCCACTTCTTGGTTCTGTGCCTGGCAACCCTGGATCTGCTCTTTCAGCCGCTGTTTGACAAAGATGACACACTTAATTCATACAAATCAACATTTTAATTACCTTAATTTATGCCATTACATGAAATAACCTTCTGGGCTGACCTAAAACCTTTTTCTTCAAAACCTTTTTAGTTTTATCCCATAAAGACCCAGTGCTACTTTTATGTCAGTTCCCAAATGAATTTTTCTTCTAGATTTAAAGTTTCCTAAGTGATTTATTAGCATTTATTAGAATATTAACCTCTGTGTTTTGCATCTTTTCAGTGAAAATCAGGTATTTTCCTATTTTTAATTTATCGATTATGTAGATGTTCATTAAAGCTCAGATTAAACTTGATGGTTATTATATCAAAAAATAGAGAGAAGTGAAGGAAACATTACTTTTTTTTTGGCAAAATCTATCATTAACTGAATAAAAACCAAGTGTGTCCATCTACATTGATCCAACTCAACAGGTTTTTGCTGGTGAATCAATGTTGTAGAAGATGACGGTGTGTCCATGTTTACTACAGAGCCTCTGAACGTCCAAATGGGTCATATGTAATAAAAATGTTGGAGGAAAGGAAAACAAATCTGGTTTCAAATAATACATTTTAAAGTGCATGTTCCATTGTTTGTAATTATTTTATTTGTCTTTCAGAGCAGTGGGTTATATTTATCAGTTAATGAAATTAATCTTACAATAGTAGTTAAAAGTATAATAATGCCAGTGTATGTAGTATTAACAACAGTTACTGATGACCAAATGTATTTCAGTGTCAATTCAACAGTTTATTTATTGACTGTTATTATATATGAAGTAATATGTTGGCATCTGTGTACTGATAAATAAAGTGTACAAGATGAAAAGAGTACGGTAGCAACCAAATAAACAACAATAAATAAACAACTGAATTGTACTTGAATGGGAAAAAAAACATTTAACCTACACAGCAAAAACTCTGCCTTTATCTGTCGGCCACTTAAAGGAATGTCAAGGTACCTCTCACTGCACCTACCGTATTTATTGTCATATATTTGTTCTGGATGAGACCCAAGAAAGGCATCTCTAAGAAAGTGAGAAGAGTGAGCTCCCAGGAAAGATGTAACATCACACTCAGCATTAGGCCGGTTTTGACTATGCTGCGAGCCAGTACATTGGCATTCAGGGCCACTGTACGACCCATCCTGTCCACATCAGAGTGAAGGCGAGCGGAAAGATGTCCTGAGTGGCAAAAAGAAAGAGAAGAGGTTAAAGGGAACTGGTCTTCAAATAATATGGCTAAAGAATAAATTTGTGTAGTGGCAGGAACTACTTTTGTATTTTATATAATACAATAAAGTGTGTATTATGTTAGCCAACATTATTTTAGGAGATTATACTATTGGTTGGACAAAATAAGACACTAAAAATCATCCACTAAGACCTTAAAGAATTTTTGTTCTTTTCTGAGACTTAAAAAATAACCATATTTGAGCAAGATTTTTGTCTTATGATATATAACTAGTGCTTACCAATTCATCATTAATATTATATACATTTTAACTAACCCATACTAGCAAGAAACAGTAACACACAACTTCTTGAGGCTGTAAAACTCTGCATAACTAATATTAAATACCAGATATGTGATATGTGTGTCTTTACCAGGCTTGTTATCCTTAAAGAAGTCCACCTCCTGCTGCAGAAACGTGTAATAAAGCAAATGTTTGAGTCTCTTGTTGAGTCTAGCCAGTGTACACATAAATAAGCCTCCTCTCAAACCGGAGAACATCGCACTGTTAAGATGAAATAGAAAAATCAAAAAAACACACTTGAACACTGAGCATCATTGAAATTCTTGCTGTCTGTTCGATGGCATACCTCCCAAAAGAGACAAGTGTCAGCTGTCCAACTGCAAAGTAGAAACTGCTTTGAAACATTTGCTCTCTTAGCATATCTATGACCTTCCCCTGGTAAAATGGAATAAATGTATCACCTGTGAAGAAATAATGAGGACACTGATGCAAAAAATGGAAAGTCTGCAACAGAATAAAGAGCAAGAAACACATTCAATTAAATTTAGAGTCATAGTTCACTTCCTGTAAGATTCTAATGAGACATATGCACAAAAAGACTAATGATAAAATCCATGTAAAGCTGAGTCTGTGGTACTTACACACGACGCCTAAGATGAGGAAAATGAAAGCTGAAACCAGGTAACGGGTGTCTGGTTTGAAGAATTGCAGCAGCCTCATAAGCAGCTGCCTTGCCAACACATTATTTGGGACCTGTCTCCTTTTCCCTTCAGCAGACAAACCCTTCTCCAACACCACACAGGCCAGTGATGAAGATAACGTGCTCAAGGGCAGCATGCTGAGGTCAGGGGATGGTCCAGTGTAAAACTCTGAGGGACGTGCCATCAACGTCCGTCCACTTTCCAACACAGGAGTGAGCAGGCAGAGCAGAGCTATCAACCTGGAGAGCACAGGCTGGGGCTTTCCATCAGTCAGCACTGAAGTGAAACCACACAGACTGGCCCACTTTAACGCTCCAAACACCCAAACCCCTGCTAGTCCACCACAACTGTAGCACTGTAGCAGCAACAGCCCAGCCCACTGGACTAAATTCAACACCATGTCGAAAAAGAGGATCAGCAACGCACATGCCGTCACTTCCTCCATTGTTCTTGAGTAGACAGTTAAACCATGAGAGGATGAATCCAGGAGATCCTGTAAAATATTTGACATATAAATTAGGGCTGCAACATTTGGTGAAAAACTCATATTGAGATGATAGCAAACAATATAGCTTTTTCATTCTATTTGCTTAGTTATTAATGTAACCGCAAGGGATGTGCACTGATATTAGTCAGGTAGTCAAAACAGTAAGTACCGTTTTTTAAGAGTTGATTCATTTTTATTTTAGATAGGGGTTGGAGAAGATTTATTTTACTTAATAGAGACTGGGAAATAATATTTGCAACATCTGTTTGAGTGCTGCATATGTTAAATGAAGTCTCAAAATCCTTAAGAGTGTTTTAAGAAAGTAAACAGTATACTTATACTTATGGTTCACCCATCTCTTGGTTGGCCAGTTTTGTTATTATTGAAAATTTGCAGTAGTTGAACTATGAGAATGGGTCTAGATTCTCTTACTCTTTTCTGGTCCAGTCCAGTCCCTCTGTTGTCACCCAGCCTTCAGATTGTCCCTACCATTCAACTGCTCCAGGTGTTAAGACCCTCTAATAGAATACTTGAAAAAAAAAAATCACCCCTAGTAATTGTAAAGATGACTAATAATTTTAAAACAAGCTCTCAACTCAAAAATACAAACATATTAGTATGAAAAGACACAAAAAACCTTCACATCAACAGAAAATAGAGACTTTCATTCCACTTGTTTAACACAGTTATTCAGTAGTGTGCATAAATATCACCAAAATATGACTGTACACACTCTTTACCTTCAAACTACAGCCAGTACTGCACTGAAGGACAGTTTCAACATACTGAAGCATTTCTGTATTTTACTCCTTTACCTACCACTACCACCCCACTACAATGCAGGCTACATGTAATTTACACTAGTTCTACTTCAAAACACTGTCTGCACATTACAATATAATCACTTTTCAGGTTGTTTCCAGAGGAAGAATTAGAAATCTATTGTATAAATGTGCATATATCACTATATTTGTGTGATAACGCTAAAGCACATCCATTGAAAACATCAGCAAACCACCACATTTGTAATTTATTTTCCAATTTCTCTTAGTAAAGCAGCAAAGATTATGCACATTCCTCGTAGTTGCTTATGATTTCAACTTTAAGTCTGCAGTATTTAGAGTAAAGACAGAACAAAATATAAACTCCCTTGGTTTGCAATGGCATTAAATAAACTATACTGGACTGAAAAAGACACAAAACGTTACAAGTTGCTAACTAAACTAGCTAGCTTATAAATGCTAACTTCAATGACACGGAAAGGAAACTGTTGTGTGTTAAGCTAGTTAGCTAGTTAAAACTGTAGTCGATTTATTAACAAAATTTTAACTTACAGTAGATTTCGTCGCAGTCCACCATTACAGAACTCGTTGGATTTTTTTTACTTTCAGTTTCACTTTGACTGACATGACGTCTGGTTGACCCGTATGGAGTCAGCGAATATGGAAATAACAAACACATATCTGACATCAGAGTAAATACACTCCGTATGTCTGATCATTTCCGTTTGTCTCACTTTTCCTGTCATACGGTCGATAGTTTTGTAACCTGACACTGTCGGTTCATGAAGTCAACAGTCGTGTTGTTTTTCGGACACTAGGGGGCAGCAGAGCACATCAGGTTTTGGGTCAATACGATGACTCATTGATGTTTTTTTTCCTCTTGGTTCATTGAAAGGGTTCATATTTAGAAATAAACTGACAAATTAGTTCCAAATATTACTTTTTCCTTTTCAAGTTTTAGGTTTTTTTTTTGTTTTTTTTTTTTAAGTTTTAGTAGATTTTATGGCTTAATTAGGGAATGATGGTAAAAATATCAGTGTAGTGTAAATAATAATTTCCATCTCATCCTGTCTAGATTAATTTTACATTGCAAGTATTTTAGAGGCAATAAAACCAATAGAACATATGTCTTTTAGAATTAATGAACAGAATAACAAATCATGTCAGTAAAGTCAAATTCAAGCTGATACATGTTTTTTTTTTTTGCATGTGTTAAATCTTATATGAGATGAATTGGAAAACAAATGACAAAAGTGCTGGTTAGCTGATGTTTCCAAGGTATATGATAAAGTGTTACTGATTTGTGCACAGGTACATTTCTACAATAGATTTATAAATCTTCCACCTGAAGTAACCAGTAAAATGAATGTATGTACAGTGTTTTGAAGTAGATCCTGTAGCTCAGAGACAAACATTTACTTTGAATAAAACCCATTCAATTATTAATTCTCTGAATTTTACATTCTGACCCAAGACTGTATCTTGGAAACTCCAGCCAACCAGCATGATTACCTTAATTTGTCTGTATTAGTGACTCAGACTTGCACTGCTTTTATTCTGGAGGCATTCTACTCTACTCTAGTAGTGTTATTTGTTACTCACCTATTTATATCATCAGTTGGTTCTTTGTGTGGAGTAATTCAACTATCTTAAAACCGTGAAATAATCTCTACATATTAAGATAGTCAGAAAAACTGTGAATATTTTCCCTTGTAGAAGCATCCCACTGTATCAGCAAAGTCCACTTAAATTCATTTTTACAAATGTTACACATTAAATAAATCATTAAAATGTCTATTTCCACATTTTGTCTAAATCTATGCATAGTTTGATTTCTTTTTGTCAAGTCAACATGTCTATTACACAGCTTTAAAACTATAACTTCCACGTTTGCAAATATAGACTAACCTACACTACCTCAAATGAGCATATTCCCAAATAAATACTTCTTCTGTACATGATCACGTATGTACTATTTAACATTTGCCTATAAGGCTTGAATTAGAAATATATTTGTACAGACTTTTTGCTTAAATTATCTAAAAAGTGTCTAAAAAGTCTTACATTTAAGTGCCAGAGAAATACCAGAGTATACATGAGTAGCATTTCAGAGTTGCACCTGGTAAATAAAGACATCTTACTTGGATCACAAACTATGTTTATCTTACATTAAACAAAATGTCTCATTAACATAAAAAGGGATATCCTATCAAAACATTACTTGCAGGAACGTTTTCTATCTAGATGAGAAGTGAGATAAAATGTCAGTAATAAAAGTCTATATATGGATATTTACACAAAAATAAACAACAATAATTTTGGTATTTAGACATTTATTTTTCCCCTGATTATAATATACATATAAATAATTAATTTATAATAAATGTGTAATTTGGCCCAATGCAAGACAAGCATCAAAAAATACTAAGAAATCCTGTAATTGCAGAGTCGCCTCCGGTTATCCAGTGGAATTATAAAGTCATACTGGTAAAAACACCATCTTGTTCTTTGCTATACTGCTCAAAAACAGCTCATACCTGATTTTTTATTTTTATTTTTTCAGTCATATCTTCCTCTGGACATTTACACTGGAGGTACAACACTGTTTTCTTGTGTGACATATCAATTCATCAACAAAATAACACGTCACATAAAAGCTCTGATAACAAGGTAACTCAGTCCTAAAAGCTCTGATATATTCTTTGTAGAAACCACACAAGAAATAACCAGCTTATTACTTGTCTTCCTGAAAGGGCTGAAATTATTAATAAACCATGGCTATAGAATATACTATATAAAAACAGTAATTATATAAAAAGGCACTATTCATTTGAGCAATGAAAACTATCCAAGACAAAAAAAACAAACAAAAAAACCATGATGACTGACTGTTTACACAGAATAGATTTCACTTTTCTTAAATGTGACAGTGTTTGAAATGCAACAGATTCAGCTCTTTCCACCTGAAGGAAACCACACCCATCAGCGATTTAATAAATCAGTGGCAACTCAAGATTGATTATCAGGCAAATGAGCAAAAGCCAGGTCTTAAAAAATCATTTGTCTACATTAAATGATCATGTGTGTTACTTGGCTTGATATAATGTGATATTGTGAGCAATCACATAGATAAGGTCAGCAGCATATTACATTAAACAGTACAATCACATTGTGGCTTTAAGTGCACCTCTGTTCATTTTGGTATGTAGGATAACGTGTCCAGCCTTGGTCAAACAGTGCAGCTTATTCTTAGTATTTGTTTTATCTTTTATGGTGTACCAGATGGCCAGTGTTTGAAAGATAAGGGCTTAAATAACTGGGTGTGCCATGACCCATAGAAAGGTAAACTTTGTGATGGTGCACCATGTGAGTTTCTGCAAATATCAGGAATTATTTGCAGAACTGTTTGACCTAGAGTGGGAAGCATTTTAAGACTGATGCACAGTGAGACGGGAGGTTCAGACGCTGGTGATGTATTCCGCCCCGTTCTCCGAGGCCTTGTGCTTGTCTCCCTCTGTGGGCACGCTGCTGTACTGACAGTCAGGAACCTCGTCCACGGTGGATCTTGTTGGGTCGGGCAGCGTGGACGTCTGTCCCTGCACCGAGGCCTTTCTGTCTCTTTTGTCCAGCCAGAAAAATGACACCATGAGGAACACGGCAGACGAGGCAACAACGGCACTGCAGGCGAAGAAGACGTGGAAGTACTGGCCCGTGCGGTCAACCAAAACTCCTGCAACGACAATATAACATTTACTGTTCTCAGCCCGTGTGTCACGTCTGAGTATTTAGAGTAAAACACCAGGTCAACACCAGTGTGATTCTGATGATACTTGTCACTATGGTTACATCATGGGACATTGCGTAAACAAAGAGAGCATTAAATACCTGTCATTTGAGTCACAGGCAACACTGAGAGCCTCTGACCTTTCACTACACTGCTACCACTGAAAGGCGACATAATACTCACTCCACTGATCCTGAATGAGGCGCAGACTTGTTTTCTTTATGCTCGGTACAAGTTATTTACAGAAACGACCTGCAGCAGAAGGCCTTCTATTCCTGTCGTTAGAGAAATTCAAGAGAACATAGGTCACGATATTCTCTTCTCTATCCCAAACAGACACAGTACCTCCAGAAAAAGGTTGGCAGGTAGATATTTATATTTAGATTTAGATTTATATTCTTCTCCTTTTGTGATCTTTGGGAATTTACACTTATAAAACCACAACTACCTGGTTTCTTCAATGCTCAATCGGCAAGAAAATAAAGGTTTTTTAATCTAAAAGATATATTGATTGACATCTATTGTGAGAATTATTAACTGACATCAACATTTTTTCATGATTTAAGTGTGATGGGTTCCATTATTTTGTCCATTAAGTATAATATACAGGGTTTGTACAAATTTTTCATGGTCAAATTCAAGCATTTTTAAGGGTCATTTTCAAATTGTTTCCAGCACCGCACCTTATCGCTGGGGTAAAAATAAATACCTACAGGAATACATTAACCCTTTTTTTTTTTCACTTTTTATCATAATGACGTACATTGTATTATACTATAAACATTTATTTATTTGTCAGGGACAGGGCAATAAACATAGAAAAAGCAATCTGATGTATTGCACACAGTATATAGCGTTAGATTAATTTGCAACCGTCGTCCATCTAAAATTATGTTTCATAATAACAAAGCGTTTAGAAATTAAAGAACACAAAGTTGAAGTTAAAAACTTATCTGAGAGCACACAGAGCTATTTTTTTTATTTTTTTTTAGTTTTTTGGGATTTCCTTGCAGGGATTAATTAAGTTGATATGTAACTGTATGTTATGTTTGCTGGTGTCTGCTCTGTACCAGACATATTCCCTGGTGTCTGAAAAATATAATTTGCATCACTGTAGGACCACGATACTACATTTATAATGGTGTGATACATTTTAGTTTCGTAAAAAAAAAAAAAAAATCATGGTCATATCGTTGCAATATTGTGATTAACTGCTCCAGCGTTCACATGTGTGTTTTGTTACTGTATCAACACAACTACCGTACAGTGATAACCCTAACTAATACACAAGGTTACCCTCACTGTGCTAATATTAACATTTGATTTCACTTTACTTTCATCAGCCGATACTCAGATTCAGACAGAAAACACTAGAGTAGAGGTCATAACTGGCAATGATTAATTACATTTTTTCTCATTTGCAGCGATCATAGGTTTTATGCCACTTTGGAGAGGGAAGTGATTGGAATAAGTTTGTTCTGATAAGATAGTAGATCCTAAATATTTACAACTTGAGACCCGAACAATTAATTTCATGTCTACTCTGGACTCAAATTAACAAAATAGGCCATGGATTTCCATAACATGCATTTTTACTGACTCTTGCAAAATATTGTTTTGGATTAAGTGCAATTTGGAGGTTATTGAATTTAGGCAAAAGTATTTGTCAAAATACTACCTGCAGTATCCAATAATGTATAAATTTATAATGCTTCTTCAGTCTGAACAACCAAAGACAATACATACATTGAGCGCCTTCCTGAAAAGGGTTTTTATCTCTTTTTCAATTAATTTTGTTATTATTGAACGCATATTGTTTTTTTTCTGTTATGACATGGTGGTTGTGCTCCATACCATATATTTAGTGATGAGCAAAATTAAATTAAATTAAATTAAATGAAGTGAAGTGAAGGACTATCAACACCCTCATAAAATACATTGTAAACAGTTACTTGTGTCTGAAAGTCTCTTTTTTTTTAAGTAGTTTTCATTTTGCTGCATCTTTTATGTCATTTTCAACTTCCTCATTATTCTCATTTGGCAGCACAGTAAAAATCACTCTGTTATTTTGGGTCTTAACCACAATTTAGGGAATGACAAGAAAGTCAAGAGTCAAGGATCAGTAGGTTAGCATGATGGGTGTAAATTTAAGTCATTTAACCAACCACAAAGTAGTAAATATTCTTTCAGTCATTTTCCAAACCACTTATTCCACTAAATACTCATGAGGATACAGGAGTGTATCCTGGGTACCATCATGTGAAGACAGGGGTGACACATTGAGGGAAAAAAAAGATGTCATAAAAAGGAAACTGACAGTTCCAAAGGTAATCGATTACTCTATGGGCGATTTAGAGTCACCAGTTAATTTAGTTGGGATAAAGTTAAATACCTTGTTTTGAACCCAGGACCTTCTTGCTGTGGGATGACAGTGTGAAGCACAACACTGAGCTGCTATAAATATTCATATTATGGCCATTTAACAAGGTTTTCTTCAAAAAAAAAAAAAAAAGAATACTGTTCTTACCTTTTGTCCGTCACTTAAGATTGTCACCCTGCCCCAAGAAGGGGAGGCAGGGGTATTGGGTTTGGTGTGGTTTGTTTCTTTGTTTGTTAACACAAGCAGAAAACTATTGGTTGAATTAATACCAAATTGGGTTTACAGAATACCAGTGACCCAGATTAGATGTGATTAGATTTTGGGAACAGTAGGTCAAAGTGAACATTTTTTATGAATTCTTTAAATGTTTTTTCTTCTGCCATTACTTATAATGGGCGAAATTTCAAATGTCTATAAAAACATTTTTTTTTTCAATTTACTTCAAACTTGGCACATATATAGAGGCAATTGATATGCTGACATCACCACATGGGTACACATGATGACATCAGCTGGATCTGTGCCAAAATAAGTTAAAAAAAATATGTGCGAGGGGCAGGGGTTGTTGTGTCTGGCACCACTTGTTTGATCTGTTTTATCATGGACAAGATGTTCAACTGTGTGAACTTTGTCCACACCGTTTAGTGATGGTGTGTGAATCAATACCGAAGCATCAGTACTTAGAATGACAACATTTCCTGTTCTATGATTAATCATTTTAAAGAATCAATAAATGTGTAATTTATCATCAACAGTGGATGCAAGAGAAACTAAAACCAATATTCAGTCTAAATGACACCAAGCAGTTACTACAGTACTTTTATTTTTCTATAAATATGTCTAAACTTCAGTTTGTATGTTGATGTTCAAATAATGATATATATGTAAATGTTGCAATAAAATAAATAAATGTAGTTAAGAAGTAGGGAAAATAATAATATAAAATTAATAATAAAAAAATCTGTTTTATTATTATTGTCCAAGCCCTGAAGCTAAAATGGCTGCTTTATGAGCAATAATCTGTATATTTTTGTGACAAAAACATGAAAATATAGGAACTTGTAAATAATACTGCCAATACCACCCTGGGCTTTAAATGAAATAAGTGGCATTGCATGTTACGACCACTTTTTGGTTTTTATCATGTTGTGCCGTCATTTATGGATTTATATTTCACTTGTAACCATTTATAGGATTACAGCAGGACATCGCAAGATGTCAGTTCATCTATTTTCTTGCTAAGTAAAAATCAATAAGCTGTTGCTTTACGTACTAAAACACGACCTATGTTTTTTTAAGTCCTGTAATGAAAATTGCTTAAACTTGGCGTCTCCATTTAATAACATCATTTCAACAAGCCCAGCGCCACAGCTACAACATCCAAGAAATCTAAAGAAAACCTTGATCATATTACTGTTTTCTCTCCCCATCTTACTGTCTTTGCTCTGAGTGTGTTTTTATTACCTGCCAGTGGAGGCCCGATGAGCAGAGTAACGCTCTCCATGACAGCGAGGAGGCCCAGGGCTGAGGGGAAGCGACGCATCTCCACTATGTCCATGAGGACGGTGAACATCAGAGACCCCACCACGCTCATGGACAGCCCGTAGATCACCACATAAGCCAACAATACGGAGAAACTTGGCCCAATGCAGCAAATACTGTTACTGAGCCCGTTGACTAGCAGCGCTGAAGCGAATACATAAATGTGTCGCCCTTTGAACCAGGGCATGTTGAAGACGATGCCAATGGGTGGCCGTACCACTATGTTAACAATCCCCAGGATGGAGAGGAGCAGCGCAGCTCGGCCCTGCTCCATTTGGTGAGCTGTAGCATAGGGCACCAAATACACCAGGGGCACCACAAACCCAAGCATCATCCAGGTGATGCCTATTGCATACACGCAGTAACGTGAGTTGTTGCAAAACTGATCAAAAGCCATGTGTTTGGTCAGGGAAGTTGCCACATATGTCCATATCCTCCTCATCCTCCCCTGTGTCTTCTGGCTGTTTTCCTCTTCTGGGGGAGGAGGTCCATGGTTCATTAGGGGCTGTCCTCGATGCCTGGGAGGCTCCAGGGGTCTCATTACTGCTCCACAAACACAGCAGTTGAGCAGAACAGCCCCCAAAATTAGGAAGCTTCCCCTCCATCCAAATTCTGTGTGGAGGTAGTTGCCCAGAAAAGGGAGGATACACAGGCCCAGAGCTGTTCCTGTGGATGACATGGCATTGGCAAATGCACGTCGACGCACAAAATAGTGGCCAAGGATTGTCACGGCAGGTTGGAAGCTGAAGCAGAAACCCAGACCTGAAAGATGCAATCAAAGGACAATCAGGTCAGGAAACATCACTGGGTTTGAGTGTCATTTTTCAGTCATTAATAATACTTTAAATGAGGTTTAAACTGAGGTGATAGAAATTAGTTTTGTCACTACACATATGATACTACACATCTTTAAAAGGAAAAAGATGTTCATTCAGAAATATTTCCTCTAG
Organism: Ostorhinchus cyanosoma; assembly: GCA_029814465.1. Taxonomy (NCBI): domain Eukaryota; kingdom Metazoa; phylum Chordata; class Actinopteri; order Kurtiformes; family Apogonidae; genus Ostorhinchus; species Ostorhinchus cyanosoma. Next base: position 16,573,956 of record JAPTYQ010000012.1, on the reverse strand, counting down.
TGGCCTTTAAGGAATGATATGCAGGCAGCCTCCTGTTTCTTTCAATTGCTCACATGCTTATGAGTTTGTGTTGTTTGAACTCTAACACTAGGTAGAGTTACACACTCTAACCACTGTAGAGGAGTGGAACGGAAACACAGGCAAACATGGTGTCTTTGGATTTTCTCAGAAAATGAGTTATGAGTCTATGTGTTGTTATTATTACATATGTAGCCAAATGAGAAAGTTGAGAAACTGTCCATTTTTTTCAAAGTATTTGTTCTTACACATTGTACCTTTAATATGGAACTTAAACACTATTTATAGTTACTATAAAACCCTCTCTCCTGTGTATCTGACCTGTAATAACCCCAGCTGTGATATACAGCTCAATGATGGACTGAGTAAATGAACTTGCAGCCATTCCCACTCCACTCAGGACGCCTCCCAACATGACAGTCGCCCGGCAACCAAGTCTCTCCACCAGCACGCTACAAAAAGGACCTGTGGATAAAATGTAATGCTCTTAGTTTAATGCACACTGAAGCAGAAAAAAAAGCCACACTTTGTCTTTAATCCTGCATCATGTTTTGTGTTACTTGCGCCAAGTGTTATTCTGACCTAGTGGATTAAGCTACAACTGAAAGTGGTCTGGACACATTTCTGCTCCTTCTTTTGCTTATTTGTTTTACA
>JAPTYQ010000012.1:16553416-16565532 GCA_029814465.1 Ostorhinchus cyanosoma | reverse complement strand
ATGCCAAAAAGTGCTGTTCCTCGAGGAAAGTGCAAATATTTAGTAAACCACACTTTTCTTAATATATGAGAGTACATTATATCCAAAAATACAACTGATATCATTTCTATTTTAGTTTTAAAAGACAAGAACTGATGGTATCAGAGTGAGAATCCAAAAAAATAACAGTGTGAGGTGTGATGGACCATAATAATAATACTAATACTAATAATAATAATCAAAGATTTTATTAAGATATTGATGAAATGATCAGTCTTTGGCGACATATTTCATTACTATATTTAAAACACATCTTTCTGCTGTTTTTAACATTCAAAATCATTATAGAATTTGATTATTTTGAAATATAAGATTAGACACAGGCATATATTTTGAACATATTTATTATTACATCTATTAACATTCTGAATGCATTGAAATGCAAATGTAAATGAATACATTCATTTACAACTTGTATTGTTCTTAATTCACACTGTATTCTCATATATTTTCTTATATATCCACTTGTAATTCCGATACAAATTAAATAAACACAGTTTTAGAAACTAGAGCTATAGGTCTTTCATGCTGAGTAAACAAAAATATTAATATTATTTTAGAGAAAAAAGAAATTGACCCTGATGTTCACTTTTGCTCCACCCAAATGTGTCATATTAAGCTTAAGTACAGACCTTTTCAGTGTGTCTGTGGTTTTATTTCACTTTGCATATTTCCACTGCTGTAAAAGAAACAAAACAAAACAAGATTTACTTGTTGACCTTCGCCTGTAACTCCTCTTCCACGTACCAGCCAACATTCACTCCACCTTCATTCTTTTTCTGCGGGGAAATAAAACACGGCTGAATAAAGTGTGTTAACATCTGCTGACCTGTCTCTCAGGTGCATTTATTCTCAGAGCCCTGCTGGACACCCTCCTGGATAGCATGACACCAACACACTGTTGTGAAAACGGCTTCAATGAATAGACCACTGTGAAAATGTTCCAGTAAGATTTCCACATTACTTTCCTGAAGGCATTAAAACCAGCACAGACCTTTAGTCACAGCAAGATCTTAAGATTAAATTCCTAAGAAAAGAAACCTTAGCTAATGCAACTGTGGTCTCTCTAAACACATGAACACACTGCTTTTCTCCTCTTATTGTACATAACACAGAGGTTAGATCAGAAGGTCAAAAGGCCATGGGGGGCTGCATTAGTTGCATTTACATCCTGTTTTTCTCATTCATCTGCTTCTGCAGCCATTCTGCACGTCCCTTTAACTGTTTACAAATGCAGGAGGGAGGATACTGCCTTTATCACATATTAAATAAAAAGTGAAAATAAGCAGCGGATCTCTTATGGGACAGCCCATGAAGGGATGGAGACACCAACAAACACCGACTAAATATAATCCAATTGCTAAATATAGCTTTAACATTTACTCCAGTCTCATTTTACCATTCTCCCACGTGGCATTCGGGTATTATTTCGGCTTGTTTGCGGCTTAAACCCCTCTTGTACCCAGTCTAAGTGATGATTTTCCAGTCCAAATCTAATCACAGTCCTCATGAGCTGACTTCACCATAAAAAAAGACCGATTGTGAAACGGCGCAACTGCGTTCAGATGTGAATAAAATGCGCTCTGACTATTAGAATGGAATTGAAACCGGACAAATGTATATACAATGTCCATCAGTGTCGTTCAACGCGCAGCAAAGAGGAAGCAATTTCCACCAGCAATCTATGCTTCTTCCGTGGGTTCTTTCTGTCAGAAATCGCTCACCTTTCATTGGGGGTTTATTTTGTGCGTCCACCCCCGGCAGCTCCAGCACAGGCGCGGTCCGTCGCCCATCGATAGCCGCCGATTGCTGCAGCTGGTCGGGGGTCTGCTCGTCACGGAGCTCCGGAGTCCTCCAGCGCGGTGGGCGGAGACAACCCAGCCGAGAAAGGGAGGAGGTAGGGGCTGATGCGGGTAGTGCAGGCCCCAACCCTGCCACAGCACACAATATAACCCAGAGCTTATGACAGAGGAAGCCAAGATGTTTATTCAGGCCTGAGTCTGGATGATGGATAGATGAATGGATGGATGGATGGATGGATCTGTCAATCAATCATTCATTTACTGATGTCTGTCATCTATGGGCAGGGGGATCAACACATGATGAGAGTTCTGTTGGCTCTCAGGTGATGATTATCCATTTTATTATTTTGTTGTTTTGCATCCTGTAATAAAATAGCAGATCCTAAAGGGAAAAAAACAGGACTTTTTTTTTTTTTTAATTATCATTGATCACATCATATCACCTGAGTAGAATTAATGTTACGTTCACATTTGCTCAAATCTATTTTATTATTTATTGTTTTTCATACTGTGATAAAATGTCACACGACACCAGTTGGAACAAAAAGTACCTTAGAGGAGACAAATGCAGGACTGATGTGTTTATCCACTGCATTGTAGTGTCAGTTTCTTCCCATGAACACAAATGCATCTATATGTCCAGGTATGCCGTCATTCCACAGGTAGAATATGTTCACATTACAAACAGTAAATTTGGATTTATTCATCAGACGTTGCAGACATACCCTTAGGTTTCACTTACAAAATACGTGACACCTGAAGAAGCTGTTATATGTTATATGATAGCTATATAACATATATTGCACCATACATTATATCATTTATGTTCCTATATTTTGTTGCACCTCTAGAAAATAAAGATAAATATGGCAGTAGATGAACTACTTTGACAGCCGTTACATCACATTGGGACTTATTAATATAATATTTTCAGTATTTCTAATGCATTTTCAGTGGTAAACAGCATCTATATTCAGTGTACTGCCGCAACTACATTCAAGCCACTTGAGACTCTGTACAAATGTACTTTAAAAGTCCTGGATCAGAAACCAAACAGCTTCCATACCTGCAAAATCTTAAATAAACATTAACTTTGAGCAGGGAAAATGTGATCTAAAAGTACAACTTTTAATCTAAATTCCTCCTGCACTTCAGGCCTTGGTCACACAAAGATCCAGTTCTACACTGGAAAAAAAATCCAAATCTTACCAAGTGTATTTTTTTCATTTCTATCAAAATATTTCATCACACTTAAAATAAGACATAATCACCTAAAGAGTAGAGATATAAGAACTTACTTTTTAGATAATAGATCTCGAAAATCGTATTTTTTTGGTTTATTATAAAGAAACGTATATATACTGTAGTTGCTTCCTGGAGCTGAGGAGAGAACAGCAGGATCTGAAATATAACATTTGGAAGTTTAAGGACAGCTACAGGAGGAAATTGGAGCAGCGCCTGGAGAACAACAATGCCCATGACATGTGGAGAGGACGGATACACATCTCAGGCCACGGGAAAAATTGTGAAGGACATGCTATCAGTGGAGATGAAAGGAGCTGAATTTGCATTTCAACAGGTTTGACTCTGTCCCCACTCCAGCCCCCTCCCATTCATATCCCTATTCACATTTCTCCAGAACAGCAGCCCCCCCCCCCGCTGATAGCATCACCACCTTGGCTGCCCACACACCTCTTTAAGCCCCTCCTCTCTGTTCTGAAGGAGCATGTCCAATCACCTCCCACCCGCCTCTCCTTCACTATGGACTAGGTGAAGAGGGAGCTCAGGAGAAAGGCCATTCACCCATAAGAACCCAATGTGACTTTTGTGGCAGTTCCCAAATGCATTTTTCTCTAAATGTAACCTTTCCTAAGTGATTTATCACCATTTATCATTCTATTGTCCTCTGAAATTTGTATTTTTTCAAGCAAAAATCATATTCTCCTATGTTTATTTGACTGATCATGAAGATTTTCACAAAAGCTCAGAGTAAAGTCAAAGCTTATTGTAGCAAAACAAAACAAAAAACTGAAGAAAAGGTGGCTTTTTCAGTAAAATACAGCATTAATTGGACATAAACCCTAGTGTGTCCATCCACTGCCATTTATCAAACTCCTTTGGTTTTACTGGTGAATCAGTGTTGTAGAAGATGACTGTGTTTTCATGGTAACTACGGAGCCTCTTGAACGTCCAAACGGGTCATATCTGATGACCATGGAAAGATGACAAACTGCATTTTATACCAATTATTTACATGCACTGATAGGATTAGTGGATCAACAGCATAGATCAGTGGATGCTTTTGGTCGATGGTGGATGTTTGGGAGAAGTGATACAGGTCATTCCCTCTCACAGCAATCAGACTTTAAAACAGTTCACAGTAAATCCGTCCGTATCAGTTTTTTAATCATGTGCAATTATATTGTAAATGTGTAAATAATATGTATGTACAGAGAAAATAATTGAAATTGCAGATACTCTTCTATAGTTCCTGTTTCTACTCTTAAATGTTCTGCCTATCTTCTGCATTGTTTTCTGTATTTTTGCTGCTTTAAACAATGCAAATTTCCAACAGTGGGATCCATAAAAGCTTAAAGTCAAAGTCATATAAATACAGATAAAGCAATAAATAGACATGGAACAACATCTTAAAACACAGACACATTTTATGATTAAAAACCAGACTGGGTTTTGTTAAAATTGTTACATGTAAAGAAACAACATTGGTAGACAAAATCCAAAAATATAAAATAAATAAAAGTGAACAAACAATCAGACAAAATGGTTCCAAACATTTCTCCACAGTCTCCATTGACAATATTCACATTTGACATCAATACTGTTGATAAATGAAGACAAAATAACTGTTAATAGATGACTTTTTTTTTCTTTCAATACATCTAAATGAGTGTACAAGTGTGCATGTTCACAAATGCATGCAGGTGTTTACAGATTAACTGGCAAAATGATCCGTGGATCCAAAAAAAAAAAAAAAATTTCATTTGTTTTGCGTATAGATCTGTAGGTGGATTTTATAAAACCCGGGTAAGGGGCTCGGAAATGATCGGTTGGTTAATTTGGTTAAGTTGTGTTCAAAGTTTGCCATTTCTTATATGACAAGGTACAAAAAAACAACAAAGAAACAGACCTTGTGATTGGATAATATGTCTAGTTGTAGACCAACTGTTCCACACAAGAAATCTACACCTACCACAGAGCCATGCCTTTCCTCTGCTCCCCCACCATGCATCACATACACTTTGCACTAACACAGAGGTCAGACAAATTCCAGTACACAACATCATAATCTCTAGAACAATGCATGCTCTCATGTTTTCACGTGCCAAAACAGATATATTTTTTTTGCAGATTTGTTAACATTGCACATTTCAGTAGACTAAAGAGTGCAGGAGAAAAGTAAAAACAAAGGGTCGCCTTTTGTTTTTATAAGCTAGGTGATAAATAAGATCAAACTGGGTTCACAAAGGTGATATATAAGTGCTCTGAAGGTGTTTTACAAATGTCAGAAACATGGGATCATCTCAGGCAGCTTGCCTTGAAACAAACATGCAACTCAAGAACATAAAGCCATGGCGAGAGTAGTCAAACCCAAGTGCACTGCTGGAGTTTTACTAAGATAAAAGCAGAGGGTAGAACATTTTGAGTCTCCAGGAGTGTCAGGTGTATTCAGTTCAAAAGAAACATTGGCACAGAGGAAGCAGCTGGTAAGGTCAGCAATATTTTTGTAATTAAAAAAAACAATAAAGAAAAAAACCTACATGGTGAGCAATGGACTCGTTTGGCTTGCCTCACACTGAAACACTAACAACAGAAACCAAGCTAAAGACCGCATTTATATATTATACCTCAGGTGGGTGCCTCGTGGCTTTTTTAAGGTATGAGAGGCACCGTATGATAGAAGGGAGAACAACTGTGCACAACACAGGTCAAAGGCACAACACTGGACACAGACGAAGGGAAACAACACCCAAGGTGCTTTGAAAAGGCCCAGAGACAAGGGAGAAAAGCGCTCTCCTCAATGAGACTTTTGGGCATTTTTAGCAGCACACAGTCTGCTCACGGCTCTGATTAGTAGAAGAAAACTGCACAACACACACTCAAGAAGAACAAAAATAGAAGTCACATCAAAATTTGAGCTCTGAGGCCTGACTGAACACAGCCAGGGAGCATGACAACAACAAAGGTAAAGGTTAATTTTTTTTTTTCTTCTTCGTCTAATTCTTGAAACGCATTCTTTTTGTTCATGCTGATATAACATAATTGCATCAAATATATTTTTTTTATACAAAGGATGGTTTATCAAAGTGTTCAATGCCAGTGATAGGTGTTGATGATATCACATAAAGATTGGATGCTCCTTTGCTTTTGGGAGCAAAATGATTAATTCCACAGTCAGAATGTGAGTAAGAGTTCAATCTGCACAATGGGTGACATGAAGTTTCAATTCTCCATCTGATATGTGTAAATATGGCTCAAACCCACATTAAGTTGCCTCTAAGAACTGCACTTAAATTTATAACAACATTATATTCACAATCATCCATTTTAGAAAGATTTAGCTGTTACAAGGATATATTGCAAATGGTTTAATTCTGCACATTAGAGCAAGAGGCTGATCAGTTTTTGTCTGCATAGATCTGATTAAATTCTGCAGCAACAAAGAACTGGAAATAACTGTTTATATATGCATGTCACACAATGCTATAATGTTGCTATAAATATAATAACAGCCGATAATATAGATAGAAGGCAACTTAATGGTAAGTATATTCTGAGAGAAATATACTTCAGCCAAATATCTATCTGTTGGCACAGAAAACAAAAATCTCACATAACATCTGGGATAAAAGTCTTCCCTCCCTTTCAGTTTCCACTGAAGCTCAGAAAACTGAGACACCCATCTGGAGATGTTCACTTTTGTAACTTTTTGTGATAATGTAGGCTCAGGTATATCAGGGCGATAAGCATGAGGAGCACAGTTTAGCTTGTGCCACAGTTGCTACAAGTGCTACAAAAGACAACACAATCATTTGGGCGTGTGCTGTGTTAAGTTGAGAGCTGGCAACAGAGGCAGCTGCGAAGGGAGTGGAAGAAGACATGAGCGATAGCACAAGGCCGGGGAGAGAAGGGTGCTTCAGGTTTTTGTTTTGAGGCAGCATACAGACTGGCCACAGTCCGACGACTTCCCTGGACAAACGGCAATAACTATAGTTTTCCTTGTCCCTAATTACAATTTTAAGATATGCAAGAGACCAAAGTAGGATAGTAAAAGAGAAAAATGATTAAGGATATCTGAAGTTTTTGAGGATCACTACAGAAAACGTGCAGTTGAACGATCTTGAGGATTTCTGATATTTCAGTCATGGATAGAAAGCAGAGAGGCACTGCATACACAACCTCACTCCCTCACCACTGGGTGAAAAACCATCAGGAAAACAGGTTATTAAAACTGGTATTTTCTGTCATTTAAATAGACTCACTCACCGTTATATGTAAATATATGACTACTATGATACAGAAATCAACAATTACACCATTTGCATTCATTTTTTTCATATAATTTCATCATGTAGCCTATATAGATTTATATAGATTCCTCACATGCCTTGACAAATTGTACACAGGTGTAGTTTAGTCTTTTAGAGTCATTTGTTTACATTTGCACTGAAATACCAAGATAACGGCTGTGGGGGGAGGAGGGGGGGACTCCTTCAAATTGAAGCTCCAAGAAAGCAGGGGTGACACTCCAAGATTTCCCAGCAGCGCCACCTCTGGGGTGAACCAAGCCAGGGCGTCTCGCAAAAATAGGAGTGGACAAAGAGCTGGCTCAAACAGAGCGATGTGACTCTGCAGCATGCTCCGCCTCTGGACGTCCCGGCCTCTTGAGTTCAGTTTTTCTTGTAGCGTGACCACCAGCTGAGGAGTCTGGGAGGGCGTACAGAGAAGAGCATGGTGCGCTGGGGCCCACGCTCATTCCATTATTGGATTCAGGTAACGAAAGAGGCTCAGTCAGTGGAGTTGTTGTCTTTCCTTTATGTCCTTTAAGAGTCCTGAGGAGATTTCTGCTTAGTTAATGTAGCCAAACATATGAGAGAGAAGTAGCATCCTTTCCGATAAAAGTGCGGTGATGATGATAAGGATGATGATGATGATTTATTGTAGCTCTGTGCGTCCTTCCACTGACAAAAACAAGGGGCTACAACTAGCACCGTAGCCTGACCTGCCATGACACTGACCATAATAGCTGCAATGAGGAACACCACTCACTTGTAATCTCTTTTAAACTCCCCCTGAATCGGTCCGCAGCCTGTGACGGAGGAGAAGAAATCAGAATACAAGTGATGGTTGTGTTGCAGCACAGGAGGAAGGAGGCGTCAGGGGAGCCCCCGCTGTGGAAAGGCACACCAGAGGAGGGGAGGGGTTGATGATGATGGCGGTTGATGATGGAGTCGGGGGGGTAAACTCATTGAGAAATGTTCATGTGGTTGTTTTGTTTTTGTTGATAAAGTGTTATTTAGCTCAGGGTCTCGTGTCTTTACATCCGCGAGCCTCGCTCTTGAAGGATCTGTGAGGAAACAGAGAGAAGGAGTCAGATATTCTTCGCATTTCCAACCTGCAGTCAGTTAAGGTTTTTTTTTTTTTTTTTAACGTTCGCTCACCTTAGCCTTCTCAGTGGGCTCGATGACAATGCCATTGGTGGAGTTGTTGAGTTCCCGGGAAACTACGCATAGAAACTCGGCCTGGTCCTCGTTGCCATAGTTATATGAGGAGCCAATACTTATGAGCTGAAGAAGCACAGAAGACACAGCAAAAGACATGGAATCACAAGATTGGCTCCAAGTAATACACATTAATGTCATGAGAATTTTGAATGCATTTCAAGAGTGGAGCACACAATCTGAGCAACCATAAACTATATTCAGCGTACAGAAAAACTGCCCTTAACGAATAAGTAGACATGAGTAAAATGAACGACCAAAAAAATATTTCAATATATTTGACAGTACATATTTGCTTTATAGTAGGGTTCGGTAATGTGACAATATACTGAGCTATTAACTGAATTGTAACCAAAATCAAAAATAAGGCAGCATTCAAAATACCGGAGTAACATTTTTTCCAATGCAGGTATAATATTTTGCCACATACTATGAAAAACTTAACATTGTAAGCTGATAAAGCATGTTGATCATATGTAGGGAAATAAAAGTTTGGCAAGGATTCCAGGAGAAATCAAATCATTGTTATTAAGGAATTGCTTTTTAAAGTTAAAGGATCAGGTCAATTTATATCGACTTCCCTTCATCCAAACCGAAATATTAATAATGAAAAAAAGATGAACTACAAGAATTTCAGTATATCAACTTATGTTCAAAATGCTTTAAACACTTTTTCAGACTTAACATATACAGCGTTTCGGCAGAAACTGTTCCATTAACATTAATTCCACATCTCTGTGACTTAAAACATAAACATCCCCCCCACCCTGTGTAAAAATTAATCAACACACCCTTTTGACCGATCCATTATTAGTGCACTTTACTATTTTTCTTTTTTGTCAGTGACAAATACTGTCCATGCTAATAAAGAGTGAAATAATCTGTATTTACTTTTAAAATGACCCCTCTAATACCTCTGGGAATATTTTAATCTAATGATAATATGCATCTCTGGACAGTACTGTCCAGATAAATATTATTCAACGAAGATATTATCCATACATATTCTCTAACGATGTTTCATAAAATTAATTATTTTAATGTAATACATAAGTAAATTATGTGCATTACTTTGTTTTTGGTCCACATCACCTTTATTCATTTCAACGTGGAAGATTCATTTTCCTTCAGGTGATGAATATCTCAAGCTTCATTTGCATAACAAAAATGTACTGAGGTACGCTAGAGGCTTCTGTCAGATCTAAATGTTGAAACAGCAGCTCTGAAATAACTAAAGCATAAACTAAAACATGACATCAGAAAAAAAGCCCCAGCTTTCTGCACCTGCTCAAACTTCCAACCGTCTGACATGGTTGAGACCATCTGTGTGAGTTCCTCCTCTTGGCACTGTAGCACTCGATAAACATGCTTCACAGGCCCCTGGGGGACAGGACAAAGGCACACAGAGTATGTTACTGAGGGAACACAGCATTAATTATATGCACACACACATTTTTACTAGTACAAAAAAGCATCTTTAAAGACTTATCTGAATCTACCTGAGATGTCCGGTTCTCATTATCCCGTATCCTCTCTTTAACCAGCCTAACCAGCGAAGCTATGTTATAGAACTCAGCTTCCTCAAGAACACCTGACACAGAAGAAATGTCAATAAATAGTGCATTCAAGCAATATTAAACTGTAAGAAACACAAGTTTAAATATGTGGTTTACAAATTGTAGCACTGCAAACCAGCTATATCCTGACAAAGGAAAATATAGAAGGTGTGACTCAGTTCTTACCTTCCTCAGCCAGATTTTTATCCATGATCAACTTTCCATGCCGAAGGTAATTCAGTATGGGTCCAAAGTATGTGGGATCCCTGTCGATCAGGTAGGCTCCTGTCTCATCCTTCAAAAACGCAAAAGAGTTGGCGTGTATTGTTATTTCATCACACTGAAGATAAATGAAGAGTGCAATAACAGTGAATAACAATAACAATAGCAATGATAGTGACTAACACCAAGGTGGAAATCATGGAAAGAAAAAGCATGAATTCACAGCAGCTGAATGAATAATGACCACTGCTGGTCTATAGGAGCAAATCATTTAATATCTTGTAGGCAAAGCGATAGGGAATGAGTGTTATTTCAACAACTACCACACATAAAAGCACAGCTTGAAGCCAACTTTTATCTCTAAAAAGGCATCCAAATTTTTACTTGCCAGTTTAAACTACAACAGCCACACTTCTAAAATGAAAAGCTGCTATATTAATCTTTTTTCTATGTACATCGGGTACTATGTTTCTAAGATAAGGCTTCTGGCTACAGTTTTGATAAGTGATATCTTACCATTAAGGAAAGAAGGAAAACAGTGGCTCCAACTTCTCAAACGAAAGCATTTGTTGAAATTCTGTTAAATCTTATGGTTAAATACATGTATAATTGAGTTGTTGTACAGCATATAAAAACATCTGCTTGGACTGAAGTGAACTGTGATGTAAATACAAAAAAAATACTTGTTTATATTGAAAGTAAATTGACAGATGGGCCCTTTTTTTGAAAACAGTGTCTCAAAATGATGTAGAGAAGCTTAAGGTCTATTTCCAGTTTTTCTATTATATTAACAAACTTACTAATATCTACAATTAACTAGGGCGTTAGGTCCCCTGGGAATCTGAGACCCTGGGGCCTTTCCTCGGTTATTCATTAATCTCTGATCATTTTGACGGTATTAACCTGGCACTGAAGCCACCTGCTGTGACTTTTACTCACTTTGTCAGAGTCCAGGTCGGGGTCTTCTTGACACAGTCGGTACAGGAATGATTTAGGGTCTCTGCACAATGTTTGCTTGGTCGTGATGAAGTAGGTACCGCCGACGTTGAGGCGAACCCAGCGTGATCCCGGCTTGTCCACCGGTTCGGATGGGGAGCTGGGGTTGCTCTTCACCGGGAACCCAAACACTGAGCGGCCGCTGCTGCTGCTGGACACCCCGGGACTGAGCTGGTTGCTCCGCGGCGGAACCATCAGGGTTGGCGAAGCCAAGCGCACAGAGCCTCTGACATCCCGGTGCTCGGTCTGCTCTATGGTGCCAGTTCCGCTCGGTTCCACAACATGCAGTTCAGCCATGTTTTCTTCGTCTAAAAACCGATTAGCTAACGATACGCTGCAGGGCAACAATTTCTCTCAGCCGATTTGTAAACAGAGCGAGGCTATTTTTCTCCGACGGGGAGGCTGGCATCAGGGCGTTGCTGCTCACACTCGACCGCTTCCAGCTATCCAGCCAAAGATTAATGCAAAAATGTGACTATTAGTGTATATTCGACGTAAGCAGCATCGCGTTTAATCGTTCCTCCATAAGATAAATTGCTCATTCTTGTCTATTCAAACGTTAATCAGAGAAAGGCAATTCTTCCGGGTTGTAACGTGATTAATGTTTACTTCCGCTATGTCATTGTTTTTCAAAATAAAAGTCAATTTAGATTTTCGGGAAGAAAAAATTTTTTGATTTTCGATGGTCACGTCATACATAAAAATGTCAATTTGTAAAATAAATAATACAGATAGCATTTCCTCCCTATTTTCGTTTTAAT
>JAPTYQ010000012.1:16506573-16540434 GCA_029814465.1 Ostorhinchus cyanosoma | reverse complement strand
TACTGTTATTTTCCTGTTATGGTCTGAAAGTTATTGTAATTTTGCAAATATTATACCCATTTGTTCATCATCAGAACAAGCAGTCAAGCTTTCCCTGAGTTCTTCAGCAGTTGCAGTGAGGAGCAGTTCACTGAATTTTTGGCAAGAGCTCAGCCCAGCTGCTTGTCTAAACCGGCGTCTGCAAAGACCATCGATGTCAGCCCACGCTGTGGCAACGCCTTAGTGGACCCTGAAGAGGAGTGTGACTGTGGCACTGTGGAGGTAAAGCAGACTGAAAAGGCTAATAGCTAGTTGTGTCAGATTGGTCTTGTTTTAAGTTTAAGAATATCCTTTGGTTTAGAAAGATGCCATTGTTGTGACTGTTTTCTATTCTGGATGACTCCTGTGGTTTTCTGTGCTCAGGTCTGCAGCAGTTCGGAAAGGTAGTCATGATAAGTTAACATAGGCCTCAAAGAGTTAAAACTGTAAAGTATACGATGTTCTCGCACCTTATCACAGGAACTGAGCTTTATCTGATCCTCTGAGATGTGAATATGTGTTGATTTAATCTTTTTTCAAGGTAAAACTGAATACGGGAGCATAAGTTGTGTTTGTTTTTTCTAGGAATGCACAAACCCTTGTTGTGATGCCTCAACTTGCCGTCTAACGTTAGGATCTCAGTGTGCTCACGGACTCTGCTGTGACAACTGCCAGGTACTAGACTGCTTGTAAAATAGTTTCTCATACTTTTCCAGCCAGAAACCTAAGAGTTAAAATATTTTCACAATGTGGACATCCACCAGAGGTCCTAACCTAAAAGATCCCCCAGACTGAGTACAGCCTGCCAATTTGGCTCCGCACTTCCACCACTTGGACCAAAGTTACAGTACAGTGCAGCATACAAAGAGGGCAATTACAATGACACACCCTGCTGCCAACTATTAACTACAGGCATTAAAATAGCATCAGGAGAAGGTTAGGGTTAAAGTGCAGATGGGTACTTTAAGCAACAACAAAGAACAGTAACAGTGTTTAATAACAGGAAACAGAGGGTGATATCCTGATGTTTCTATGTAACTCACCACATCCTTCCTCAAATGATAGTTTGAAGGACTGGAGGAGGCGGTACACGAAGTACTGGAAATGCACAAAATTAGCTCATTCCATATGTAACCATTACTCTCTTACTAAAGTCTTTTTTTAATAAATGTCCATTAAATCATAGTTTAGATCAGCTGGGAGTGTGTGTAGGAAGTCTGCCAGTGGGTGTGACCTGCCAGAGTACTGCACCGGAGGGTCCAAGGAATGTCCAGAAGATAGTTTTGTGATGAACGGAAAACCCTGCTACGACCAGGCTCAGGGCTACTGCTACAATGGCCAGTGTCCTACACATCAGCAGCACTGTTGGAGACTGTTTGGACAAGGTACACAACGCACCGCTCTCTAGAGGCTGGAATCATCCCGTAACTCCGTATACTGTAATGATCTGTTTCCCATGATGTAACATTTGGTGCATTACAAGACGATCATCTAATTATCCAAAGTGCAAGAACTGTGTATTAGTACTCTGTGATTCAAACTGTACAGAACTGAGATGACATGATGTACACAGTCTACATTTAGTGCCCCGTTATCTAAGAAAATAACTGCATGTTCCATGTTCATGGGGCTATCATTCCAAAAGAAAAGCATTTGTTGAGTCAAAAGGGACTGAATGTTCAGATACAAATATTGAGGTTTGGATCCAATGTATTAATAATGTAGTGCAACAGGGAGTCATATGTTCCCGTACTGATATTTTATCCCACTCCTACTGCTGTCATTCAAGTACAAAAATAAAAATCCAGCCCACTGCTTACACCAGTCACTATTTTTCTTCTGAGTACACAGGTTCTGCCTTCAGCAGTTTTAGCTTATCTCTATTACACTAGTTTCAGTTAAAATGCTTTGTCACATGGTGGAAATGGCTTTTCTCAGAAAGTCGGCCTTTTGAGACAAGATACTATTGAGAATCCAATGAATGGGCCTCATAGAAAGAAGGATTTGTGTCAGTTTCTTTAAAACAAGTCTGCTGTTGGATTCAGCCAAGATTTATAGACTGTATCTCCGTTCTTCACTGTGATTGTTTTCTGTTTGCAGATGCCAGAGTTGCATCAGATGCTTGTTTTGACTTGAACCGTCAGGGCCAGGAAGGTGCTCACTGTGGGATCACCGAGTATGGCTACGCCCCCTGTCCTGTACCGTATGTATTATCAACACTTTCATCATCCTGCTGTTGCAGCTATTGTTTTTAATCATTATTTCATCACAACAAGAAACTGAAATGTACTCAGGGATTATTTCTAACCAAGTTCCTTATCTTCTTGTTGAATTCCTTTGCAGGCATCTCAAATGTGGGTCTATATTTTGTGAAGATGGGGGTGAGTCCATCACTGGTAAAAGGGCGCTCTTCACTGTGCGGGGTTTTATAAAATGTAATGTGGCTGTGGATGATGATAAAACCAGAAGCCTTGACATGGTCCCGAAAGGAGCTAAATGTGGATCAAACAAGGTGAATACTTCATCAGAGTCTTTTCATTTTTCTGGAATTACATGGATTTTACAATTAAATGTGTTGTTTGTGCACAGGTTTGTTTTGACAACAGATGTGTGGATGTATCTGTTTATGGGAAAGCAGAGGATTGTGCAAAGAAATGCAATAACAATGGGGTGAGTGAAGGATTTCATGGATTTCAATCAGTTTTAGCTGTTTTATTGTTTAGCCTATGGCTCTGAAGCTAAAATCATATTTTTTCAATTTTAGGTATGTAATCATAAGAAAGAGTGCCACTGTAACCCAGGATGGGCCCCCCCTCACTGTGACATCCAGTATGCAGACTTCGCTCAAGGTAACCTTCAAGTCACTGGATTTTATTACAATAAACATCAAGTCTTTTAGGAAGTTAAGTAACTTTTTATGTCTATGAACAATCGTGTGAATCGTACAGAAAAACAGGTTCCACCTGCATGTTGATTCACTGTTCCAGTAAGTCACATGAATGATTCACTGTGAGTGATCTCCTGCTTTTCCAGCACTGATCTAATCACATATTAATGATCAGCCTAATTTGTCTCGTGCCTGTTAGCTTGTGTTGCATGTTTTAACGGTAGATTGACTTTAATAACCTCAAAGTGAAGTGGTAGTTGATCATACATCTCTGAAAACACTTGTGATGTGGAAGCAGACAAAGGAAGTGTGTCTAAGTATGTAAATGTTTTGTCAAGACATTTCACAGTCATGATGTATTATTTATGTTTTTCTTGCTGTTTCGTGACAATTTAAGCCTAAACTAACTAACACTCTATTTAAAGTACCTGAAATATTAGTACATATCTGCTTATATATATGTTACAATGAGGGGATGTATACACTTAAAACCACATACATGAGGTAGTATATAGACAGTAAATATACTTTGTCTTTCTGTTAGTTTTAACAGGTGTATTCCTTGTGTGCCTGCAGGTCAGAATGCGATAATAGCTGGTGTATGTGCAGCCGTGTCCATCCTTCTGGTCATCGCTCTAGTGGTTGCAGGGCTGATGTGCTGTAAAAAGGACAACATTGAAAACTACATTTCTAAAAGGTATTTTTCCGTACATTTGTTCTCTAAATACTTGGCTCTGCTTGTTTCCTGCTTGTAATCTGTCTCTGATGACATGATTGTTTAACGTGTCCACAGGAAAGTGCATTCGGCCCAGGGCAAGTTGAACCCAATGTTTCCCAAACCGAGCCTCAGAGACAGACCTCAGATCAGCCAGCCCACTTTCATGGAGTCCACGGCCACTCAAGCCTGCGCTCCTCTGTTTGTGACCGTGACACCGAGCCGGCCGGCACCTCAGGTCAGTCCACAGGAGACAGGATTTCTTTTCATCAGTTTGTTTTCTTAGCTTTTCTGAGCACGTACATGTTTCTTTTATTAATACTATTCTTTGCATTTTTCCAGCCACCAAAGAAATTCCCTCCAGTGTCGCCTACCTCTCACACTGAGCCGGTGAGCTAATTTAAGTTAAATCAAACTCAAATCCAAAGAGATGACATCTATACTTAACTTGTGCAGTGAGATATTTATTAATATTTATTACTTCCACCAAGGAGGTTATGTTTTCATCGGGGTTTGTCTATTTGTTTGCAAGATAACTCAAAAAGTTATGGAAGGATTTTGATGAAATTTTCTGGAAATGTTAATACTGGAACAAGGAACAAATGATTACATTTTGGTGGTGATCTGGGCAGGGGGGGCACTGATCTGCCTTGGTGGAGGTCTGCACTCTCCAAATGCTTTTGGAGTTGCTTTTTTTTGTTTTTGGAATTGTTGTCATAAATATAAATGTACAGCTTATTGACAGCAGGATCCAATAAACTAAATAAAGCACAGTAACAGAGATAATATTTGTGATAGTAATGAAGTGAATATGGAACAGAAAAAAAGAAATTACATATATTTATGTATTTATTTTTATTTACATTGTTATCAGGAACAAGTGTACATTAATTTAACAAGATATTTTCTCGTCATGTACCATTTTATAATAAAGAAAAGAAGGGAGAGGAAAAAAAAGATGTACTTTTTCCTTTCCTTTCTCCTTCATAACAAATATATTGTGAATCACATTAATCCAGCCCTCAACTGAGGGTCTTTCAAATGTCATCCATTTCCTTGTCAGTGCTTTCTTACTTGCCACTGTGAGTATATTACACATATATTTAAGAAATGGCTTTTTAAAAATATATAGAATGTAAGTAAATTAAGTACTTTCACTTTTAGTGCAGACAAAAAGAATCCCCATAAAAGTAATGAAAAAAAATTGAAAAGTTACAACACAATACACAATAAATAACACTTGAATGAAACTTGACATAGAAGAAATGTAAAAAATACACAGACCAAACAAATTAAAGCAGGCCTGAGGAAAATGGTCGCACAAGTATATGATTGTTTTCTCTTTTTTCTACAGATAAAACCTCTACCTCCGTCCAAACCTTTGCCAGCACTGAATAAGACAGAGGTGAGTCACAAAACATAAGACACACTTGATGAAAAAGATGAATTTTTTTTTTTGTATTTTAAGTATTATTTTTAATTTGTCGAGCTGCATGTGCTAATTGGTGCCACTGTTTTTCTTTATTATTGTAAGTCAGAGTCTTTAGTTCAGCCTTTCATGATATGACAATAATCATCTTGATGGAAATGGGTTTCTGGAGCATGTGAAGGGAATTTAATTTGAACAAATAATCAATTTGTTTTCTTGATTCCTGTTATGCTGTTGGTTAAATGGATTCTTTATTTGGACCAAATGAAGTTGCTATAAAAAGAGATGTATAATTAGAAAAAATGTTTAAATCTGATTCATCACAGTAAAAAAAAAATTAAAAAAAAATGTGTCTTGCTTTGATTTCAGTACAAGCCATCCAAACCATGTCCTCCTCCTGTCCCTCCGGGCAAACCCAGACTTCCAGTTGCCCAGATCAAGCCGTGTCATGTTTAGCCAAAGGATGTCATTCATGACCAGAACCTCACAAACTGTGAATGTTTTGTAAGGATATAAAACCAGCAGTGACATAAACTATGTGTGTCAGTGCTGGAAATGTGATTCTAAGAGGGCAAAAAAAAAAAAAAAGATCTCTCTGCTCTCAGTTATTTGTAAGAACCGTATTCTTAATCTCTTTGCACTTTTTATGACGTTGAGCAAAACGATGCTCACATAATGTCCTACCTTTTGAATATTTATTGACTTGTTTTGCTGTGTTCAAAGCCAGTTTGTGCCTTCTACAGGGTTATTTTTGTATTATTTTGCAGTGTACTTGAAAATGTATGAATGGTACATCCTCTATGGAGCGCTTTGTTATATGTATGTATCTGTACTGTTCAGATGATCTGTGTATGTGTATGTTACTGTGCTTTTCTTTGAAATACACTGTTTGCTGTTTGACCCGAGGCAGGGTGTAGGACATGCTCTGAAATGTGGACGCCTTGAGGGGCAATGATTTGTTTTTTTTTTACTTCGAAGATATTTTTTTAGATACGCGGTCATGGGGTTCACAGCAAGACGGTCAGTCATTTAAAGAACCTTCACTCGCCTTTAGAAAGTATCAGTAAAATAAGTGTACGGACCAGCAGCAGTGGGAAGAGTGGCCAGAAGTACTTTATGAGAATAGTACAAATATACGTAAAAGCAGCTGCCATCATTATTACTTGAATGAGAGTAGAAGTCGTCATTTAAATCACAGTAACAGAGTCACAGTACAGTACTCGTTCTATAAATTCATTGAAGAAATGACTTGAAATAACCATGACATTATTATTTATTAATTTATTTTTCTTCTATTTGGAACTTCCATGATGGTAATTCATTTTAATTTCCTGTTTGCTTCCATGTGGGAAAATGATAAGTGACAAAAAAAAATTTGACATAAAGTGTGTGATTTGAGACAAAAGGATATAAATGATGAAGTATATATTGCAAATCTCAAAAGTACTTGAGTAATTTGGATCCAGTCGACGCTTTTGGATAATTCGCATGCAATAAAGTAATGATTTAATAAAAGCAAAGGGTTAGTAGTCAAAAGTACCTTCTTGTACCTTCCAAATCAAAACAGTTTGTTTGTTTGTTGATATAGAAATTGAGAGAAAAACTAAATATGCACTGACTTAAAATTAAAGAAATCAAAAGGAATGTAGTAAAAATATGCATTATTAAATAGAAAAGTATTCTGCAGGAAATTAAATTAATGTAACTTCTCACTAGTGGTGTCTTCCTGTTTGTTATCTGGAATGGTCACAGTTCTACTCTCATGTGTAACATATGACTGAAGGATTACTCTGCTTAATAATAGGTTAGTTAAAACCTATTGAAGTCAATGAGAGGGCCTTTTGTTACAAAAATAAAGTGCACTTTATTATCAAAGCATATTGACATGATCAAGTTGCATCTTACAAACCCAAGTCCTGTGGTGTGAATTGTGTAACACCTTTTTTTCTGAAAGGTCCGTCCTTGTGTAGTGTTTCTTTCCTTTTATAATGTTTTATCACCCCACTGAGCTGTGCTCCATTGTTTAACCCAACAAACATCAGTTAACAGTTAACCTATATTTACTGGTCTCTAGTGAGTGGTGTAAGGAAATGGGAAATGAGTCAGAGCTCTGCATTCTGGCCCAGTCTGTGTGAGCTCCCATCATCTGGGTCTGCTGTTCAGAGCTTCAGAGACACTGGGATATCAAGGGTTTTTTTTTTTTTTTTTTTTAATACCTAATTTAAAACAGACTCAACATTTTCTTGGGAAACAGCTAAGAATGTTTGTGCAAGTCGATATGCAAGACGGAGGATGAGCATTCTGGACACTAGTATGCAAACTCAAATCGTACTTGGCCCATCTTTCAGTGTGTTTGTGGACACAGAAAAACATATTGCATGTCATGTAAAGTGTATGTTTGCTGGTCTGATCAGCGGTTTTAACTTAACCTTTAAAGTTCTCTGTACAAGTAAATTGGCATCTGTTTGATATTGTGTTGCACTTTTCTAGTTTTATAAAAATAAAGCAAATTACATAAAATATTGTATTTCTGTTACTGCAGATGTGCTGATTAAATCTCTGTACATGGGAGTTTAATGCATATCAGAGTTCTGATAGGGGAGTTGTGCTTTGAGGAATGTAGGCCCAAGCAGGGGGCTGTTTTTTCACTCAAAGCGTAGCTGATTCATTCTGATTCACAGACCAAGCAGCTTTTAAAACAAGCAAGTTTACAATTAGTACGACTTGTTTTACAGCAAAGCTTTGTCTCCACTTGTTCAGTGGTTACTGGGCACTTTCCAGAGGAGATGATATGTTATGACGGCATCCATCTTCAGAAGGATAAGGGCGTTTACTCAAACTTTCAGGCAGTGAATGTTTGAAATAATGAAACCAAACCACAAGACTTTCCAACAACATGAACTACAGTAAATCAAGAGGCTTTCCAGCCTTCTCTGACTGGTATTTTATCTTTGTGTGTTTTGTTTCTGGTGATGGCTTCTTTTTAAATTGATGTGAAAAATTGCAGGCTTTCAAAACCTGCTAATATTAATGGCAGATTTTTTTTATGTTATATTGCAAATAGACACTGGACATCTTCCACTTTCAGTAAAGCTTTAGATTGTAGCAAATGCTGTCCTGAAAAACTAAAAGGAAACTATCATCCTGACTGTACTTTGATGCTTCCATCGTGCTTTACACACAATTTCCTCCCATGTGGTCACACAAAGGCCAGCTGAAAGCGAGTGCACTGCAGGCAAACTCATTTGAACGAGTCATGAGAAGGAAGAAGTGATCAAGATAACCTACACAGTTCACTGACTCAGTCTGAACACTGAACCACCCCGGTCTCTGACTCTTTCATTGTTTTCCAGCTTTGTCATACTTCAGACACACTGAAGTAGGTTTGTCTTAACTTGACCTATATTGTGAGATAATTAGAGGTAAGCACTTGGCATGGTACGAATCACATAAGCAGCTGTTCTACATTTAGCTCTAGTCCCATGACTTTCTGTTTAACAGATGAAAAGCTTGGATCTAATTTGCACTATGTAGAGATAAATGCAAAATCAAGAACATCAATATCATGCCAAATTCTTTTTATTTAATACCAAGCAAACATCTGATCTTTACACAATGAAATTTCTAAAAATTAAACATTCAAAGACAGGTTTAAACCATCAGCTGGAAACAAATACTCAAATGGAAAGAAAACTTAAATACAAAATATATATTTTTTTCCATTGCACTTTAACTTCATAAATACAATTCCCAAGGTGAATTTCTCTGGCCCAAAGCAAGCTCGTATGCTTGTTACAGATGACAAATCAGCTAACACTTGGCAGTGTTACTGCAATACATTCAATCATTTGCTAGTCTGTATTTCCTGTGAACATCTCTGCACTAATCCCACTCATCTCCTTAGAGATCAATGGTTCATGATGCAAACTGTGCTGAGATTTTTTACTTTACACTTTCACATAGAAACCATCCAAACAGTATGTGCACATACATAAGACAACTAAACCCTTTGTATCTGTCAAGACAATAAAAAAAGGTAAATGGAGAGTATAGACACTATAAACATAATGGCCAGCCACTTCTGTCACATATCATGACAAACACTTCTGCCTATGATAGTTAACACTTCGTTTAAAAACAAAAGCCAATCAACAGAATATTTACATACAATCTAAACACCCAGAATGTATATAGTAAAATATATCAAACTGAACGTGAACCAATAACAGTTTCTGTCTTAACTGTAAATTCGGTGACAATTTTGGCAGCCTGATAGACAGGATCTTATCTGGAACTGCTCATCTCTTTACAGAAAGGATACATGGGAGTATCAAAGTGCTGTTTGCTGATTGTAATTTCCTCCCGACCTCCCACCCCACTCCACCACTTCCTGTGTTTTCATTGTATGTCACGAGCCGAACGCCTGAACCAGTTCCCATGTTTCTGCTGAACACTCTCCCATTTGCTGAATCCACCTCAGATTCACAATCTGGTGCTACAGTTTGCTTGAATTTGCAATAACAGTAGAAATCATCCTTTACACAAATAACGATTTAAACTGTGCAGTAAAGAAAAAAAAAAGTGATATCCACTTGCTTGGTGAAAACAGTTTATGTAACACAGAGTCAGTGTTTTCTCATATAAAAACAGTAATATTCATTGATCAAATGTTCCACCATATGAGACGATGAGTGTGGACAGGCACATCACGGAGCACGTGTGAGCTCTGTCTTTTGGAAAAGCTCTGGAGAGATCCCAAGTCCATGTACAACTGTACAATGTTTACACCACTCCACTGTATTAACAGTTTACAGTCCTTAGTGTTACTTGGAGCACAGGCAGGGATGGAGCACTCAAAAGGTCTTAGGCATTTCTCTTTTTTAATTTTGTAGTTAAAGTCTCATACTTTGTCCAGCTCCAGTCTTGGTCCTTGAAAAAAGAAAACGTATATGTTACCCGTTGAAACAGCAAACCCCGATAAAACAAAAACATTTGGCCTAATCAGTTTAAATAAATCTTTCCCTGGAATCATGATAGAAACAAGTACCCTACAGACTCCTACTACATGCTAAAAACAGGTACATATAGGTTACCTCTCCTGTCCCCGTCCAAGGCATCAATGAAGATCCAGAGTTGGTCCCTGAGTGCCTTCAATAGCAGCTCATGAGCTAATGCTACATACTGTATGTGTCATAAGATAAGTAAAATCCAAAGACTGATTTTCCCAACAGGGATAATAAAGTGAGTTAACTATATAACTTTAACCCTTAAATCATGGCATGTGTTTTGAGCTGCCTTCGTAACACTGACGGAACACTTACACTCAAACCAGGTTCCACTTTTCTCCCACTTGTATCCTTTCAGTTTCCAATTTTAAAGCCGTTTTCACAAGCCTGTATAAAAGTTTCAGAACAAAGACGTGACATCTTAAATCACAGGACTTACCACTATACTTTTGGCCTGTTCATCAGCAGCTTCCTGCATCAGGCTAGTCAGCTGACTGAGGTACTTCTGGTTCTCCTGGAGCAGGCGTGGGGCAGCATCACTGGAGGAACAAACCATGGTGAGCTTCTTGATCAAATTTAAAGCGTGCGATTCTTCCACTGCTTGTATGGCATATTTGTAGGATTCCCTATTTTGAGTCTAATTGCCAAGAAGGAAAAAAAGTGCAGATCTAATGCAATAATGGAAGTATATACATACACTAGCAACATGAAACACATGAAGTAAGAACAACTCCTTTGGTTGTGTATTTTCACTACAATTTTTCATTTTCAAAAAAGTCCATTGAGAGAAAAGGTAAAGAGTAGTGAATACTATGTGAATCAGATACTTGTCATTTGGCCCAGGCAGGGAGGTGAGAGGATGTGGAGAGCTGACTGGCTGGGCTGACTGTGACCACTGAGAAACCTGCAGCAGGTTGGATGACTCTGGACTGGCTGCTATTGAGTTTCGCGATGAGTTCTGTGCCTGGCGGAGAAAGATAAAACCAGCACATAAAGCATTTATAAATGCATCATTAACAAATTCTGAGGGAGGTAACAGAAGATTTAGCAGTCAGAAATCACCAGCATAGACAGAAAAACAGAGAAAAGTTGATTCACAAACTTAAAGGGTGCATATTTTGCTAAACCCACTTTTATTAGTCTTTGGTCCATTTATTTGTTTATTTGGACCCTAATAGTTCAAAAAGTTTTAATTTGAACCCTCCAGGTGCTACGAAGCTATCTTTATACTCATTTTGGCAAAAATGTAGTATTTCTGTATTTATTTAGTTACAGGACAGTGTGTATTGGCATTAGTTGCAAAGAACAAGATGCATGCACCAGATTTAGCAGAGAAGCTAATTTCAGTCTGTTGTCCTGGACAAGTGACTAACAAAATAAAATATCACATAGATTACGCAGTACTAATATACTGGAAGAAAACTGTTAAACATGACAGACATAGGAAAGTTTACTCAGGCTAATTGGTTACAGCCAAATACATAAAAAAGGGCTTACACTCTAAAAGTACAATAGCATTTCATAGAATAAGATATAAAAGAAAGAAAAAGGAGAGAAGAGAGAAGAGAAAAAAAGAAGAAATAAATAGATAAAAAGGCTAATTGTACAATAGCAAACCAGACATGGAAAGAAGTGCAAGAGTAAGAACTATTGAGATAAAATCTTCTGTAGAATTACCCAAGACAATTTATGCGATACGTTAACAGAGATAAGTTTGGTACTTGATTTGTACTTGAGTAGAGTTCTACAACCTGTTTTAATTCCTTCTTAATTTGTAATGTCTGTAACTAGTTACGTCATGACATTTGCACATATAAGGTCAAGAGTTCTGACGAACATTTCTCAGAGTACGATATAATTGTTTCTCAGCAGCAGCGGTTGTAGTCCATACAGAAAATATGTCCAAACTTCAAGCCGATTACCTAACATGTTGTTAGGTTTACCTAACATGTTGTAGTGGTTTGTATTAATGAACACAAGTGGCTGAATGGGACAGAGCAGCACAGTCAACAACCTGGAGGGGATGGGGTGGGAAGTGGCTCATTTGTATTTAAAGGGTCAGCACTCAAAACGGTCTTTCTCATGTAATTACTCAGAAATAGGGTTGAAGATGGACCAAACAAACTCTACAGAGTCTTTCCAACAAATTACCAAACAAGTATTAATATATGAAAGGAAAAAAAACTTTGCAGATAAACACTTACACAGGCAATCTTCAATAAATGCCAGAACTCTCTCTGTCTCTTGATCTGCATCTGCATCACTGTGTTATCAGCTTCCTTGATGCTTTCTAAAGTTTTCTCAATCCGTGGAAATAAGTCAATGATCTTCTGTTTGCTGATCAAGATTTTACTGTTGGTAAGAGTGAAAAGCACACACTGAATCTGACTGTATTTTGAAAATACCTTGTACATTGTAACACTTGAGTAATGATAAAATATTCTTACCTGAGGTGGGTGTAAAGATCTTTGAGGACCTTGTCTTGATTCTGGACAGTCTGGATGATGGCCTTCACCATCTCAGAGCTGTCACTACTCACATCAGGCTCAGGTACTGAAAAAATGCACCATATATGACACATTTCAGTTTGAATGTGATTTCTACACCAAGATGTAAAGTGCAAAATGCCATAGAGACAATTCTGCAATCTTTAACATTTTACATAAAAATGGGGTTAAAATATATAGGTCTTACTTTTGCATTTTATCTTCATTTGCATGTAGAGCTCAATAGCTTTTTCTTCTCTGCAATAAGATATTTTAGAATTAATTACATTTAATGAAACACAAGACAAAAGTTCGTTTTCTCATCTCCTGCCGAGGTCCAACACTTTGGAACAGCTGAATTGAAACATGAAACTCAAGGAATTGAACTGTGGGATTAACGGCAGACTACGTTACAATCAGGCTCAGAAGCCCTGGGTGCTTGTTTTAAACAAGACGATTCTGTTAGATGTTTTACAGCTGTATGTGTTAGTATGCTGTACTCTGAGGTTACAGTTGAAAGATTATTTACATAAAATGACCCACTTTTTAC
Source organism: Ostorhinchus cyanosoma (assembly GCA_029814465.1). Classification (NCBI taxonomy): domain Eukaryota; kingdom Metazoa; phylum Chordata; class Actinopteri; order Kurtiformes; family Apogonidae; genus Ostorhinchus; species Ostorhinchus cyanosoma. The sequence continues at coordinate 16,527,343 of JAPTYQ010000012.1, read as the reverse complement.
ATGGGCCCACACACAGCATAATACATAACCAGTATAGCTCTGTGTGACAAGATATAGCTAACTTTTGTTGCCAATTGATTCTTTCAACAAATCAAACACACTACTATTGAACCACTGCTTGTGACAAAAAACTGCTGCCTAGTTTTAATTTGACCAATGTGTGGATGAGACAAATAATTAGCATCAACCAATCAACAGCCAGGTCAGCCCAGCTGCAAAATTAATGGACTGTAAAGTCATAAAATAACAAAAGAAGAATCTTCAGACTCATGTAATAAAGGACAAAGATAATTATTAATAAATATGCAGATCACATGTGGCATTTCATAAGGTCAGACCACATCAACACTCACAGCTGCTCCATCTTGTCTCCTTGGCGGCGGGCATATGGGCTCCTCTGGAGTTCAACTATTTCAGAATGGAGAGCCATGATCTCATCATCTAAATAGCTCACCTCTGCCACCTGCAGGACAAACCCGAGATCCCACAATGAATGCTTGTGCAATTGTACTGCAATACATATTATAAAATGTTGTAGTGTTTTGTTCTTGTAGTACCTGTGCAAAAGCAGCAGCTCTCTCCTCATTCTCCTGCCAGGCTTTCAACATCTTTTCAGAGGCTGAGAAGATCAAAGGTATCCCATTAAAACAAACGCATACGGTTCAGTACTACAATATTCAGTAAAGGATCAGCTGCATTAGACAAGAATTGAGCAATCGTTCATTCATTCTTCATTGAGTTTTAGAGTATATTGAGGTAGACGCCTTTACAATTTACCCGAGCACTAACCACAAACAATACTAATAATTCGGTAAACAATAAAATCCTTACAACTAAATCAAAGGAATGACATCAAATAGTAAGGAGCCACTAAACACTCACATATGCCATAGTGCATCTGATCACTGTACTTTTCCAGGTCATACTGGATGCTGCTTTTAAAGAAGTCCAACTTGGCCTTCAACTGCTGCGAGAAGCCAAACATGCTGTTCTTACACCTGGTCAGGTTGGTGTTGTAGCGCAACAGGCTTAACCTGGGGGAGGGAGTGGGTAGATGTTTACAATTATAAAGTTGTCCTAAGTCTTTATGTGAAAATACTACACTAGTTGCATTTTGTTTAATTACATCAAATATTCTATCATGGATCTCCTCCTTGAATTTTGAGGTCAGAAAAGGTTTGTTAGGTTTGTTAATGTGACTTACATAGCAGCTCTCTGTCCTTGGAAAAGCCTGCTGTAGTCCTCCTTCAGACCACAGATGTAGCTTACTGCTTCACCCCACACTTTCTTTAACACAACAAGGGGCAGCTGTGTTTTGGCCTCTTGCACTAGAAAAGTTTGACCAACATCTGTATCAGTAGCATGTTACAATATACAAACATTACAAATCATGTACATCGTAGTAAAATGCACCCAGTAGAGACAACTGAGAAAAAAAAAAAAAAAAGGAATGATGGAAAATATGCTCAATACTGTTCACTGAAATTACATTAATCAGTGTTTGACACTTGACTTTCTAAAATCAGTTCTTATAAAATCATGAGTATTAATGAAAAAATAAACTCACCAATAGTGTTGACTTTATCAGGCAGCTGTCTGGCGCTGAAGGGACCAGAGTACTTGGTGATGCTTTTATCAAACAAGTAGACAATGTAGCTATCCCACCCCCTCTGCACAGAAGACAAAAAACACACCACTTGTATATAATACAAAGATTCCACTAGACTGTCACTGCAATCAAAGCTCCACAGGACTAGTCAGCGAGTGCTTTATGAATAATCAAAAACATATATTTTCCAAAATGTTATATTCTAACTCCTTACCACTCCATCTAAGACACACTGTGCAGCAGGTTTCCTAGGATCCAGTGACACACCCGTCTCCTGCAGCAGCTCTTGGTTCACCACTTCTATCTTGGTCTCTTCCTCAATGCGCTTCTGTAGACTATGGAGACTCTCATCTGGAGCCAACTGGTATGAATGCACCTGAGCCGTGGTCATGTTCAAGATGTGGACGACCTGTAGAGAAAGCAAGAATGGAGATGCTAGGGCTGGGCGATATGGAAAAAAAATCGTATCACAGTAATTTGTTTCGTATCCGCCGATATCGATATATATCCCGATATAAATCAAATCACTATTTTTTGTCAAGCTTAAATTTTCTGTAAGTCATAAGTTAGTTGTGACGACATCAGAAGGTTATTTTTGATTTCAATATAATTAATTTTCTGCCAGAGGTTGAACAGATGTGCTGGAGAACATTATACAACTGTATGAGATTAATAAAACAGGTACATATTATGTGTTCCCCTTCAAGGTTTGAGTGGAAAGGCAATAAAATGGATAAGTGTGTGTGTATATTTATATATACATATGTATATATCTCCTCCTCTAAACAAACCCTTAGACAAATAAATAAACAAAGCATTATTTAGTGAGACTATAGAGGCAATTTAAATACAGATGTACCACATATTATACTTTCACTAATCTGTGAATGATATTTGTCCAGTCTGGGTGGTGTAGTGTGAGCAGAAGGGGTTCGTGTGTGTGTGAGATAAATCTGGTTCCATTTCACTGAGTAGAAGCATGTATGTGTACATTTTGTGGTTAGCACTTTACAAACGGTCCCAAAACTCACACTCACTAACTGGCTCCACATTCGAGTTACTGCCATTTACTGATCGTTAAGGACTATTTGTTTGGATGAACACGGGGTTGTAGTTTCCTCTCTGTGTTACAAAAGCTGCATAGAGCTGTCATTTGTGTCTCAATGATTATTGACTTGCAAAGTCTGAATCTGTGAATCTCTTGCCAATTTTACTGCGATGAGTGTTTGTATTCTTCACATCGTCTACAAGTATCTATGCATTGTATTGAAGGCCCCGAACCCAAACTGTTCGTACCCTACTTTTCAGTAACCCGGTTGCTCCAGTTCTCGGACTCCTTTTGTCCCGAGGGAACAGTCATTACCTCTGGCTGTAGCCTAAACATTAGCGTGCGTGCTGCAATAGCTCTTCTGCCTGTGTTGTGGGTGTCAACCTAACTTGCTCCAGCGTGATTGGTTCAGTGCAGCCCTACTTAATTATGATTGGCTGTTATCACGTCTGTCAAAACATGGACGAATGAATTCTACTGAAATGATATCAACCATATCTCATATTTCTATTGAGGAAAGTTATATTGTGATATATATTGTTATCGTTTTATCGCCCATCCTTAGGAGATGCTATGAAATGCAGCCGAGTCATTTATATCATATGTTTCTAAAATGCAAACAGTGGAGTCTAACAGTGAAGCAGAATACCATACATGGCCTGAAAGCACAGCAGTAATGGAAGTGCTTTAGTTATAGATAAAGAAAAGACAAGTAGGCTTTCCTCACCTTCATACTCAGTATCCGCTCAAGCACTTCAAAGCACAGGGGTTTCTTGGATTCAGTGACTTGGCCTCCCCTCAGAGCAGGATCCCACTTTAACATTAACTGAAGCAGGGACTCCATTGGCTCCAGAAGTGTTCTATATAGAAGCAAAGGAAATATGTTAAACTGGCACCAAATATGTGACAAATGATTAATTGTATTAATGATGTGATAAATTTATATGGTCAGTGGTCAACAGTGAGTGTTCTTTCATGTACAATAGAAAACAACTATAGTCTTCGGGTAAAGAATTCTAACCTGCTAAGATTGTTTGGGTATGGGAGGTGTGTGGAGAACCTGACTTCTCCATTCAGTTCCTCTACAGCCATGATGTCTTTGGAACCTTTATTCCTCACTTTGCTTGCCCTGCACATGTGGAGAACCAGGATAAACATGGATTTAAAAGATACAGAGCTTAAAAATATATAGTACAAATAAAGGCTCCATAGTTTTGATGGAAAATATTTTTTCCAAATAGACTTTTAGCTTGTGATTAAAATTGCTTTTGGCATCTCTATATTATTTAGACATTTAATGATGAGATGAGACAGCCTTAAATAATAGTCAAGCACCCATGTTTAGTCTTCTATTAGATACAGTTATTAGAAGTAAAACATATTAGACTATAAATGCATGTGCCATACTTATAACTGAGTGGGGAAGCAATTTATATGCACATATTTCCTGTAATAAGGTCAACTTACCACTGAACAGGCTGCAGGTTGTGTAGGAATGGACGAAAACCACAACTACATTCAAATATCATTGTGGCAAAACTCCAGTAGTCCACAGTAACAGTGTATGGCTTATTCTCAAATAGTTCAGGTGCCTAGAATAAAAAAATATATATCATTGAACCATTGATAGAAAAATTACTGTGTCTCCCTTTTGTGTTCTTATTACAGATTAGTCTTACATAAGTGTCTTAATCTGTTTGGTATTTTTATGTCTTGCATGGTAATTGTTCTTTGTATCAAGAGGATGATATTCTCATCTTAAGATGCCATCCTGCGTATGAACTGTTATTGTTATCATGTGTCTAATGCATGCAGTAAGCGCCTGACACTGTAACATTTGGGTCCAAAAGTGTCTTCCTTTTGGAGGGTCAGCAGAGATCTCTTACACCAGGACTGTCCTTGGTTACTGTGTGAACTCTTATCTGTCCACAAATAAGGCCTTGAAATGAACAAAGCATTCCTTCTTTGAGCACCTTGTCTTTGAGTGGTGATTTTCACTCTTAAAATCCCACAATCATCAACTACAAAATCAGTGACACTTTCATCCAACTTTGTTGTTTTGTGTCCTTACATAAGCCAGAACTAAATGTGAATTAATTTCTACATCTTTAACCCCACTGATACTTGTGACACTACTTAATGAATATTTTTAATGAATTACATAAGGGTGTACATTAAGTTCTTACCAGATACTGAAGCGTTCCCACAAAGGATGTACATAGACTGCCCTGGTCCAAGTCTTTAGCATAGCCCAGGTCAATTATTTTGTGAACAAGCTAAATAAAGTATATAAAGGACAATTATTTAAAGATTTCAAGTATCCAATAACAACAAATAGGCACACAAAAAGTCCTAAATTTTTACCTTTCCATTAATATCTTGTAGCACTATATTTTCAGGTTTAAGGTCTCTGTGTATAATCTTGTTTTCATGCAGATACTGGATACCAGACCCTAGAACAAAAAACAATTGTATGGTTTATGTTTGTATGATTTTAAGTGTAGAAAAAAAAGAACCCTAAAACCTTGAAGAACATACCAACATCATTGAGTAATGAAAGGACTTCACTTTCTTTCAAGCCGCAGCAATTTTCTGGTTTGCTCAGCAACTGCAAAAGAAAAAGAAATAAAGGATCACATCACATCTATTACACACAAATTAATTTTTATAGTACGCTGAAGATTTTCCATGTTCTAAAAACATGATGTCCATACCATGGATGACAAGCTATTATGCAACTTTGTTTTTCACACATATACACAGCAAGATTTTAAAGTTCAGGGATATACTATGACTTCTTTGTGCAAGTTGCTTACCTTCCTCAAATCTCCCCTGGAGCAGTACTCCATGGCTAGCAGTGGAAGATCATTTAAGGATATAAGCTTTATTTCCTCTGGAACATCTCTGGCTGTTACAACATTGATATGATTTAACCTAAATGAAAAGGTAAAGAAGAAGGTAGAGGCAGAGATGATTTCATTTTACTTTTCAAGCCCATACAGAATTTGTCACCTAGTGTTGTAATCATACATACTCAATATCTCAGTGTCTGTTTTTCTATAATTAGCAACTTCTAATAAAAGGCATAGAGGTATAGATGTTGTGGTATATATCATGTAATTACCTTACTACATAAATCAGCTGTCTATATCAAAGGAACTAGGTAACAGCATTTCAGTGAGTTAAAATAAATACAAACTTTTTCATGATCAGGATTTCTCTGCTCCATCTGTCCTTATTCCTTGGTGTCAATTCTAGACGGCACATTTTCACTGCTAGTTTTTCATTTGTTTCCTACAAAACAAAAGCAAAGCAAAAAACTTTGTGAATATGACAACAAATCAGCAAGATGTACGTTTTCTACTAATAATTCAAAAGTTATCTATTAAGATGCCAGGTCCAGAAATGTGACAAATGAAAGCTGAAACCAACATTTAGTGCCTTAGAAGGTGCCGGGCTACTATAAGCTGCCACAATAGCATGAATGCACTAGGTCTGTGAGGGTGATGACTGTAGTGGAGAGCTCAGTCTAATATAAAAATAAAAGATTTAATGAATGTAAAGGTCAAAGCACATGACTCAAACCACCTCCACCCTGAAAACATTCAGTGACCTCCCATGCCCTATGGATGGACTGTCACTCTTGAGGAAACCACTCCCATCAGGCTTTTCCTTTTCACTTGTCACCAGAGAGCATAAGCACATACCTCTGCTTGACGTTTCATAATAAGCATGCAATACTGCAGGTACTAAACTAACTAAGTCGCTTTTATCTCTTCCTGCATGGCAACATTGAAATGTCTGCATCATAAAGTGCTGAAGAACTTTGCACTCACATGATGTTGGTAGAGATAAACATGGGCAAAGCCGCCCATGCCCAGCCTCTCCTTCAGCTCCCAGTCTCCGCAGTCCTGGTTCTGTCTAAAGGGAGGTTTCTCCATTGTTGTGGTGAAAGCTGAAACAAAGTGCGCAAATAACGTTTTGCTGACAGCCACAAGGACCAACGGATGTGTTCAAAAACAGACAACAGACAAGGAAGTTTTCACTTTCAAAGCAGTTGTGGTCGCAACCTGCTTGCGCTTTTCCAATATCCAGCTAGCTAAACCTAGCACAGAGACCAGACTATATGCTGGTACGTTTACCAAGCGAGTGTTGCATTTGAGGTTTACTTAAACAAATCAGTGGCATTTCTGACATTTAGCAGCTGAGACATGAGGAGTGTGTCGAATCGGAGATAAACTGGGATACTAAATCAGTCTTGAAAGATGGGTCTTCACAGAATCAACTGTCATTTTATTTAGCTGGTAGCTGCTAAAATGCTAATTACACTTTCAGCTCTCGACAGAACAAGTAGCCTATGTATGCCAGGAAGTAGACAGCACCAGTGGCTAGCATTATAGCATTAGGAAATGAATGCCTCGACGGCGATAACGTTTGGTTTAGACAAACGTTTTGCTAACGGACTGCATGTATAAAGGGTTTTGTGACTTACTTGGGGTTTCTACGAAGATGTCATGAGCCGTTTTCGATGGATATTAAGCGGCGGTTGGTTGTTGTTTTCAGGTCAATGCAGCACCGTGTGAATGTGTACTTTCCTGCGTGACGTCACGAGAAACCCCGGCTGTGTTTCTTGAAAATGAAACGGGGGCGCGTTCAACAACACAAACCACCACAAAGGCAAGAAAACACACTAGGAATCATAAAAAATACAACCCCCAACAGGCAGATCTTATCATACTCCATCTACACTCTTCATATTGTATGATTATGGTGCATTTTCTGAAGTCCCCATCACTTTTCAGGATTATAATTTTGTTCTATCTTATCATAAATGTTGTTGTAGCCTTTATTTTTTATATTCTGCAGAATATTCCCTGGACAGTGATGAAGTACTAACTCTTGTAAAAGTACCAATACGTACCACACAGTGGAAACACAAGTAAACACAAGTTACACTGATTGCCATACATAAGTAAAGGCACTGTATGTAAGTAATATAAGAAAAATTATGAAAAATAAAAGGAGTCAATGTGGAATAAATGGTCTTAGCCAGTGGGTCTAAATAACATGGCCATGATAAAATAAAGTATTAATGCTCACAGACCTAATGATCACCAGCAACCCAAAGCATCTACCGAAGTAAAATGTTTAATAATTTCTGAACCATTAATCCTAAATCAATACATGTAAATAATTCAGATAAAATGCAGTTTCTGAGCTTCTCAGTGGCATCTCATGTGTCTTATTCAGACATTCAGAGGGTTTGTTGAGAATGTGGAAACACTGTCATTTTCTGCAACATTGATTCACCAGTAAAACCCATGGAGTTTGACAAATGACAGTGGTTGTAGACAGTTGTTTTTATGTTCAGTTAATGATATAATTTGCTAAAAAAAAAAAGTCAATTTTTCTTCAGTTTTCACTTTACTGTTTGTATTTATTCAGACATTCAGACATTTCAAGCATTATACATTTGTACAGGATACAATCTTTAAACATAACGTGCTCTTTTAACATAGTGTAAGATTCTGTTGATAGTTACTGCCCTTTACTTTAAATTAGATCATCTTTGTGAAAAACGTATTGCATACATATTTCTATTTGAAAGTACTCAGATATTATAACTGCACAAGGTCATTGAAAAAAACCTTGAAAAAGTAGGTCAAGGTGATCTGTTTTCAATATGCCTCTGCTACATGACAAGATGCATCCATAGTATAAATTTAATGCAGATATCTCAATGCATTTGTCAGAGAATGCAATTATGAAAAAAAAAGAAAGAATGTGATTATGTCATTGAACGGACAGATGACAAAATGATTACACGACCCCTCGGCCAAGGGGTAAAAACAAAACAATTCAATAGTTTGAGTAGCAGAAAACTTAACATTCACATTCTTCATATATTTCCATTACATTTCTTTCAATCATAGTTTTAAACATATATATGGTTGTACAGTCTTTCAACTCAGAATTTAACTTTTCCAAACATTTACTCCAACAGTAGATAGACAAATGTACTTCATATTTGCTCTAACATAAGGTTTTTTAAATGCATTTCTTCGTCTGAAATTATTAACACTTTCCCACATTTTAAACAAGCTCTGTTTTGATATTGGAAATTGTTCTGAGATTTATTGAACATCTACACGGATAAACCTGGTTTTTGCAAAGAAAAAGCAAAATGCAGAGGTTAAAATTATAATTAATGAAATAATTAATGATAAATAACTTACAAAAGATTAAATGTAGACAAAAATTGATTTAGAAGTCACCACAAAATAGTTGTAGTTCTTTAAGTATTAAAGGCTGATTTCTTTTTTGTTTTCCTGAGTCAAAGTTGAAGAAATTAGAAGGTGATTTTAGTCTTATGCATTTAAAGGAAACAAAATGATAAAATGTTTGTTCAGTGCTAACAAATAACATTCAGTGAAAACAATATAACATTCAAACAGTTGGTATTTTAATCAGCAATGGAAGCCAGTTAAACCCTAAACACAAAAAAGGCTTATTATAATGGTTTAGAATTACATTATGATAATCACAGCCACTGATCTCAGAGGAAAAGGATCTTGACATGATATAAAAGCAATATTGTGATTTGATATACTGTACGCTGCAGTCTTGGGTTATCAGCAGTTTTATTGTTTTGCCAAAGTTACAATGACAATGCAAATGCAGTTCTCAGCTTCTCTATTAAGGAACAACTAAGATGTATGGGAAATATGTGCAGGAAAAAATTCAATGTCTAGACAGTGTCAGTGTCGAGTATTTAGTCTGACCTCCCTTTGCATTCAACATGACTTTCTACCTTCAGCCTGTAGAAACCATTTAGCCCCGTCTTTTGGGTTTGTTGTTACTGAATCATTAGAACAGAAACTTAGATATGAAATATACATGTTTTTTACAACCCTGCAAAAACAACAAAACTGAAGGTGACTTTAGACACAGTATTATAAAATTAGATCATTTTAACCTATGAAGATCAAAACATCCACCATCTAACAAAATCATCTACTGATGTAAATGTTTAATACCTGCTGTTCTCAACTTCTCTATTAAAAAAGAGATCGTATCAATACATGTAAGTAATTGGTGTAAAATGCAGTTTGTCATCTTTTCATGGTCATTAGATATGACCCATTTGGATGTTCAGAGGCTCCACAGTTACCGTGGAAACACTGTCATCTTCTACAACATTGATTCACCAGTAAAACCCACAGTTTGACAAATGACACGGAATGGAGACACTAGGTTTATGTTCAGTTAATGATATATTTTACGAAAAAGGTATTTTTTCTTCAGTTTTCTATGTTTCTGATATAATAACCCTCGTCCTCATCTACAGTTTAGTTTAGTTTAGTTTAGTTTAGTTTAATTTAGTTTAGTTTAGTTTCACTTCGTTTTGTTCAGACACAAACATATACATGATTTACACTGAAACAATGCAAAATAAAGAAGATAATATTATAATAAATAGTGATAAATCACTTAAGAAAGGTTAAATACAGAGAAATATTCATTTAGGAAGTGCCACAAAAGTAGCACTGGGTTTTTTTATGGGGTAATAATCATCATTGTTTTATTGCCCAGGCCTGTTTGAGTGTTTTATGTTCATATTCCATCTGTGTAAACATGTATGTTTCATTCTACTGCTATAGAAGGCTGAAGTCGCACCATACTGTAAAAGATCATTCCATTTTTTAAGCTTTGCTGTCCTGGGAGAACCATATATCTCTAATAAGTGAGTTTTTAATGAGCTTTTCTAGCTAATCCACAAGGGCTTTTACATAGTTCATGTTCTTAACCTGCAAAGCTTTAGCCTTTGTTTCATCACAAACAGTGAAAAATCAACACTTTCATGTAGTGGAAAGATGTTATAAATTGTAAACTGTAAATGGATAGTAAAGTTGTTAGAGAAACATAGTGGAGTAAAAAGTAGTCAATATTTGCCTCTGAGATGTACTGTAGAAGAGGTTTACTTGAATATTTCCATTTTTGTCTATAATTTGTAACAAAAGTGCTCATCCAACGTACCGGTACCTTAAATTTGTACTTTGAGCACCAGGCTAAAACTCCACTGTTGGTTCAGGGGAAGGCTTTCTTTATAAAAGTGACAAAAAGGCTCCCAAAATCCCAATGTACACAATACTTGATTCTTTTAAGTCTACTATTTAAACTACTTGATCCTGGATGTCAGGGCTGTGTCAGTGTTTGACTTGGAGATGAATGAAAGGGATTCTCATTCCTTTTTGAAGAAAAATGAGGAAGATACACCCCCATTGTTAACTTGTGACCCCCACTGGAAAATCCATGCTTAACCCATATTGACCCAGCTTTATTTTTCTGTCAGTTTCCAAGTGAAATTTTCTCTAAACCTAACCTTTCTTAACTTATTTTGCTTCCTTTCTTAAACTATTATGTTCTGTATTTTGCATTTTATCAGTGTAAATCAGATATTTTTCTGTATTTAATTTACTGACCATGAAAACGTTCATAAAAGTTCAGATTAAAGTTGAGGTTTATTATATCAAAAACAGAGAAAATGGCAGAAAAAGTGACTTTCTCTGTAAAATCCATCATTAACTGAACATAAACCAAGTGTCTCCATCCGCTGTCATTGATCCAACTTCATGGGTTTTACTGGTGAATCAACGTTGAAGAAGATGACGGTGTTTCCATGTTCACTACGGAACTTCTGAACGTCATATCTGATGACCATGAAAAGATGACAAACTGCATTTTACATCAATTATTTACATGTATTGATAGGATTAGTGGATGAAGTTTTCAACAGTTTAGTTCAGTAGATGCTTTTGGTCGGTTATGGATTTTTGGGTCTTTATGGGTTCAATGAAAAGACTGCAGATGAAAATAGCCATTACATTAACTCTGGTGCATTTATAGCAATGTGAATGAATGTACAATATCCCTGTTAAATAAACCAAAGAATAGATAAAAGAAAAAAATCAGTTACTGTAAGCATTATGTAACTGACCTCAGTTCATTGTACTGACGTAATCCCAGCATTTACCACACAGTAATTAACATAAAGAAAAGGTGCAGTCCTAGAAATCCCACCACAGAGGTATTGGTTTATTAATGTCTGAATGTACACTGGGGGTGCCAAAGTGTATAAGGGTTGGGTTGTCTTGTAAACTGCCTTTAATAATATTTAATTATTTGCTTAAAATGTTTGAAAAATGAAGAAACGACAGGCAGATATTCTTTAGGACTATAAATAAAAAAAAAAGAAACGAATATGTTGTTTCAAAAGGGAATGACCCACAGCTATTATCAGTTATCATTACCGTTAACATTATCAGTTATACTCACACAATTATATTCAGACACAAGTTAACCTTTCAAAACACTTTTATTTTCATCTTCTGTGCCTCCCAAAATGAGAAGCTCACAAACAACATTTCCTTGGTGAGTTTAAACAAGGCAGTGACACATGTAGCTTACTGTATGTATAGCATAAAATGAACATTGCCTTACCTGCACCAGTCTAAAAACACTGAGATGGATCAGACCCCTACATGTAAAAGATTTGTGTGAGCGGGCTCAATTCTCTAAAACACAACAGCATACAACAGCATTAAATATAGCCATTTTCTTCATTCACATTGACCAAAAAAAAATAAAAGAAAAAGAAAAAAAAGGAAAAGAACCATGAGCTCAAGGACCAAAAAATGTTGACCTACTTTATATATTAACCCTTCATTTAATACTCTAACCATATTATAAATGAAAGCAGGCCTTAATATCTCATGCTTTATTTACATGTCACATTCAGAGATGAGACTGGCACAGGTGAACCAGAACAACAGAAATGCTCACAGTACCGATGCACGTTCAATGAACAGTTTTCCCAAATGGCTGCAGGCATGCACTGCTGCTTTAAATGAGGTATGCTACCTCTGTGAATGCAGTACAAAGGGGTGACTTTCACTTGAGCATCACAGAGCCGTCACCAGGGGAACCAGCCATTTCCATGCTAACCAGTGCCATGGAGATCCTGCAGCTGCTCTTTGATGTAAGCAAGTGGTGACAACAAATGGAAAGTGATGGGGAGGGGTGGAGAAGGACCTTGGAGTCTTTGACAAGGTGGATGCTCTAAAGGACTGCCATCTTTTCATGTTATATCCATCCATACGGTCTGTGTTTAAACTGAAACATGATGGTGGCGCAGAACTGAACCAAAAACTGACAGAGTAAGTGGCTACAATAAATAATGGATTTGACATTACTAATGTATGAAAGTGCAGCCTCCAGTTGTTCATTAATCTCCTTTTTAGTAGAACATAAATGGCACTTAACATTCATATTAGTGAAACATTATTAATAAATACAAAGCTGTGATATCAGATTAAACGGATCAATATATCTGTCTTGGCAACAGTACAGATTGGTTAAGACTTAAGTGAGGACTGAAGTGAATGATATGTGAGAAAATTAAGTTTTACTGTGATTAATAAGGGATAATTGACGTGTAGGAAGGATAAAAGAAATCACAGATTTGAATATGGTTTGGAAGGAAAACACTATGCAGAAGAACAAATTAATCAGCAATTTTTAAAAATTTAAAAACAGAAATATTAGTAACTTTTGGAGTTCTTAGAGTTTTTAGTGGGATCACAATGCTTCTGGGAAAACATTGCAAATGACAATATTAACCTGGAAATGAGTGTAAAGTTCCTAGAACCACTTGTAACAGGTTCCTCCATTGCACTGAATATCCAGTGCAGCCAAGCATGCACACAGTACCTGATGGTGACAAGGACATGTCAACAAACACATGAGGATACACAAAGTCAGACTTGACGAGTAATGATTTCTACAAACTGGTCTTATCTCTTAACCCTGCGATACCCATCATGAAGTGGATGGGTGACGCCATGCATGCATATTCACTGCAGGTGCAGCAGGTGTGACTATGGCTGAACAAAATAACATTGTGAACATTGACAGCTCCCCCTGCTGGTAAAACGCTGGCACTGCAGCTGCTCAAAGTGTAATTTTAAAGCCTGAGTAGAAAATGGCTATACTTCAATAAAGAAACATTACTGCTATGAGGTGTATATGGCTACCAAAATAATATGATCCAAAAGATTGTATGGTTCAACATTTAGACCAGCCCTCCATTTCCGTATCCAAACACAATCCCCAACTGAGGATCTTCCTTATGTCAGTTGTCTTTCCTTTATGTTCTCTTTCTTTGTCATGCAGCTTTGACTTCACAAGAAACCCTGATCAAAATCATGCTATTAGTTCATAGCGTACACTGTCTTTGGAATACTTCCTTCAGTGGATTACATTAATTACTTTTTCCATTTCTACGTGGCATAATCCTATAAGAAACACCCTCAGATCAGTTACTAATCTTTGTTAGGTAGATAGGCATGACTATAATACTCATATTGTGCTGTTGCTGATTTAATACCTTTTCCAAAAACACTAAGATGTAAAAAAAAAAAAAAAAAAAGGTAACAACACATGATTATTGTGTAGTGCTTCTGAGACTTTGAGTACAAGAACTGTCAACTTTTTGTGTACCTAATTCATTTCCACAACAGTGTGTTGAATATATTGTAAATATACTGTCATATATCCTACAATATAAGCGTACAGCAGATGGTGCATTATATACAACATATCCTGGATGATTACAAATAATATGGATAACATATTTCCTTTTACATAGTCAATATCATATTTCATCATACACTTGACATACATTACACAGGAGGAATAGGTTCAACATCAACAAACAACTGTAAAATACTGTAAAAATATTGAAAAACAAGAACATTCAGGGTCTGCCTGGTGAGTGTTAAAATAGGTTTTATAAATGAGGGTCTATAGTACAGACAAAGATCACACATGGGGGATATGGCACCGGCATGTGGAAAAGGACTAAATGACCTCAGAAAACATTTTTGTTGCTTTCAGTTTTGCCCTCAAAGGAGTAAAAGCCCTAAAAGAAGCTGAGCTGGATGCAGGCATGCGGATCACTTGAGAAAATAACATTCGGCCAAGAAGTAGAAAGAGAACAGAAGCATACCACAGGACAGAAGCTAAAGCAACTTGGTAAGAGATCATCTGTTCAAGTAGAGCAAAAAAAAGACAAAAAAAAAAATGGTGCCTCTCTGGCTGAGATGTAGCACTGAGTTAAACTGCTGCATACCAAGAGTATGTGAGCTTCTACTGGTGTCGTCACCTCTAACTGGCCAACAGTGATACGAGAAAGGAGGCAGAGAGAGGAGCTGCACCATCTCCAGCCCTCAGCCCATTTGCACTGCAGCAATAACCTCAACACTTAATAACGATGCGCTGTCCATCTTCAGTATGATTTGATGTGATACCACCTTCAGTGAAATTTGCACAGGAGTGAAATGCTGTAATGTCCCGCTCCTATATGGAATGTGAACACACCATGGTGATGTGGCAAAAAAGGAGCTGGAATGTCATGGCTCCATAAAATCTGATGAGTCTGGACACTACACAGCACTTCAAATCAGAGTGGTGGTAGTGGTTCAACTGAAATCAAACAATCAGTTGTCTAAAATATGATGTTTTTATGTGTAAACATGTTTGGTCCCAAAAACTGATTGAAAGATCAAGACAAAGGTGGGAGAACTTGGCCGAAGAGGTGCCATGAAAGAATTAAAGTGGAACAAAAGCAAAGGATGCTAGATGTAGGTCCCTGTTGGTGCCCTGTCCAATCTATAAGCACCCTCTATGTCCTGCTGCACAATACAGTGTGCTGCTTAAGCCAGCGTATGTTCCTAAAGACACCTCATCTCCGCAGATCTGTAACCTCCCAACCGTTCCTCCCACCTCCTGCACCAACAACCTTGCTGGTATTACCTAGCCACTATGTCAGTCACAGGATCTGCACCTCCTCTATTAGATGAGAAGATTGGGGTGCCGGGTAGGGCGTCATGTTGGGGAAGGGTGTGGGGTATACCCTCACTCCGGCTCCCCCTTCAAGCAGAGCTCCAAACCCTCCTGGATTTCAAATAAAAACCTATGCAGGGAGACAGCCTGCCGCTGGCAGTGCAACGCCATGCCGCTCCCGGCGCCCCCGCCCCGTCTCACTTCTTGACAGCTTGTCGGTAGCTGTGTCTCTGGCCTTCCTGTCGAGGCTTGCTGCTGCAGGCGCTGGCTTTGCTGCTGTTGCCACCGTCCCTGGTGCTGCTGGCTTGGCTGGCTTGGCTGGCCTGGCTGCTGTCCTGCAGCGTGGGGCTGGAGTGGGCCCTCTGAAGCCCATTGTCCTCCAACAGCTGTGACTCAAATACAGACAGGTCTTCCTCACCACTCCTGATTTTCGCCCGCAAGAGCATGGCATAGGTTCCATACCGTGTTTTCTATAGTGTTGAGAATAGGAAGGAAAAAAAGAGGAAGAAGACAAAAGAAGACATTTACTGCTTAATGGTTTAATTCCCGATAGCTGAACCATTCGTCTAATTTCCTGACCCTTTGTTGCTCTGTGTGTCTTTGTCCAGCTCACCTCAAACTCCAGGTATTCATCCCGTTGGCGGTACTCTTCAAGCTCCCGACCTTTGACCTTACGATCAGGAGGGTACGAGCGTAGCTCAGCTAGTTCAGTAGAGATGGCACGAAATCTGGCTTCGTGGGATCTAACTTGCTCCTCCTGTGTCAAAAAGGTCAAGACATTTTACATTTTACCCCTTTCCTGAGTACTTTTCATATTTCTTCCAATGATTAAGCCATTCACTGCACATAATTAGGCAGTTTCAGGGAAGTAGCGTCAAAGATTCTATTTAATTTTCATATTTAAAAGAAAATTCTCTTTTTTATAGAACATTGTTTTAATGTTATGATGATTTTTCTTGTTACATTATCCTTACATGTTACTTCCATACATATGTTTTGTTTGACCCACATGAAAAAGACAGGTTTCCAAAAGTAAAGAGAATCTAAACAAGCACATTTGTCATGTGGTAGCAATATGCTGCCATGGCTGTAATAGATAGACAGATATTAGGGTATTTACTGAAATTATTCAATTAATGTAATGTGTGTCTTGGGATAGAATGAAATAATTAAAAAAGAAATCCAAATGTATTTCTAATCATATTTCCCAGCAAACAACATGAGAAATGAAAGGTCTACAGTCATTATCTGCAGCAGTCTCTGGTGATGCATTGCAGTTGCGTTGAGTTCTTGCACATGAAAATTTAATTCTAATAACTCTGGTACTGCGTTTAGGCAAAAACATATGCACCAGCATTGATTAGAAATGGCTGTACAATAAACATCATTAGTTTTGTTAGTGAAATATTAGCATAAACTCACTCTAATGTCACAGGGCCTACAGGGTAAGTTCTTGGGGTTAGTTGAAAAATCAAAATGACAATACCTCTGACAATTTTGACATTGTCCCAGGCAGCAGCGGCCGACTGAACTTCTTCTGGGAGCCGATGGCTGCTGGGAAGGGAGGAGCCGAGAACATGGCAGCCACCGTGTTGATTCGTGTGATCCATGACTGCATCTGCTCTGCATTCCTGTGATGGATAATACACGCCCACACACACAATGTGCAGAGTCACATGCACGCAACAACCAACGAAACAAGTTAACAAACTCAAAAATGCTTGCTATGTAAAAATACACACATAAAAATACACAGCTGCCCTCCATGGTACTCTATGCACACATCAGCACATGCCTAGATTATAACATCAAAGGGATAATTATCGGAGAAATGCAGCCTTGCTGTTGACAAAGAAATTATTTTGGAGCCAATTAATGCATGAGAGAAGAGGGCCTGTTTTACACTAACAGAGCCATTAGGGGCCCAGGAGAAATATCAGATTGAATCAAACAGCCTTGCTTAAACCCCAGGAGACGAAGCGAGAGAGCAAAAGAGAGAATGAAGGAGGAGAGACACAGAAAGAGAGGGGTACAGTATGTGGGACAAATGCAAGCTGCAACTGGAGCACAGAGCCTGTCCTCCTGGGGGCTGAAACATGTGGCCACTGATGTGCCACTTCCTGGATCCTGGTAACACACACATATACACCTTCAGCCTCTGCTTAGCATTCAGTATACATCCTGTTTAGTGCCTTTGCATGTCATCGGTCTGTCCACTGAGCATGGGTTCTGCATGGGAACGCACGCATACCTCACATCATATGCTATTAGCTAGTTGGAATAACAGCAGACAGTAGCAGAACACTCACTACAGGTAAGAGAAGAAACAGCTCCAGCAGTAGTCTTCCACTAAGGCAAAGGTTCATCTGTACTGGATGTGATAAAGGTGGTTTTTTTTGGGCTACTTTTTAGACTCCTGCCTGTGTGGCAGTGTGTACCCATGCACAGGTGCTATATGTGTATGTGCATAACTCTGTAAATTATTTCATCTCAGTGAGAAGCTTGATATGAGGAAATACAGGACTCACGGTGCCTGGAAGAGATACACTCTCCAGTCAGCGGTTCGCAGGTAAAACACATTCGGCCTCTTGCTGTAATCTGAAGCTTTCATCGCCAGAGAATGATGGATGGACACAGCATTTTTCAAGTCTTCATCAGATAGTTGCTTATCAGGTCTGTACTCCCCCTGCCATGATAATTAATAGCATTTGCATTAAATGTGAATGATTTTGTTGAATTGCACTGGAAGGAATCACCTGTTTAAAGATTATTAAAAAATGTAAATTAAAAAATAATCTTATTAGAGACATAGCTTTTAAAACACTTGACACTTTCAATGTTCAATGTAACAAGAAAGGAATCATATGTTAGCATCAAAAGTTCTGCATAGTAGATATAAAGTACTCCGAACAAAATCTCTTCATGTCTCTGTGTCAGATGATTTGTTTTGTCTTGTGGTGATCTTTCTGTATTGTATAAAATGTATTCTCAGGTCTATCTTATAAAAGCAATCTTGATGTCCTGAATTAATAACGTCTGACCGACTTTACAGGCCTGGAAAGCCTATTATTTTTGAGAGTCTGAATAATGAATGTCACGTAACACTTCCTTGTTAAATTGTTTGTCACATAGCTTAATTCCAGCACTTTGTACATAAACAGTATATTTAGTAATAATGTAAATATCTTGGCTTCTTACTTTTTGCAGATAGAGAATTAGCCCTTTTAAGATGGCATAGAAAGTCTTCCACCCCCTCTTCCCCCTTGGTGCTGTAAATAAAAGTAAACAGAATCATATTTTGGATATCTACTGTATGGATATTACAGAAGGTAACAATCCTACAGACTGACAATGAGCAGTGGATATGTGTAATTATACTTCATATAATGCTTGACATGTGACATCAATGATTTCATGGTAGTAAAAGCGTCTAAGGCTTACTTCTCTTGCCATCTGAATCAGCATGAACTTTGCGGACGAGAAAGCCGTTCTTGTACAGCAGTGCACCGGTGGGCTGTGTCTCATCTGACAGGGGCTTCTCACTGCTGCCCACCCGCTTCATGGATCTGGAGGCGTTGGAGTCGCACAGGCTGTCCCCGAGCTCCGAAAACGACTTCCGAAGCTCTTCCTCGTCTCTATGGAGACAAAAAAACAGATTCAGTGGTGATCAACACTTATGTGTCATGTCTCATTAGCGACGCAGAAAACACATCATCATTCATCCTGTCCATTTGCCTCTCACTCTCTGCTTGTTAAGGAACAGCACAGGACAAGAGGTTCAGAGATTTCACACACACTTACTGGGAAACTTTTATTTCATACAGTACATATGAGTAATATTGCTCTCCACTGCTGGTGTCTTGGCAGAACTTTCGTTGCACAAGACATTTACAAAGCATCATGTATCAGGGGAAACCTGAGTGACTGAAACAATCTCTTTAAAGCTGTAATCGTGTTTCCCCCGTATCACTCTCTCTTTTTTCTCTCTTTGTTCTCTGCTCTCATTCTCCCAAGAAGCAGTCCACTCTCCTTGATCAAAAAGTACCACAGCAAAAGAGTGACACCATCTATCTTGTTCAAGCTTTGAGGTGAAAAACAGGGGCATCTTTACCCGGGGGGGCACACTCCTCACAGAGATGCAGGCACTTCAGAATTACTCTCCTTCTTGATGCTCAGAAGTGCCTAAGATATGAGATTGTGTACTTTCACTCGGTAAAAGAACTGAGTTAAGAACAAAACATGTAGCTTTGGAGACTCCATTCCTACAGTAAGTTTGACAGAGTTTGGCTGTGAATTCAAGTTTTGTGCCACGGTGCACACTGTTCATTAAAGACAAGCCTTGAGGAGCCATCTTTATAAATGAGGATTTTGATGAGATGCTGAACATTGGACCGCTTCACACACAGCTTCATTTCTTGCTAACGACCCTCATGTGAACTGTCTGTCTTTGTGTGTATGTGGATTCCCTGTGTAACATGTCTCTTTTTGCTTCCCTTCCCTAAATGTCTATCCAATAACTTCAGCACACTCATACTGCTCTATAGAATATGAAATTGTGTCAAAGAGAAAAGGAATTTGTATTATATTTGGATAATAAGCAACAGTAATCACATTCTCCTCTAAATAATCCCCGACAATGCAATGTATGCATTCTTTTAGTGTTTAAAAAGGGATTTGTCACATTAAGAGATGATGGATGCTTTCGGCTATAACAGCAAGTGTCTCTGCATCCACCCAGTGAGGTAACATGGCAATTCCACTTGTTACATCACCAGGCGGCACCCATGCAAAAGTTCAGCCTGAAAATAGAAAAATGGCTGGATGCCGAACCCCCCGAGACCACGCTATGAGTAACCAACAGTACATAACAGCAGTTAACCCCATGCAGGAGCCAGAGAGAGAGAGAAAGGCAGAGACGGAGCCAATGAGCACGTAGCCTGTTGCCTGGTAACTGCTGGCCTGCCTGAATCCCATTCTACACAGAGACAAAGTCGAGAAGAGCTGCTGGAGAGTGGGGGGATGGATGGAGGAGAGATAGAAAAGTGAGGAGACACAGATGAAGGGGAGGGGGGTAGAGAGCAGAAAAAGACAAAGCTGATCCTTCTCAGATGGCAGAACATTACCAACAAAATATGAGTGAAAGGAAAGGAAAGGAAAGGAAAGGAAAGGAAAGGAAAGGAAAGGAAAGGAAAGGAAAGGAAAGGAAAGGA